>CM055968.1:44045000-44592500 GCA_029531755.1 Holothuria leucospilota
TAACACCATGGCTATGCAAGCATATAAAAGGATTCCATCATATGGAAGTACAACACATGGATTGATAAGATGGACAAAAAGCCAGAAAAAGGATTCTCAGCATAGGTTGAACAATTTTTATATGTACTTATACTTGTGCAGTTATCTTGTACTAAACATTGGTTTAATGCATACGTTTATTGTTCTTGTTTCCTTTGATAGTTCAGTCCATTTCAATTATTTGTTTTTTTTTAACAATTTCAAGATGTATAGAGATTTCTTGACAAAGTATGTAAGTGATAGACATAACAACTTGGAAATTGTTTTCTACTATTCACAGCTCTTTAATCATTTATTATTTACTATCTCAAAAATACCAATAAAGCTCATAATTCTTGCCTTGGAATCCTAAATTTTACCAAAAAAAAAAAAAAGAAGATATTTCATATCAATATTTAAACTGTAACAAGACATCTGTGAATGAACAGGAAGGGTTTTAGTAAAATATGAAATTGTGGAATAACTGATTTAAGGTTTTCCAAGAGATTTTTCAAATCAGTTTTTTTTTAAAAAGAACAATAGCACAACACCCTGCAAACAACCTGTGTTACACAGAAAGGCTATGTACTGTAAGGCACTTTTTTTTAGAAATATTGTATATGTGATACAGAAAACTTCCATTACTTTGCAAACAAGATTCTTTGATATAAAAATGATAGAAAATTCAAACTAAGGTATCTGCATAACTTTCTTTTCAAGAAATATGGTTCTCAACGAAACAAAAGTTTCTGTTGTAACACATGAATAATTTGTTGAGAGAGTGATTTTGGAAAATAACTTTGAGAAAGTAAAGCCATTGCTGTAATTACTAGAACTGGTATGACTAAATGGTTTAGTAATGATAAATGCTCTTTCCGTCTTTGCCATGTTAATTATTACAACCACTTCTTTTTACGATTCTCAATTTCTGAATTTGAATATCTACTATGCTATCCAGCATTCTATACCATAGACAGTGAATGCACTCAGCACAAATACTACCTCCTAGCTCAACTATTCCGATAGCCAAATAAAATCAATCTGAGTAATATTTTATATGGAATAAACTTACCCATCAATCCCCCGCCCATTTAAAATGTATTTCTACTGAGTTCACTTTTTCCTCTTAACATGACAATTTCACTTCATCCAGTCACTTGAAAAATAAAGCCATAATTTTCTATAGCTTTTCATTGATGCTGAAGCTGAATGCAACATAGCGATACATTCTCATATTCTTAAGTCCTCCTCTCTCTCTTTCATTTTCTAAATGTAAGACTGCCACCCTGCATAAGTTCTTCCAAGAATGTTTGGGTCCGTTGCTTGATCAATCAGACAAGATACCTGGGCCTCAACACTCAAACCCGAGTCGGTCATCTTGTCCTGGGCTCGTACATTGTTTTTCTGTTTGTCACCTTTCACAACAGCTTTGAAGTGATTTAAAACATCAGATTTTCCGTGAATACTTTTTTCAAGTTCCCTCCTGAAAAAAAGGAGATTGAGAGTGCTTTTCACATTTAAACACACTTGTTTTTCATTGTTCTTTGATTGTGTGAATCCCCAATTATCTTGCCCAACTTCTGTTGGATATGACTGATGTATTTACACTAGACTGATCAAATCAGGGGCTAACATTATTTCCATGAGACCATGATATGCTTTGATCCTGGTATACTTCTTGTATTTTACTCCTCCCCAAACATGCTCCTCATGTGTGTTTCCAGTAAACAAACTTTTCCAGTCCTGTAACAATGTACAAAGAGAGAGAGGTGCCATTAACCTTGGGTTAGTTAGTTAGTTAGATGAGGTTTAACGTCCCAGTTTCCAACCAATTGGTTCAAGTCGAGACGACCACAGCCTTTTTTCCAGTTGTGGCTCACTGGCTTGTTTTCCCTACTCCATTGATTATGCTGAGCACCAAGCACAAAGGCAGTAGGTTCCATTTTTAAAGTCTTTGGTATGACCCGGCCAGGATTTGAACCCTAGACCTTGCGGCTGCAAGTCAGATGCTCTAACCACTTGGTTAGTCTGCTCATTAACCTTGAGTCACTGTAGATCCAGGACATTTATATTTCAGACTTGATCCCAGACTTGATCTTGGAGGCAGATCTCATCCCCTTGCCAAGATCAAAATCAGAAAATCAGATTCACATCTCATTTAAACTATAGCCTTGATCTTGAGTACAGGATCAAATTCTGAGGATTGGTTTTAGTTAAAAAGTGCTGTATTTTTGGTTTAGCCCTTATTCATTACAAAGACAGATGTAAAAGAGCAGCTGAAATTTCCCACATTTTGCATATTAGCAATGAGCAATAGTCTTTCTTGCCTTCACCAGCATAAAACCAGTGTTGAAAGAAGTCACCAGAGTAAACAGAAGTCAGTGAAACCTCTGAGAGATTTGCCTTAGTGTCCCTTGGGGATGTAGCTCCCTTTGAGGGCAAAATTCCTTCAGGAGTAAACTTTGGTTTTCGCCCTTCGGCTCTTTGGAAAAGAGTTGATGATGGGACTTTGAAAAATGTCCATCTGAAAGATTGTCCCCTTCCCATAGTCTTGGAGTTTTTTCAAATCCTTGTGGTAGGAGGCTTTTCGTAAATTTCCTTTTTGCACAATTTCCTTCACACTAAATTACTGAGTAAAGGATAGTTAAAATTAAGCAACAATTTCCATGGAAAATCCAGCAATGCAACCAAACATCCTATATGTTATTAACTAGGCTTGGGCCAGTTACCCGATTCTATTGCAGAGTAGCTACTCCTGGCTGGGATTTGAGTAGTGACTCCACTTTCCTTGGAATTGCAACTCCTTGGGAATTTTCCATGCTGTCAAAAGTATGCACAAAAATCATATTGGGGTGTTGGGAATGTATGTGTTCTGTCCAAATATTGCAATGTAACTGGCCCTTATGATTCTTTCCTTAATTTGATTATATGTTTTCTCCTCAGTTGGCCACTGCAATTCTCCGGTAATGGCACCTGGCATCTCAGTTGTTGTGTTGAGAGGCCTGTAGTGTAAGCCTAATAGTGTATTAGAAATCACTGGCAGGCTTGTTGTCGACAGTATGTTGTTGCCGAGAACATGTTCCTCCACAGTTATGGTGTCAATGTATGAGTCTCAACTCCATTCAGAGTCACAGTTAATAGGGCCATGAGTAATGGTTAATATGGCCACGAGTACTGAACTACAAAAATATTGGAGTTTCCCAAGCCTATGATAAACCTCTGGGTTTGCTTCACTACATGTCACTGTATGCAATCTAATTGAATAGGGCATGCTATCAAAGTGGGAGAGCCCTATTAACCTGTGGTCCACTGGTCCTAAAGTCCTGTGGTACAGTAAAACATCCCATGGTACCACAGCTAAACAGGCCTACACTATACACTTCCATACTACATACCACTGACTATATGACCACTGGCCTGTGGGACCAATGACTATAGGACAAATGGGTTGACCCACCCATGCATGGACCATAGACCAATAGCTGTATGACTAACATGTTGCAGTACAATTGGCCTGTAGTATTAATGTGTTGTCAGACCAATGAGCTGTAGTTACTATGGCCTGTGAGACCAATTGGCTGTGCTGTAACCGTATCAAAGTTCTTCAGCACGAAATCAGGAAGATGGGAGCATATATTCTACGGTTCATATGAATTAGAAAACAAGGTCTCATCTTACCGTGTAATATAGGAGGGGTTAGCCCCTTGCAGTTTGGCTTTTGCAATTAAAACTCTCTCCTTTGGATACCAGAGAGCATCACTTGACACCTCTTCTAACCCTTGACCTTTGCTGGCTGTTTTATCTGCTAGTTGCTAGAGGGAACAAGAGAGGGGAAAATTAGAGATTTCTTCATGAACTTTTACTGAAATCCTGATGCAGACTGAATTGGTGGCACAATTTCAATTGACCAGATATCAACCTAATAACTTAAGGTATCACAATTGTGAATAGTACCTCAATAATTCCACGAGTACAATGGCTTCTTACCTTTTGGGGTACAATCATGTTAAGATTTTTTCCACAGGTGGGGGGGAGGGGGAGGGGGTAAAGGGGAAAACGGAGCCAAAAATGACAGGCTTTAAGATAAAGTTCAGCAGGTCTGAAAGTTTGTTATTTAAGTTTGTGCTACTCTCTAAACAAAGCTGATTGAGGCCCTCTTTTGAAGAATTTCATGGGAGAGGGGAAGTCCCCAACAAGACTTCCTTGATGACATGCAAACTGATTACCTTCCAGTCCACTGAGGGTTCTTTGATAAAGACATCCATGGTGTTTAGTAGAAGGTCATGGTTCTGTCGCAAGGCCCTAAGACAATGGACCATAGTTTGCTTCAGAAGTCCATCAATCTTCATTGGTAACATGAGATTCACAATCTGACGAGTGAGCCGGAAAGGGATCAACTCAGGGATTGGTAGAACCTTGAAAAAAGAAGCAAGATCAAGCAAAGCTTTAGACAAGTTCCTATTGGCCTCTCATTGTAAGTACAATACTGAATGGTACTCCTGGGCCCAGTTCCATAAAGAGATACCTTTGATCTTAAGATTGATCTACCATAAACAGTCATTTTGAAATCAAACTTAAGTTCAAGCTAACCTTTAATGAAACAGGGCTGAGGGATGGTAACTCTTGGGAGAGGGATGGCTGAATGTTTCCCTGACTGTATCATGGTAGAGAGACACTGTAAGGGCACTTACAGAAGGTTTAATCGAATAAGGGATACAGTAATTTTCATACTTTTAAAAACAGGATTTATAAGAACAGCAAGACAGGCGACTCCAAACTAGGTAAGCATTTGTTTTCAAAAGCTAACTTGGTTTTTACAAGGAAATATTCACTGCATGAGGATTTTGTTGGCCCAAATTTTCTAAATTTAAAATGACACAACACTCATAAATTAATCTCATAATGTTAAATTTATTTTATAGGTAAAGTTTTTCAGTTTGACATATGACTTTACAATTTCACTAATGCTAAATATCTTCTATTTGTACTATGTTGATGCACTATATGCTCCTGTATGTGTGAACTCCTGGTCCATCACATATGTTGCCCATTTATTTCCAAATAGCCTTTTTTAATACTGTTTTTGATCGAATGATGACAAAAGACTACGAACAGCCACTGGACATTTGTAACCAGTCCTGTTGTTACATAGCAGAATTAAATCAATAATCACATTGAAGACAAGAAGTTAGCACAGCATAAGCCAAAAACCTACTTATTCATCCCAAGGGTATGTATTGCAAAGTCTTCAAAATTACCATAAAGGAGTATTGTTGCAACTGCGTCTTGAACAATCAGTCTGAGCCAATTTGAATGCATAATGACATAAACTCACCAAAGTAGCAGACTCAATTGCATGACCAAAATCAATATCAATCAATCTAAGGTAACATGATTCATATTGATATAAACTTACCAAAGTAGCAGACCCAAAGGCATGACCAAAATCAATACCAATCATTCTTCCAGAGTCCAAACTGACAAGAAAGTTTGACAGATGCCGATCCCCGATTCCCAGTACATACTGGCAGATACAGAGGGTTGCAAAAGACTTGGCAAAGTGGGTCCTCAAAGTTAAGAAGGCTTCAGGAGAAGCACTCATCTCAAGGAATGCTTTCCTATGGAGAAAGTAGTTCCAAAATTCAACTCACTTTAATTTAGTCCAATGTTTATCACAAACCAAACTTAACTTCAAGACATTCTTCACAAGTATCTGTGAAATCAGGCAAATTTCAAAACAAACATTGAAAAAATTGAAATGAGTCCAGTGTATGACATTTTCTTTGTTGTAATGCTCGAAGAACATCTTTCAATCCTGCGAGTAGTTTTTGTTTTAATTTAGCATTGCAACAAAGATAATACTACCAAGAGAACGACCCCCGTGGCCTCCACCTAGGCTCATCTTTATCTTGAATATCTCCTACACTTTAAGTCTCTGGAAATTGTAATGTGAAAATGTGACACCACAGATGAAAACATGACCCCCCACCCCACCCCCACCCCCACCCCCCAATATAGCCAATTTGAAAGCATTTATACTAACAACTGTTATGCGTTCATAATACTAGCATTTGCCTTCACAAGGACAGCAAGAATAACAAAATGAAAAATCCCCCCAAAAAATAAAGAGGTCTATACTAGAACAAGCTATAAAACCATCAGACAGCACTGGTACTGAACATAAAAGAGTTGTGAATTATATCTTCATTGCACTCGCACTCTCTGACTTACATTCAGAAACATTTTTTTCCTACATTTTATTTTCATACATTCATTCCCCAACAATACTTTTATTTTTAACAAATAAGCACAAGAACTACTTTCACAGCATTCAAAGAAAACAGAATGTATGTCATTATGAAAATTAATGTGTAAAGCAAGGAATGCATGACCTAAAAAATTTCCTACTCAGAAAACTCATTACAGAAAATGTCTCATCTCTTGAAACTGTCAGAACCCTAGCATTTCATCATTGTTTTTGCTTTACCTTGACAAGTCCCAGGGAATGCCTTCTTCACATTTCCTGAAGTTATTGACAGCTTCCTGGTAGCTGGCTTTCCTGTCAAAAATGAAATGTCAGCAACAAAAAATTTGATGAGCATGAGGACAAATAAAGCATTGTTTACAAATACAATATTCCAAGGCCATTACTGCAGCTGAAAAACTGTATTACAAACAATATTTTCCTATTAAAAATATTTTCTTTCTAAACCGATTTTTTAAAGTTTTACAGAGAGCAAAATTAATGGAACAAGGTGAAATTTTCGCTAGTGAAAAGTTTGATTATTGCATTTAAAGAGCTTTCAGAGAGCAATCTGTGTACACTTTTTCTGCAACTGAATACACTCACTTTTTCATTAGGACACAATGTATGCAATACATCAAAGGGCTGCTACAATCACTCTTCAACATTTTAACATCTATTTCCTTTTTTTCTACAATCATATGGTTGAAGAATTGCATAGTCAGAAGACTAACATGATTTTAAAGGCTTTACAGAGTAGCAAGTTTTACTGATGAATCTGCCAATATTTATCACTAACAAGAATCAAGAACACTGTGGTATGTGTGAAATAGGTACCAAAAGAAATAGTACTTATGAGATGTTTTGACCTCAAAAGCTCTTACAGCATGCAACAACTCGCCAAATATATGGGACTGGTCGGGTTGGAATTTCAAAAGCAATCCAGCAAGTGCAAATCACATTATATGCTAAGGCTGGCCAAAATACTCAGCAAAGAGTGGTTACTCTGAGGAGCTACTGCATTGTACATAGGCTGTCCAGGCTACTCATGCTTGACCATTTTCATCCTTTCGTAATTTCACTTTTCAAAAAAGATGCCACTGACCACCTCTCTTGTTTAGGTAAATACTCACTTGTACATTTTCCCATAAATCTGATGTAACTTGTCATTCTGGGAACCAAAATCATGCACCCACTTTGCATAGGCTCTGCACAAGATAGGAAAGATAAGTGATGAACCTCAAAGAAGTAGGAGTTAATTCCTCTTTCAGAAAGAATCTCAATGAAATATTAATGGTAATGACTACTAAACCTTTTACTTCCACATCTTTCCATTCCCCTATTTTCTTTTCCCCCTCCCATTTCCCCTCCCACATCCCCACCAGTCCTAACTCCATCCTCACCCTTCCTCCTCCTAATTACCTTTCCCCAAGTATACTTTTTGTTCAAGATTTTGAAAAGTTGTTCCTATATAAAATAAGCATTAGAATGTCCAAATGAGTTCAATGTTAAATCACTCTGAAAAGAATTAAGATATATCTGTTAGAATTTAATATATATTTCAATTTCAAAGTCAACAACTGAAAATATTGCAAGTGAACTGTATCAATCTAAGGTTATATATTAATGTTGCTGTGACACAGTGACATCACTGTGATACATGGATGGTACTTTTATACAGAGTTGTTGCTGTAGAGATGGAGATGTGATACAGAGGTGCTTTGATATGTACACATTGCTGTGATATGGAGTTGCTACTGTGATACACAAATGGTGTTGTGATACATACACATTGCTGTGATATGGAGTTGTTACTGTGATACACAAATGGTGCTGTGATACTAGAAAGGTGCTGTGATGCAGAGATGTTATGGTAATACTCTAAGTTTAAAGAAGTATACTGAAGTAAACTTACTCCGTCTTCTGTTTGTCAATTTTCTTCACCTGAAGAAATGCTCCCCAGGTTGTGGTGTTGGCAACAAATTCAATGAGACCAAGTCTGAAACAATGAAACATCAAACAGTATTTGTACTATACATTTTGAACATTAAAAGCAATCAGTAAACACAAAGAGACAAAATGAGGGATTTCAGAATGTAACAAAATGATGTATTCTGCTCATTCATTTGTCAGAATAAAACACATGAGAACACTATCCATTATCTGACAGTATATTGGTTTCCATGTACAGGCTCACTTGGATCAATGTGGGGACAGTCCCAGACAATTAGGAACAAAATGTGGGCATGTCCCTCCTTTCAAAGAACTGCTGCTGTGGCCAAGTAGATAAAGGCAGTGAGATTTTAAGTGATGAAACTTGGCAACTGGGAGTTTCGCAGGTGACTCCCCAGCCGGGTCAGAGTTAACAGGCCTCCATTTTTAAGAAAATTTTTAAGTCGTCCATTGGACAACCTCTCTGCATTTTTTGGTTGTCCAAAGAAAATGTAGCAGTCCACACAGAAATTTATAGTAGCCCTGGAAGCAGTCTGCTAACTTGTTGCATGAACTTTGGTTGTCCAGTGGACAATTAATCCACGTTATGGTTGTCCGTCCCAAATTTTGGTTGTCACTGGCAACCAGACAACTGTTAAAATCAAGGCCTGGAGTAAGTGGGTTTTTAATCCAAGAGCAATCTATGGTTTTCCTATCTGAACTGGCCTTTCAAAAGAAAGCACATTTGATCTAAATTTGTTGAGTTAATTAGCCACCTGATGTAAAGTTGCAATTTATAAGTCATAGTCTTCTCCTATACGATTAACACTGCACATGTTTCACTGAAAATATGTGATATATCGGTTGGTTTTACTCAATCTTAGTCACAGTTCAAATCTACCTTATAAAGCTGTTTTCAGAAAATTTTCCATTATTCACTTTTTCATTAAAATCAACCACTTGGCAAAAGTTGCTTACACTCAACTTTATGTAAGTTCCATCAGTAATCTTAGAGGTCATTCTCCTAACAATGGCACTGCTAAATTATTGTAAGTTTTGGAGAAAAAAGATCTATCAAAAATTAATTTAAAGTAGAGACTACCACTGCTGCCACTGCTTAAATCCTGACATGAATTCTCATAGTATAAACTCCATTAAAATCCCATCATAGAAAGCTGTCATTAAATTGTCCATTTCCTTCCTTTTGTACATGTCAATCACCAGTACAATGAAACCCACCTTGAGGTCATAGGGGTGACCTGATAAGTCGTCAGGTTAAGATCTCTAGAGCTACAGGCAGCATCTTCAGCCATGATGTCATTCATTATGCAAAACAGCTGTTCTATTCGTTGATCCAGTCGTAGGTCTTCCCCTCCCTTTACCAGGAACTCATAATCCTTCTCATCATGCCCACGAATCTTAATTGTCTTTGGCTTTCGCAAGGACTGTAAGGTTCTAACCTGGTTACAGATTTACATGTAAAGAAATATTTGTGTCCTCCTGGTCTGGGGAAAGTGTGCTTGTCTTTTTCACATACAATTTGGTCTTTTGTCATTTACACATAGAACATATTAAAACTATCTAACTGTGCATGTTTCCTGTTATAATTGTTTGCTTACAGTTTTAAGACCATTGTTAAGTGTCATTCTGGGTTAGGAAGCCTGTAGTCTAATAAAAGGATCCTTTCTTATTAGCGTGTACACGAAGATGCATATGATGTACCTCCAATTTTGGATTGGTGTTCACACTATACAATGGGGTGAAATAACCTTACATGATAACTACATTCTAAGCTCTTTGATTATTGAAAATATTGCGTTTGTTTTATCAGAAAATTTTCGTATTTTTTAAACCATTATTAATAGATATTGAATGATAGACAATTCAGAATAAGGCAGCGTGGTAGCTTTCTTTTCAAGAAATACAGTTCTCACAGGAAGAAATTTAGTTATCTGTTGCCCAAAAATCATTTGTTCACCCAAAATTTCAAAAATTCAAATGACGCAGCATCCATAACTCTTGTAATGCATTATAATTTGAGGAGAAAAAGCTGTTGCTAGAGTTTATTGGTGAGACTGAATGGTTTAATAATGATTAAAGGTTATTTTCTTTGTGTGCCATGTTGGTGCATTTTAAACGCAATATTTCCCTTTAAAAGTACCTATTCAAACAACTTATAACGTACAGCAAAACTAAATAATTATAGTACATTTTATTATAAGCAGCCAAAATTAGAATAAAAAAAAAGAAAGAAAAAGCCCAGTCTTAAGTTAAAGTGGAAGATTTTCATTTCTGCACAATCTCACCTTTAATAAATATCAAATATCTGATGGTCCCATACATCTTACCTGCTCATCAAATCCGGCTATCTTTACATGGTACTCAGGCATTGGTTTACTGTTACCAGTATACTGACCTACACAAAATCAATAAAGAGCTGATAAGTTGATAACAGAGCAATGGATTGATGACACTTATGCACTGTAAGCCAGTCTAATTCAGGAAATCAAAAGAATCTAGGAGGCAAGAAACTACAACAGAGAGATGTCATGTATTTGCTGCCATAAAGGACTTTGTGGTGCCCATAAAGGATGACTTGAGCACCACCGATTGGCATCTGCAGGTTGGAGCAAGGGGCACTTGCCCCCCCAGGAAAATCAAAAACTTGAAGAAAAAGAAAACTAAACCTTCAAGACTAATTCTGTCAAAAGTCAAAAATCTCGCACCATTTTGCATCTTGGCTCCTTGAAAAAGGCAAAAACTTTTCAAAGGTGAGGGGGACACCCCCTCCCCTTACACCTCCCCAGGCCAGCAACAATCCTACACTGATGTGACCCCTCCAAGTGGTTACTCCAGCTGTGGGCCTGCTGATCTGATCAATTAAAAATTTTGTCCCCCCCCCCCCCCTGAATTTTTTTCTGCAGACGTCCATGCCACCTCGCTCATAGACCAGATTTGGAGAGGATTACAAAGACATAATGTGACAGGTAGTTAAAAGTTTAATCATTGTTACTCTAACATTACATGCAAATGAACAGCCACAAAATAGTATGGAAAATGTATTCCACTAGAACTGAATTAAACAGAAACTTGTATGACCATGTCAGTCAGAACAACCAGTATGTACAGGCAATGATAAGATCACAATGAGATCATTAAAGATATGTTCAACACAAGCGGACTCTGTCAGATGAGCAAGCAACAATTTTCCTACAATTAGTTTAGTTTCAGAGACAGGAATCAATTGGGGCTTATGCAAGATTTTATCAGGATGAATGTGGATCAACATTAGTAAGATTCTCCTTCTTTTTGACTAGTGCTCAGATTTTCATTTGGCAGGAGAGTACTAACTGCTTTTAATCCTGCTCCCTGGACCACCATTTAATGTTCCCATCAGAATGGATGACAGGATATTCTTTTCTCAAGCCACTTTTTCCAAATGCTGTATTAAGATACTACTGTATACTTGTTGATACAGATATCATATCATATTAAAAGAAAATGTCAAATAAAGTGCATAAGGACAGCCACTGAATGTATATCCATCTATATAAACAGTTTTGAAAATGTTTAGAAGATTACATCAGCTACACACATCAGCTACACACATCAGCTACAGATAGGAACAGGAGACCAGCTTGGCTTAAAGTCTGAAGCCCACCGCAGGTTCATCACAGATCAGTCATGTACATCATGGATGAACACTGGTAAGACTGCCCTCCCTTTCAACTACTACTTATATCAAACAAGGCAGATATGCTCATGAGCATTGCTCCCAATCCTGTTCCTAGGCCTACCAATTCTGACAGTCCAGAGCATTACCCCAGTGTTTTCCCCAAAGGCTCGGAAGGTTGCAGGAACTGAACTCAGCAGTATTGCAAACCAGGTGTACCAAACAGAGACCTGAAACAGAAACCTGAATCAGAAAATGGGCCTGAATTGGAAAATGATGAAAACTGACCGGAAAGAGGCAACTAAGGTGGAGCAGTATATTACAGTATATTAATATTATCAATATTAGTTGATATTTGCTCCTCAGTAATATTGTCGATATGCATTTTCAAACATATTGAGATATAGTGAAGTCTATATAGAGAACTAATATCAGAGATGCCAACTTTCAAATATGGTTTCCAGTATTTTCACATCAAAAAAGCATATTTTGGACATCAAAAGAGTATTTTCTTCAAAGTAACATACACTAGGCCTAGACTACAGCTGGGTTCTGAGGTTAGTCAACTAACATTACTGGTTAGGCTAGGCCTAACGTTACAGCCTTGCCCACATGAGCCTAATGTTACAGCTTTGCCCACATAATTTGGACGACTTTTAACGATGAAATACCAGATTTTGATGTATCTGGGCTTGAATGTTTGTTTCCTTGGCTTGGGTTAGGTTGGGTTAGGTTAGGTTAGGTTAGATGAGGTTTAACGTCCCAGTTTCCAACCAATTGGTTCATGTCGAGACGACCACGGCCTTTTTACCAGTTGTGACTCACTGGCTTGTTTTCTCTACTCCATTGTTTATGCTGAGCACCAAGCACAAAGGCAATAGGTTCCATTTTTAAAGTCTTTGGTATGACCCTGCCAGGATTTGAACCCTAGAACTTCCGGCTGCAAGTCAGATGCTCTAAACACTTGACCACTGCAGTCGGTTTCCTTGGCTTGGGAGGAATTATTTCGTCGTTTATGAAACAAACAACGATGGCCTTTTATTAATCCAGAATAAGCAGTTCCATGTGCGGCATATTTCACTGAGTCCATCACGGTACGCTACATAACAATATTATGCAGTTATACAGCAGCGCTGGCACTAGCAGTACACATGGTTAACTGTGTCTCCAGTGTATACAAGTAACGAAACGGAGTCAAAGTTAACATTGCTGTATCTAATTGGTTGTATTTGAGAGGTGGCCGTAAACAGACCAATGAATGAATTGGTTACTGTGCACTACATGCAGCAGGTTGGGGTCATGATATCATGACCTCTGCTTTATAGTCTCCCACTCCAGTCGCACTTTTATTTACATTGTTATTTTAGAGATCTGATTTCTGTATTTTTAGCGATCCTATTTCCGTATTTTTACCAAGCAAAGCGCATTCCCGTATTTCCTACCAAAATACCTACAAAATACGGGAAAACCGTACTAGTTGGCATCTCTGTAATATCAATATTCTACTCACTTGGATACCAATTCTACTAAAATAGCAACACTCAACAGAAATATCGATATTTAACAGCAGTGACTCATGACCAGTATGAGTGTTTGTAAAAACCGATACCTAAGTGGTAGTGCCCCTACTTGTGTGACTGGTAGTGCCCCTGCTTGTGTGACTGGTAGTACCTACTACCCCACTATCTTACCTGGAATCTCTATTTGTTGTTGTCCTGTCGGCTGGTACTGTCCAAACCAAGGAGAATATTCCTTCAGGTTTCCTGGATCCTTGGTATTCTTAGGATTCATCTCAGCAGCCATTGTAGATATGACTTTAGCAAAGTCCTGGATCAGGGTAATTATAAAGTTATTACATTTTACTTTTCTCCAGTGGTTACTTTTATGAATGCATGGCAATACAAAGGAAAATTTTATGACAAACTTTTATGAGGCAATGAAGAACCTCACTTCAAAAGCAAGCTCGTGAGTTTTACATACAATTTTGTTCAAAAGTTTTATGAGTATGAAGACAAATAAACACTTCCAACTGCAAGTGTATCAATCAACTTAAACTAGCATAACCAAGAAAATTTGGTTTAAGCTGAATTATCTTCAATACTATTTATGAATGCAATTTATCTTAATAACATAAAATCACATGTACAAAGAAATATTATATTGGTATAATCAATGAAGTAATGCTGATATGCAAATGTCCTATGGCAGAAACAAAAACTTTGTAATGAGTGCACTGCTTTCAGCAAATGAAAATTAATTGACAGCAAAGCAATGGCCACATAATAAGATAAAGTAGCACACAAACTACTGTTTTCTAACTTGGCCCTTTGTAATAATGTTAACTTTTTTTGACCACTCTCAAGATAAACCTCTTTTAAGTTTTCCAATCATTTGAGACAAAAAAAAAACAAAAAAAAACATACATGCCACACTAAACACTTACAACTGCAGATGCTTTAAACAACTTCTCGCCTGCTGCACCAAACACCTTTTCCACTTTCTTACTCCATTTCTAAAAGACAAAACAGAAATTAATCAGACATCTCTTATGAAGGTAGCTCCAGCATGTTGATGTTCTGTGTTACCACAAACATGAATGGTTAAGGTGAAAAATAAATATAGAGCTGTACAATTTGTTAGTTAGTTAGATGAGGTTTAACGTCCCTGTTTCCAACCAAATGGTTCAAGTTGAGACGACCACGGCCTTTTTTCCAGTTGTGGCTCACTGGCTTGTTTTCCCTACTCCATTGCTTATACTGAGCACCAAGCACAAAGGCAGTAGGTTCCATTTTTGAAGTCTTTGGTACAGAGCTGTACAAAGGCTCTTGTAAAGATACAAGCACTTGTCCTGCATACTGTAACAAATACAAGATGATTTTTGCCTTCTTAAATTATACCTTTAAACATTTAATAAAAATTATTGAAACGGTACACCAAAGCCATTTCAGACTCTAATTTATTTTAAAAGGCACAACAAATTTTCAGCAACGACATTGCCCTTATCAAGTTCAAAAAAACACTACAGTGAAGTTACAAATGTACCGACATTTAATAAATGTTCATAGTTTAATACAAGTAAGGGGTCACGTAACCAAGAAGGTTGTTTTACTCAGGTGTAAGAGTAAAATGATCAATTAGTTACAAATTTTGATAGATATTGTGTCTACTTCCACATTTCAAGTCACCAAAAGATTCAACATGGAAACTATAATCTAGAGTTACCTTTTCTCATGTATCAATTTCATAGGTTTCTCGTCTGTCCCCCTAACAACATGGGAATGATGAGGTGAGCACTAATTCCACATCACTTCAGATGAGAAGTGGTCTTGCTCATAAACGACATTTCAGAAAATAAAAAAGTGGTAACCACATCAAACTCTACTCCATTATCACAGCACTAAGCTCCTGTTATTCATCAGAATGCATCACTTCTGGCAGTGCACACTCCCCTTAAAATTGACTGTCATAAGATTCCAGCCTTACCCTTGCAAAAGAGGTTCTAAAGTTTGCAACTATCCCACATAGATCATTTCCTTCTTTTGACCAAGCATTGAAATCCATCAATTTGCTGTACATCTCACTGTATGCTTTCTTGATTTTATCATTATCTCTTTGTTTGGAGGTTAACAGAGGTTTCATGTCATCATCCGCCCAATCCTGTGAAAAGATATATGTATCAATGATATTGACAACGGCAGGTAATAACAAGTGTGATTTTTCAGATATGAAACAGGTGACTCAGGTCCAATATTCTAAACAATGAACAACCAGCATGCATTGCAGGTTTCCTATACCAGTCTGGAGTGATTAATTAGGGCCATGGGTTATCTGTTTGGCTGGTTTTCCATTCTCCCCCCCCCCCCTCCACCTCCCAGTGTAAACCAATCTACTTGCAACCATACTCTACCCTATTTTGTACCCCAATTTTGAAATAGTATCATAACTTTTTACTACCCTCAGCAACTTGACCAATCCCTCAGATATATCTCTCTTCAAGCTCTTTGATATGAACACCATCACATTTCTGGTAACCCCCCTCCCCTTCCCACTCTTAAACTGAACCATGAAAAGGTCAATCCTGCACCTTCCCCTACCTCATACCTTAAACACCACCCCAGGGTGGTTCAGCTGATCCAGGGAACTGGTAAACTGGTCAATGGCTGGGAAGTATAACAGATTGTGAATCTCCTTCACTGCCTTTTGTCTCCTCTTCCCCTCTGTATCACTGCTGAAGCTGTAGTTTTCACTGCTAGTCTTGTATGGATACACCAAAGCCTTACAAATGAACCATCAAAAGAATAACAGAATTACAAATCCACAAATTATCACCTTCTGAAAACAATAAGGCACAGCCAATACCTAATTGTGATACAAAAATGGCTTTAAGGTGCGTTCACACCAAAACCGAAATCTGCTGCGTTTTGCGGGCGGGATGCGAAATTTGTTATCTCAGAACGAATGGGGCGATTTTCAAAATTTTCATTGGTGTAAAATTGCCCCTAGTTGTCTTGGGAAAAAAATTTTCGAGTCCCGCCCGCAAAACGCAGCAGATTTCGGTTTTGGTGTGAACGCACCTTTACACTGTTTGGGCAGTAGAGGCAGCTACCAGTTTGACACTTCTGAATCTTGGCTGCAGGTGTTTTATGATGATCAGTATCATCAATAAAGATACACAAAAATGATTCCATCGATGGTTGTAGGAATAAATGAAACAAAAGCTCTAACTGTATTTCCATGGCAAAGATCTCATGATATCCACTGCCTTGATGATGAAATGTATCTAGACCAAGTTTCCAATCAGTACAAATTCCCTTTTACAGTCAAACTGCACTGGCCTGGTTAGATGGATCTACCTTCTAGAATGCTCAGCTGCATGTGGCCTTCTAAGAAGGCAATACTTCAGTAGCTTGCTTTATCTATTAGATTACCTAAGCTTACATTCTTTCTCTCGCTCTCTGTCTCTCTCAAGGAAAAATGTGCAGCTAGAAGTCTACAGGTGTTTATCACCAGACATTGTAATTTAATCTCTGCAACAGATTTAAACATTACAAGGGTCAGAATTGCAAACAAAAGAGTGTAATCTCTTTAAAGTGAATTCACCTTCACCAAGCAAATGAGATTCAAAACAATTCTAAATCTCACAAATACAGACCTAACAACACAGATTACCCCAACCCTTAAATATATTGGAAGGATTAGTAGGTAATACTGTATACCTCTGGAAATAAAGGAATCCATCAGGGATGATCTCTTCTTTCTTTACATCATCTTACACAGATCATCCTTTCATCCTTTTGTTGACATAATGGTATCCTTTTGTAGACAAACTGGCCGATATTGAGAACTAAAATATCGGTATCAGTAATATTAGCTACTTGCAATATCGGTACAACACTAATTTCAATTACGTTTTTGGTGGTATTTGGTATTTACCTGAGGATATTCTCTGGCTATTGCTTTGACAATCTCTGTCACACCCTTAGACTCTGGTTTATCAAGGAGGGCAACCATCTGACTGATCCAATCAATGAACATCCAGCATGGCACAGAGGAAGTCTATAACAAGATGGGAATAAATACAGAGAAACCATATATAAGTCATGATTACTCTGTTTCTCAGGACTAATGCTAATGATATACAACTAATTATGATTTCAATCTAATGTAATGTTGACCATTTAAAGTAAACCTGTTTGATCTATTCATTATAAATGAACACAGGTAAATAAACTAAGGTAGGATGTATCAAGAATTGTTTTACTTGAGTGCTTAGGCAAAACTTCAATTTCACATATCAATGAGGAATCCATCTGGCAAAAGTTACATTCAATTCCTATGTGGGGTTCTCAGAATACTAGCAGATATGTTATTTCAGTTTTAGTAATGGAATGACCCCAAAGCAAGCAGAAGTGATGTCCAGCTTTATATTAGTCAACAATATTTTGTTTTTCTTTAACTTTGGCTTGAATAGTCTCATGCTTTCAAAATGTGAATACATGATACATCTTTATCTGTTTCTGGGTCAAAACAATAGATTGAAAAACAAACAAGACAAACAATTGCTCATCAATGTGAGGAAAAAATATCAGTCCTGTTTGCATCAACTTCACTTTATGTAATAAAAGTAGCAACTTCATCTGCTAGCAACTTGAGAACCACAGGCAGAACCTGATTGCAGTTTCCACTATAGTGCTCAGATAACAATTCCTATGCATCAAAACATGGATTCAACCTTTCTTTTACTTTTACTGACAAGATGAAAAACATGAAATCTTCTTTATGTGCCTGCTTAGTGCAGCTGTTGGAGTCAATAGTTTCCTTTTAAGTGCAGGCTTTTTTCTTTTGTAGAATATGCAATTTAAATAGCATCAGTTTGTTGTGATTCACAGGTCTTACATGTACACAACCAAGAAATTTTGGATCAGAAAACTTTTCAACTATCCATGAGTATCTGGGGCAGAGTAAAAATTGGAAAATTCTTTCAATGACACTAAAACATTACTTAGGATTTCCTTGGCAAAATAGCCACCCAAAATGACATATTTACAACAACCCCCCCCCCCTCCCTCTCCCCAAAGAAATAAAATAACATTCAAATATTGATCCAACCTTATCAACAAAGATCTTTAAGGTTTCTGGGTAAACTTCAATGAGTTGCAAGAGTCTTGGAAATCTCTGTCTGGCCTCAGATGAGTTGTATCGAATTGCCATGAGGAAATTATCAACAACCATCATAGGGTAGGTATCAGTAGAAGGTAGTCTAGACTCACTGACTTCATCTGTAAGATAGGAATAAAAGACTGATGAGTTTTTTGGAAGACAGACAAATCTTCAACATGTCTACTCTTTCATGACAGCTTCCTGAAAGTAAAGTTATTCTGCACTGCAATCATCTTGTAATTTATTACTGTCATGGTTCCCAAATTTTTGAGATGATAAAATCCACAACTATTTCAGTACCAAGATGGCTATTTTCAAGATTCAAGAACAAACAATAACAGTACATTCACTAGTAAAATATTACAGCACTAAGTACATTCCTACATGCGTTCCATCAATTTCTGCACGTATATAAGAATTTCACATTTTTCCACATCAAGGGTTACAAAAATTTACCCACCACAAGCAAACATAGCAACATGATCTGTTACATGATCAAATCAACAATTTCATTTTGGACCATATGGCAATTTTTCAACATTAATTATAACATTCAAGGACTTTCAAGATAATGACAAAATTCCAAGGTTCCAGTTTTTCTCCTTTTACGTTGTGTGTATACTGAAACCCTGGAAAGCTGTGAGAGTAGTATTGTTAGTACTCACATTTAAAAGCAATAATCCTCTTGATTTCAATATTGTAACTTATGGCATCAAATAATGAGTCGTAATACAATTCTTCTATAAAGCAAAATTCCTAAGCTCAATGTATATAAAAATAACTAAAAGTGTTTTTGTACATTGTTCAATTTTACAAAAAGTAAGATTTTCCATCAAATATGTTAAGTACATGAAAATCATGAAGATAATATCTGTAACCAGCCACTGTTTGGTGATTATATCATTCTTCCTAGGAGTAGATCCCCAGTGGTAAAGTTCTTTTTACATTATTGTGCAGGTTTTTCATCACTAATGTATTTGTACTCCCATTATTCTTACACTAAGGTTGCTCAAAAAATTTAGTGGATAACTCAATCCAATTTGAATATTTCTCAGTCACCTGTATACGATGATTATCAAACTTTCAGTGTGCAATTTCAAAATGCCTTAGTGAATCCAATATAGCACTGTACATGAACAATTCTCAACTTAGTTGTGCTTGTAAAAGACAAAGAAATTTTTTGTAAAGTAAGAACAAGGTAATAATTTGAGATCATAGGCAAATGGAGTGGAGGAGGCTGAAAGGTGATTGGGGTTAGGACTTGAGTCCCCCTCCAGTTAAAAATGTGGGGCTACAGTATGTAAACCCCTCTTTTCAAGGATACAATCCCCTAACATGTCCACCATGTGAAATTTACCAAACTTTTTCAACATATCAAACTTTTTCAATAAATGTACTTCAAAAACTGCAGTAAATATAGCATCAAATTGCATCTAAAACCCACAAATATTCAAAACATTTTTCCTTAGAGGAAGGGGACACACACTCCCCTTGGACCTCCCCAAGGATGGGGGTCTAAAATTCAGTTCCCCTCCCCCCCCCCCCCCCACAGCTTAGAGCAGCTTTCTAGACCTCTGGCTGAGATGGAAGAAATACCTTACCATTATCTTTCATTTTCAAAAGTTTGTCACAGAATTTTCCGAGAGCTACAAAAGCTTCTGCATGCCTGGTTTCTTCGTCCTTAGACCCAAACTTTGGTTTCTTTTTAATTTTTGTGGTTTCCTGCAACTGTGAGAGGGCTCTGCTATACAAGTTGGCTGTAATCTGTTCAAACATAAAGAGGATGACACAAGGTATTCTTTCACAAGTTAAGCTTACCTCTCATATATATTAGGCTAACATTGAAATCAGGTAAGGGTATTAACCGTTTGCTTACGGCATCAGTTGAAGGCCTACTTTAAATACTATAGCCAATCTTGATTCTGTAAAGATGAGCATTTGTTTCAATTTTATGACAGTGGTTCTTACTTAACTGGGGACTTCAAGGTAGGGATTTAAGCATTGTTCCACAAAATCCATTTCACAAGGTATCAGTAGGCATGAACAGGGTTATCTTGAATATCAAGTATAAATTAAGAGCATCAGACAACAGAAAATCAGAAACGAATCCTCCAAACCAGGGGTGGGGAACCTTTTTCCTATGAAGGGCCACTCTGATAGTCATAATACAATTCACATGACAATGGCACCATGGATGCCAAGGAAACGCAAAGCCCATCTTGCATAAGACATGTGCACAGTTGCCCCTTGGCAAGCCTTTTTTGGGTCATGGTGAAACACCCAGAAGCACTAGAATATTTACCAACTTGTAGGGATTTAATTAAAGCTATACCTACCTTACAACAGGGGTCGAAATTCCCACTGTTCCGCTGTTCCGAGAACAGTGCTTTTAGTGCCGGAACAGTAACTTTTCAAAAGCCACTGTTCCGTGGAACAGTGTTTTTCCACAAGAAGCAAAGTGCATATAAATATACGCACATACTAATCTTTGATAAAGTAATGACGCCGTGAATATAAAAATCCCCGTAAATTTTGGCTTAAGTGTGGAATGTATTCTCGTTCCACCGTTATCAATTAAAGTAAGTTACTTGCACGTGTTATTCCCTATGGTGCATGGTACAGTGCTGTGTAAACGCACATACTGAAGTTTTACTACCAAACACATAAAAACTTTTAGTACAGTATGTCATTTATTGCCCTACAAGCGAAGGTCATCTTGCATCACCCCTTGTCTTGCATGGTATGTTCCAAATGACCTCTTAACTATTCACTGATATTCCCTCGATCCACTTTATTGTGTTTTTAGGGGGTTTTGTATTAATATTCCCTCCAAGCTAGCAACTAAACACCCAAACTTGAAATGACTAAAAGCAATTCTGACTGCTGATATCTCGCAACCAAAGTCAATGGGTCCTAAGTGTTTGTTTTTCCTCTCAAGATCTTCCCATTGACTTACTGTGTGGAATGATACTTGAATCAAGGTTACGACTAGAACGATTTCACGTAAATTTGCTGCGAGAAAATAACAACAGTATGTGCACTCATATGTTGGAGAACACACTCATTGCTTTGCTATAGCAATAAACCGCAATGCAAAGGATGAATCAAGCAAAAATATTCCTTTACCGTGGAACTTTTATGCTCTCACTCAAATCCCACTTGCCTTGCTTGCTGTGCCTTCTGCATCAATTTTGAGTGTATTTCATCCTACAGTAGGTTGGGGGACACTGCAATGTTAGGTCTCAACACAATGCAAAATTATTGGCGATAACTTTGTGCTTAAAAAAATAAGAACCAAAAGAAAATCAGGATATCCCACTGGCTAATCCCCGCTGCAGGCAAAAATTCACCTCCCCACGTTACGGTCAAGTCGTGCAGTCATACCACTCCAATACAGTAGACAGCAATGCAATTTGCACCTTTGCAGTTTGCACGCGTGCACGAACTGTACGTATGCCGAGATACTGTGCTCCGGAACAGTAAAATCTGATCCGGAACAGTAATTTTGGAAAAAGCGCTGTTTTGTGGAACAGCAGCAAAAAAATTAAATTTCGACCCCTGTTACAATGACACTATGTGCATGTGGCTAAACAGATTACAGATATCACAACTTGAACATTTGCTTTCATAAATCTTGGCTCAGACTAACAGAGGTCAACTTGATGATGTATGGAGCAATAATAAACAACAGCCATGAAAACTGAGGGCCAAAAGACAAATGTTTTTGAAGACATTTTACTATTAATGCTATGTCAACCCACTCTGGGGAGGAAGAGGGCTTCTGACCCCTGAAATCTACTGAAACTAGCACAGTTCCCACACAAAAATGTAGCTTATCGAGCTTCCTACCAGAGACTGGTGTGCTGGGTACTGATCAAAGCTGATATGTTGTGTCTCCCATAGTACAGTACTACAGTTCTGTACATGAAGACATGATACATGCAGGTAATGCTACATTGTGCATATTGTGGGGTATAGCAAGCCTACTGCAAGGGAGCTCCCCAGCTCCTTGGTTCTACACTAGTAGTGGTATTACAGGATTAACCTTAACTATCTGCAAAATGGTGAGAAAAATAAATGGAGGGTAAATAACTTATTACTAACTATACCTGTGTTTCTGAAATTAAATTTATAAATTGCCTCGCAGGTAGGATCAAATTGTCCTGAGGTGCGGGCTGGAAGTTCCCCAACCCAGCTCAAAACTAACTTACATCACCATTAATGAATTGATACTGCAGTCATGCTGCTGCGGACCTAGTAGGATTACCTACATTCTACTTTCCAATGCATTGATTTCCAAATTGCAGCTCCCTGATCCATCTAAGGCAGTAGGAGTTGGCTAAAATGTCAGTACTGGTCATGTGGGCCCCATCAGAACTGGTTATAACCAGTACTTACACTTGAACTGGCTAACCAAATGGTTGTATAGTCAACTCCTTTGTTTCTTTTGGGGTATTGCAGTAAATCTATACAAATACTCACAGTATCAACAGAGGATGATGAACAACCAGCAAGACTCTTCAGTTTATCTAGCTTCCCTGTTTCTCTTAGTTTATCCATGACATTCTCAGCTGTTGGTAGCAAAGTGTGAAAGTTAGCTTTCATAATGTTACATTTTAAACTTCACACATCCCTTTAAACCTTTTTACTGGTGTAGTAACACTCTCTTGTACTTCTAATTTCAACATAATTAAGCAAGGAGAGTTTATGGAAGAGAGGCTGTTATCATCTGCCATCTGGTAAACTGATTACAAACACACATATCATGCGAGGACTAGTCATTCCTCCCTTTGTGTGAGGACTAGTCATTTCTCCCTAATCGCCTGTTCAATCTAACTTGTCTCTAGTGGACATAACAATCACAGCCCCCTCTAAATGCTTTGTTAGATCTGCTAAATCTTCCATATCTTCTCCTATTCCTTCTACAATTATCTTTCAAGGTGTTTCAGGGCATTCATATGGGGTATTACTATTAATTAAACCAAAACATTTTCCTGAATGAATTTACAAATTCAGTACCAAAAACTCATTACACAATTTTAATGAGCTGCACTTGAATTAGCACAGTAAGGTGTGTTAATTCCATAGAGATCAAAGTGAGGTAGAATGCTGACACAGAGTATTACCGAGTGTTTAACCAGTGAAGCCACAAAATAGTGAGGGCACTTTTGCTGTACCGTATGGCAAAAACCTAGACTGACTGGTGTTTCTCTTGAAAACTTAGGAGTAATTTTCACAACACAAATAAGTCATGGTGCCTAAAGTGATTTGTTATGTACTCCTAACTTGAAAACTGGCAGTTTCTACACCAATGACTGGTGCAAAAGCAATGATGTAATGTTTGTATTACGCATCACTGGCTTCAGTCTACATCGCATGACATCATTCTCCTTTATGTTACTTTCTATAGCTAATGATGTAATGTTTGTATTATGAATCGTTGGCTTCAGTCTACATTGCATGACATCATTCTCCTTCATTTTACTTTCTATAGCTAATTCAAATTGGGGCAGGGGAGGACTGTATTTACACATGCCTAACCCAAACACACCTTCATATCTTTTTACTGTCACTGCCACCACAAACAGGTTACCCTTCACATCTCTGTCTAAATAAAAGCACAGATAAGTATATGATACTGATTCTGAACCCTTTAAATAGTTGGCTATTCTTGTGTACTCTCTGATTGCAGTGACAACAGCTTTTGAATGTATAGCCTAGGTCTAAAGACAATTTGTAGGATTACAGAAACTTAACTGCAATGATACACATTGTAATTTGTTCCCAAACTAATAAACACTTCTGTTTTTTAATAGAAAAGATAAATTTAAGAAAACTAACCTGCATCTGTACTAAGAGCATCTGCAACCATCTCAAAGGAACGGCTGTTTAGAATTTTGTGACTCTGATAGGTGGTGCTATTTTCTTTCAAGGAAGCATTACTTTCTAATTTGTCTAGAGAAATATTCGAAGGAAATTAGTGACAATTATGAAATGTTTAGAAACATCTACTGTTTGTAATATCAAAAAGTACAAAGGTAAAAAATAATGACCTCATACACACAAAAGTAAACCACTCTCAACAGCAATGCAATTGTAAATTTACCCATCAGAGTTGGGGATTCAGTTCTGCTTAACTTTTAAGGTTTCACTTAAAAGAATGGAGCAAATACCCAACAATTTCTGGTATTGAAAGAACCTTATTTTAGCCACTCGTTCTGGTTTGCACTTTATACCTAGGCTAGGTCCTTGGCTAACTATACTGGTACAACGGCTAGGATTATTGATTTCATCTTCATATATCACACTAGGTAACCGTACCGACTACGCAGCACTCTCCCATGCACACAAAGTGCTTTTAAGATCCCGGTAACGAAGGTTTCATAAACGGTTGTATGCAAATGTTGCAAGGACGTGATTGTTTTGAAGGTTCCATTAGACTGTATATTGGTGTAGGCTAGATCACTCAGCCCATACATAACATATGTTAGGATAGAGAGAAAGGTAGGTGCAAGCAACTCACAAGAAAAAAAAGCACTGTACGAAAAAATTCTGCACGTAAAAGCTTACAACATAATGCTGATAGGTGGTTCAGAGTATTTTACACATGGCACGTAAATATTACAGGAACTGTGCACTGACTGACAAATGCACAATTCCTTTGATGATAGATAATAAGACTGGGTTGACTAGCTTCGCTTCATCAACTGCACACAATAAGCGTGTTGAAATCATGCAGAAGTCAGCTAACCGGTCCAACAATGTATGTCTGGTTAAAAGTATAAAATTTGGGTCTATGGGTATTCTGAAATTGTCATGTACAGAAGCATGTGATTAGCTACATAGCCCATGCTGTAATGGGAACTTCAATCTGAACAGATAGTAATTCAAGGGATGTTTGTAGTGGGTTAAAAACCATGTCGCCAGCAAACAAGAACATGTATATGGCGACACACTTTCTCACGATACCCAATGAAGTTAAAATACTGAAGGTAACAGAAGCAGAGGTTTCCTGGACTAAGAAAAGCAAAAATCCACTAAAATGCTGAAGTCTCACATGTCTGAGGGATATCCCTGCACCATTTTACTTTCAGTTTAAACAAGGGATTCACAATTCCCCTTGGATTCAAGGTGACTGACTTTATTACTTGAACTTTAACAGCATGACTTTCCACTCAAATTTGAGTAAACAGTAAGAGACTAACGACTCGGACACACTTCAAAACACAGACTTGACCAGATCTTTGGCACTTGCAACAAAGAAAGAAAGAAACAAATAGCAAGTCAAATACTTCTGTTTAGACCCTGTGACAGTGTTCTCTGTAGTGGACGCATAAATTACTGATATTACAATGATGTATTTCCAAACTAAAAACGAAGACTTTTCTTACTCATTGGATCAAAGGTTGTTAACAAGGTGGTCACTTTCTCCGTAGCACTTAGTAACGATGCCTTCTTTTGATGCATCTGTACATATGTGTGGGTCCATTGAGGTCGAAGGTCATCATGATCAGACAGCTGCTTATAGGTATTCTTCAAATGTTTGAGAGCCACAGGAAAATTTGCCTAAAAACACCAAAAATAAGTAAACAATATTGACTGGAGAGACTAAAAGGGTTTAGGCAACAAGAGAGACACCCTTCATATTTCTGTCATTGTCCTTTAAATATCCTCGGCCTGTAATTGATATTATTAGGGATTTATACATATCCACCTGGTGCAGTCTACATCCATCATTTACAATCTGTTTATTTTAAAAATTCACCTGCTTTGGGGGCCACAAAATCAGGTGGCCATGCTGTTATACACTGTTTAAAACCCCAGGTGTATTATTATCCCTGTTTCAAACTCTCATGCTGAGCATCATACAAGAAGCCCACAGGTTCTCATTTTAGAATCCTTTGTATGACTTCACCATGATTTGAAATATGAAAATGGCCTTCAGGCTGAAATGTTGACACTCTGGTACCCAGACATCGCCCCCTGACAATTCATAGCCCTGGGAGTACTCACAAGGGTGGGGGTTCTGGTAATGGATGCTCCACCACAGGGCAAACAGTCTATCATGAAGTACATATGGTAGGAATTGGAATTGCATTATATGCAAAGAAGATTCAAGACAACTCACCTGTTCTGCAGCACTTTCTGCTATCTTCAATGACAACCGGATTCTCTCTCTCCCAATAAAACTTTCTAATTCGTCTTTAATCTCAGCATCTGACCCTTGAGAATTTGAGGCAAATCTGCTAGCAACTTTCTCCATGAAAAGACATCTTCATATGAAGAACCAAAACAGGAAAAGATAAATGTGTTAATGGCAGCCTTCACATGAAAATACTGCAAATTGCACAAAGACCAAACATTATTCCTTAGGGCTGACCTATCTTAGACATGCCAAGTTCCGTAAATAACACAGACAGACACTTATTAAGACCTCATGACAAAAAAAAAAACATTTCATACTGATGTACTGACTGCAAAAATAAAAAATAAAAATATCAGAATAAGGATAATTTGAGCATAAAAAGCAAACTGTTCCTTCTAAACATGGCCACATGGCACACCTACTGTTTGTTTGGCCTTGAGATTCAATATGACGGGAATATTTAAGTAGCATCTTACAAAGAGAGTGTATGTAAAATGTTTTGAAGATGGACAGCAACCTCATTTAGGCCCCTTCATCCTGGACCACCAGTATAAAATAACTTATCATTACCTATTGGTGACTACATCATCCCAAATGTTCACAGAATCTCGTTTAGGGTCTGGTAGACAGTTGGACCATTTCTCAGCCATTCTTTGCCCCTTCCTGCACCCCTCCCAACTTGTGACATTGCTCTGGTTCATAAAGTCAACAAATTCATGTATTTCCATTAATCTCTGGAGTCCCTGTAACTTGGAAAGACGGCTGCTTGTCATAAGAGGATTCAGGCTGGACCATTCCTAAAGAAAAGAGGAAGGTTTCAAAAGTATAAAGCATGCCATCTTGAATCTCTACTACTAGAATCAGGGCACTCATGATTTTCTCAATAAAAAATCAAGCAATTTCCAAACATTTCTCAAAGCAATTTCCAAACATTTCTCAAGAATCAGGATTTTTGTAACCCATTATCCTATTTTGACAGCAACTTGAACAATTATAACAGACTGAAGTGATGTTAAAAATTTTAATGAACAGAATGCTAAGTTCCTTCATATCTATTACAAGAACAAATTACAGAACTTTTCAGAAATCTTGCTTCTACATAACAAAATATTCACCCACAAAATTTAAGGCCTTGAAAATGACACATTCCTTCAAATTTGAGCACTTTCAAAGTTTTCAAAGCTATGTTTAATCCTTTTTATAATGACCATGACACAAATTAAAGAGCACTAGCTTATTCTAGTTTCTATAGCTTTAGCAACTATCTGAAAGAAAGGTGAAGACTTAAATTGTAATTTGACAAATATCTTTCTAGTTTGTATTACACCCCAGCCTTCCAGAAACTTTTGGCTTCCTCAGCTTTTTGGCTTCGCGGCTAGAGACTCAGCCATTCAGATCACATTTCTCTTTGTCAAATTTCAAAAAGCTCTGAGAAATTTAAATAAATGATTGACAAAACTAGCGCTACCAGCGGTGACAACGGGTATATTCATACAAGCAGATTTACTGTCAAAGCTTCTTAAAGGTTTAGATTAAAAGCTGAGGTTTGAAATGACTTGTTAAAATCTTATTTTTTAAAGGGAAATATTGCGTTTAAAATGCACCAACACGACATACACAGAAAATAGCCACAGTTGTCATTAAACTATTCAGTCTCACCAATTAACTCCTGCAACAGCTTTATCTCCTCAAAATATTATGCATAACAAGAGTTACTGATGTTGCATCATTTGAAATTTTGAAAGTTTGGGCCAACAAATTACTTTTGCACAACAAATAACTTAATTTCTTTCTGTGAGAACCTTATTTCTTAAAAAGAAAAGTACCGTGCTGCCTTATTTTGATTATCCATCATTCTATATCTATAAACATTGGTTTAAAATTTATGAAAAATTTTCTCTTCAACAAATGCAATATTTTCCTCTAAAGTAATATTTTGCAGAATAACAGAACAGTTATTTGGTAAAAGTGATGATAAACAATGTTCAAGTCATCAATTACACATAAATGAAAAAGAGGTTGCATAAGACCCCAAAAAGGCATCCCTCATTCGCAAGTCATCAACAACATGTGCTTATCACCCAAAAAGATACATAACTTGGATGCTGCAAAATGATACTTTGGTCACATCAAAATCTAAAATTACATCCTTAATACTTTGTAAATAAAAACTTACCTCCAAGAAAGACTTTGTGCAATTAGCTAAGTAAAACTTAGCTCTTTGAAAGTCTTCTTGTATGATGTACAACCCAGTCAAGTCCTCGCTGTTTCTTACCTTAAATAAACACAGGTAAAAGAAAAATTATTTAAGTTAAAATCATTTATACTTCCAGCAATATTCAGAGAAGATGCACTGTGACAACATGACCTCTCCAGATGAAGCCAGAACTATCAGAGCTGCCGTCCGGTAAATAGTCTTAGATGGTAGTTGCAAGCATTGATAACAGACCCCTAACAGTCCCTTTTCCCTTGTGTTTCCTGGCAATCCTGCGCTCCGTGTGGGCCCCAAAAATGACTTACATAATAGTAATATTTGCAGTATCATTAGTCATTAGTATCATGCTTCGAGACAATTTATGTGGAAAAAAAGACCTGTTAGAGTTTATAACTTACAAATTCGTAATGAATGGCACCTTTTAACTCAAATCTGAAAAGCTTCCGAAGTAGATAGCCACCTCAGATGGGAGAACTGTAGATGCAAAGCCCCCTTCCTCTACCTACACCGTAACTCCCCACTGCTACCTCTCACCATGTCAAAAGTCACCACTCAAACATTCTATCATGGCACTGCCTTCAAAGGCAACATAAAATCTGCTTGAAATGGCTACATGGACAAACACAGTACTGGGCAGATGTTTTTTGTTGAATCGAACCAAGTTCCAACTTGACCACATGAATGCCAACAGCTACAACGTTCATTTCATGCATGGCTCGTGAACTTTATAAAGGTGTGCTCCACATGAGTAATGTAAAGCAAATTGATGTTTTACCTCTAGATAGCTTCTTTTATCCAGATCTTGCATAGACTTATCCACAAAATGAAGAAGAGATTGATCAGCTGCATCTTCTCCATCTATCAATGAATTCTGGAGAAGTTTCATCTTACTTCGAATCATATATGGAAGATAAAGCTCCTGAAAAAAAACAATCGAAAATTAAGGAAAATTTGTTTTTTATCTTGAAGGCATGTCAAAATTTATGTCCAAGAAAACCTAGTGACAAGAGTCATGTTTCCTGTTCAGGTATAAAAAATGAAGACAACAGCAGAGGAGATTACAATACCTGAGCATAGCTGTCATCCCAAACCTTCTGGATGTCAGGGGGTTGTTTTTCCTCAAGATTCATTGTGGAATACTTCTCAAGGTCTGTCCACTGGGTCAGCTGGTTACAGCACTAAAGAGTCAATCAATAATATTTTTGCATTTTACTGTTTATCATATACAAAAAAGTTAAGTTCAAAGTCAAAAAGCATTTTCTATGAGAATCTGGGAAAAGTTTATCCACAAATAAAACCATGTATTTGCAAAGAAAAAAAAAGAAAAAAAAAATAGACTCAACAAAGACTTCTTGACCTTGAGACCTACCATGAATTCTAGATCTGTCTCATGCAAAAACAACAGCTATCATGGCACATATCATCTTAGCAAGGGAGAAGAGATTATTGCAATGGTTTCACAATTTTAAGGTGGCATCAAAATTTCTTTGTTGCATTACTTGTCTTCAGGATATCAATCTGTATCTAAAAAATTTCTCTTGATGACATCCCAATATCAATCACACAATCTGGATAAAATGACTCTCAGATAATTGTGATTTTCACTAAAAGCTGCTTAGAACTTTTTTGTGATACAGAGACTAAAGTTCAACCCTTATCTTCTATACTGTATTATGTAGCATCATTTTCATGTTAACAGTATAATTTAGTGGCATGAATATTCATATTCACAAAATACTTGATGAAACCATAGTTAATAGACACATCCCTGGTTAGGAAACTTTACGTACACCCTATACACACCACGTACAAGCCGAGTAGCTATGTTAAGACGTGAAGAAAAGTGCATCACATGACATCGACCGTGCACACGATCGATCGAGTAGCGATATGGCTACATGGAGTGTTGTGTTGTTCAGTCATTCTTGGAAATAAATTGAAGTTGATTCAAGGGTTGGAAGGGTTTCAGGAAGCTTTTGAATCAGTGAGTATTTGTGAACGTTCAAATAAACGAAGAAAAGCATGGCCCACATGGGCGTCCGCAGAAAAAAATTCAAGGGGGGGGCAAAATTTTTTAGGGGCCGAACTTTTTCCATGGGAAATATTTTACTCCCAGGAAAGAGTTTAGATGCTACATTTCCACACAGTGTTGACAAAGGCATAGCCAGGAATTTGTCAAGTGGGGGGGGGGGGAAGTGCATAGACAGACTCAGCGCTCCGCGCCACCATGGGTTGGCGGGGAGCGCAAGAAAATTTTGGTCCAAAATGTTTACCAGATCGCTGAAAATGGCACTTCCAAGGCCTTTTTACCACATATAAAAAGGGGAAACATAAGCAATATCATAAATATAAACTTTAAAAAATACCAAAAATATGCTCGGGGGACTTCTGGGGCCTGAATGTTGATATTTTTTATTCAATTCCTGTTGAGAACACTGATTGAACTGTTAAAAAATGTTGATGTTATATTTTCTTCGTTTTTTTCAAGTTTTTGATTTTCCGGGGGGGGGCAAGTGCCCCCCTTGCCCCCCCTCTGGACGCCCATGATGGCCCACAACCCCCACGTTTCTTGTTTGAGTAAAATTAAACTACCGTACTCTGCAATTTTGCATTGATGTATAGCATTAGCTAAATACTATCACGTGTGAAAGTAAAAGACGGTTCACTATCTGACGTTACCAAGTCGGTTAACTGTTATATTTTTAGGGAAAATACCCAATCATGATATATACTTGATATGAGCACTAAATTCCACTCTTTAGGAAGAAAGTGAGTCGTTCTCAAACTGACACAGACCTGCAAATTTCTCCCCCAGTTTTACCGGGAGACTCTGGTAGTTCGCACGCCGAGACCTAGCGGAAGTGATATATGCATACAATACGGCGTACGAGTAGCTGCAACGAACGTGGAAATACAAGGGCAACTTTCACTGTGCATTAGCGAATAATGCGGCGTATACGACCGTTCGATCGACTGAGTTGGCTACAAGGCAACATTTAGATGAAAATCTTCCAATCTCCCTAATTTCCCACTAATCTGGCTATTTTTTGCCCTGAAAAATTTAGATTTCCCTATTTTGGTCTGTTGACAATTGCGGAGGTTTTATCGGTAAAGTTGGCAGCGTATGTAGGCTACTAACTATAGCTAGTAACTCCAGCCGCAAATACCATTTGGTGTTTGGAGGGTTTTAAGACTGAAAAGTAACAAAACCAAACTTTAACAAAAGAAAAAAATTACCGTTCGATAAAGGTTCACAAGTAGTGCTACAGAAGTACTACTTTGGAGGTAGGTAGGTAGTACTTCCATAGTGGTGTACGTAACGCATTGTGCTACGAGTACGCACGTGTAGTAGAGCTAAACAACCAGCCTTGTGCATGGTTAGCCTCACGTGACTACTGAAAATCAGGATCTCAACATAGACAGTGCAGTTCGCCAAGTTTCCCAACCAGGGATGTGTCTATTAACTATGATGAAACATTACTCATCAGTAGACATATTAACAAGAATACAAAGAAAAAATTATTCATTCATCCAGTCACCTGGAGACGTGCTTCATCCCACAGATCCTCTTCCACTTGTTGAAGACTGCCCTCATCCCAGTCATCAGATATTGCCTGCATATTAGAGTAATATCCTGAAATGCTGTAATGTGTTGAAAAATGTAAGACCTCTCTTCACAAAATTTAAAAACTGAACTGAATTAATCAAATTACTTAGGAAGTGGTATCATTGACTTTGATTTTTATCTCCCATCTTTTTTATGCACACACTACCACCCTTCACTGAGTTCTATTACTTTAAAAACATGTTTGAAAATCCCTGCCAGGGTGCAATCTTCTCAGAACTTTAATATTTACTGAAAAGACTCATCCATTCAGTCAACTGCCCACTTACAATCTAAAGACAACAAATTAAAATGCACTACCATTAAATATAAAAGGTGGCATAGTTAAGACATCTGGGACCACTGAGTAATGAATAAACGATTAATTTAAAGGAACAAATCTTGAGAGGATTCATCAGATTTCATAAATTCAAAAAATAAAAACTGACCGATTGAAAAACACAAAGAGACAGCCTGAGGGAATGGAAAGATCAAAGGTGAGACAGCAGAATACATCCGAATACATAACTGTTGACCTGACAATACCAACAGGTTATGGTACATTGTGGTTATACTAATTCTGACCAATCAGAAAGAAGCACATGCATCACCTGATCATACAGCTTCATAGCAGCAGAATAGTCTCCTCTAGCTTCAGCCTCAAGTGCTGTCTGGGTAATTTCATGGGTGTCAATATGGCCACCAAATATTCCTTGCAAGACATCAAACTCACCTAGATCTTTATACAACCTTGAGAAAAAGACAACAGTAATTTTTACAATGTCATGGTTTACCCTGTCCCTACAGTGGAGAAAGAACAATACAAAGACTTGCTCTGAACAATCTTTCCTTCTCCCAACAAGGGAAACATAACGAAAACCACTATTTAAAAGAAATTACAAGACAATGAAACATATTGCTCAAACCTCCTCAAACAGATGTTTCACACTGTCCTCTATATTTGATATCACCTTCTATAAACTAATGTCAGCTTCCACAGCCTCATGTAAACTTCACAAAATGAATCTTCTTTTAGAAATATTACTTGTGAGAAGCAAGTGGTAACTTCTACTGTAAAGTGATACTATCATCTTGCTAATGTTACCCTCCATAATCATCAAGTCTCCTTCTATACACAAATGCTAAGGTCTGTCTATTGGTACTCTCCACAAATAGATGCCACACTCCACAAACTAAATTTTACCTCACAAAGACTGACAGTGCCCGCCACAAATTGATGTTACCTTGCACTGAATGAAATACCACCACAAATTGATTCAGTACTCCCAGTATTAAACTTTCTCTTACCTGGCCAGTTCTATCCAGGTACTTATCTCCCTAGAGGTTTCTCGTCGAGATGTCCTTGCTCTCTTAGAAGCCCTCTCTTCTTCCCATACCTTCTGGAGGAGCATCTCCTCAAGCACTCTTACCCCTGGTGGAAGAAAAACATTTCATCCTCTAAGACAACATCAATGATGTTCCCTAGCAACAGTCTCTCCTCAATAGACGAGTTGGGAAATCAGATTTTGTTGTACCATATAGTACCACAGATCAAGTCCACGAACATTTTCGCACAGAGCGATGGTTGTTTTTGTCTTCCACAATTTACCGTCATCCTGCCCAACCTTTTCGGTCCAAGATAAGGAGATTAACTTCAAAGAGAACTTTTCCGCTAAAAAGAATTCTATTTGACCCCTGACTGATGTCTAGAAAACCATAGTTTTAAACTCAAAAATTGAGCTTGATTGTACACAATATCTGCAGTGTCTGTTATAGTACACTTTCCTTCCCAGCATGCATTGTACTACTGAGTTTCCCACCTCGTCTATACTAAAGTTTTTTCATTACATGAGGTTACTTAGTTTAATTTAATTTAGTGACTTCACAGTCAGGATAACCAGCTGGGCTTATCAATGGCCCTCTAAAAGTTGAAAGTTGATCACTGATTTACATCAGTAAAATTCAACTTCTCCTTTCCATTTGTGTTCACAGTACAATGTGGCAAGACTACACTTATCACTCTCAGTCCTGCTCATGTGACAGCCATTTGAAATCCTATCCAGTGGAGGAGACAGTATACCAAGTCTTCAGCCACTTTACAAAAGGTTGGGAGGGATAAAATATCTTTACACTGTGCCACTGTTCAGCATCTTTGCCAAGCAGCTTGAGGCACACAAGACCCAATCCAACAAAACCTGCTTCAGACAAACAGAAATTCTTTACATCATTCACCAAATTTTTGCGCCATCAACTGAAAAAGCCTTGGCAACATTCCCCCTTTATAACCTATTTGCCTTTATCAACAGTTTTCTCCTTATCTTAAACTGCACCCTACCATCACCAAAACAACAGTTTTCAGGTATGCCCAAATCACCCCATGCCAGAGCATAGCCATGTTTTACGAGCATGTGTCATCATAGTTTGAGCTTTCTTTAAATGCTGTAACAGTCAAGACATAGTACCAGCTATCACCTTAAAGGGATTTGCTAGTGACAGACTTCAAAAAATGCAAAAAATTTTTCTCTTCTAGGAGGTGAAAACCACATCTCAATAGCTTGTAGCATTTGGAAGATACCAGTTTTCAAAGAAGTGCAATTTTTTTCTCAAGATAAAGTGCATTATGGGAAATCTGTGATGTAATCCCGGCATATTAATTTTGACAAAGCACTGAATTTCTTTATAATATTGACGCTGTTGTAAGGAATATTTACCAACTTTGTTATGCTGTACATATGGTGCAGATTTATGCTAAACCTACATGGAAAGATATTCAAACATTCCAATAGTATCAAATTTCAAGGACAGGACATTCAATTATAAAGGCAAACAAAAGAAATCTAGTGCAATGTGCCCCCTTTACATAACATTCTGTGACCTTGATGAGAACTGGAGGTATTTTTTGACAAAAATAAGTAGTCTTTAATATCAGATATCTAGAGTTAGGAAAAAGAGTATTTCTACAGGGTTTAGCGGATATTAACTGAATTTTTTTTTTCTCTTTCACATGAGACCCTTGTGAAAAGCCGTTTAACTATAACAGACATGAAATGAAAAAGTAGGATCCAAATTGTCAATAACATACGAGAAAAGAAGGATTTTGTATTCCAGAAGGACTTCTGAAAGATTTCATTCATCAAGACTTGGCAATAAAACATTTTTTTGGTAATTTAAAAGGCTCATTTTACAAATTTCTTGAAATTCAAAAAGTAGAACAAAGGCAAAAAGTAGTATTAAGTAGGATTTTCATGAGGAAACTAGTAGAAGATCAGGGGAAAGTGAAAAAAATGAAGAATGTAGAATGCATAGGAGTCACTTAAAAGCCTGCTAGAAAATTATTAAGTTCCATTTGAGAAATAAGAATTTTCTTAAGTTTTGTTTACATAACATCTCCCTAGTTGAAGTAGGATTTCAAAGAAAAGGAGAAGTAGGAGGAAGGTTAAAAATGTAAGAGAATGTAGGATAAGTAGGAGTCACTTGAAAGTATGCCTCCAATATTACATTTCTAGTTGTGCTATAAATCTTGGATTCAACAGAAAGTCATACCAAGGTGAATCTGTTTGCTGGTGAGTGATGTTACCATAACCAGTGATGGATCTAGGCTCAGTCTCTTGGAATGATTCAGTACTATTTCCTGTGAAAAAAAAAGGAGATACGGTTGCAGCATTTACGTATAGTGAACACAAATGGTGACATGCACACGTCCATTTAACAGGAAATATATCACTAATTTTGACTACAGAAGCTGTTGTAAATACTGAAAATCAGGGTGGTAAATGGTGTGAATAGATTGCAGCTCTCAGTTATGTGAATGGTGAAATAACTATGAATACATGAGTTATGTAAATGGCAAATACAAAATAAAGATATGAATGGTTAACTTAACTCCTACATATAAGTTGTATCGTCATAGATGGTAAGGGGAGGGGGCAGGGGGAATGTTACCATACATGATAAAAAAAGAAAGGAATTTCTTTTAATAGACCCTTTTCCAAATAGGAATTACAGTGGCAGTGGAACCTGGGGGCTTGGGGGGCTCAGCCACCCAATGAAAAAAATGAGGGGGCTAAGCCCCCCCCCCCCCAATATTTGCCAAGTGCTCCAAGAAGTGGGACCACAGGGAGATTGCAGACATGAGATCCATGTTTCAAGGCTGGGTACATGCAGCTTAGAACATTCGGGAAGTGCTGTTTGTAAAACGTTTGTAAAGCCAAAAATTTTCTTGTCCACTCCGTGCCAACTAATAGTAGGGACTCTGTTTAGATAGTCTTGCTAGCACTCAGCCCCCCAAACGTTTTGTTTTTTTCGTTCCGCCGCACATGAGGAATTACAATGGATTATGGGAAAGAGTTTTGTACGCTTCATTTCTGTGAATTGTGGCACTTCACTGGAGCCAAAAAATGACGCATACCAAAATAATATCCCAAGACCCTTTGTTATCTCTATTTGGAAAAGAGTCTATGAGAACGGCTCAGGAATTCTTTCTCTATAATGCAGGCCAAACTCATGTCCTTTCAATTACATTTAAAATATATTTAAATTATTCCCAATCCAGTCAGTAGTATTGACATCAAATGAAATTAAAATGTACTAAAATAAAATCCTACCTGTAGACAACTAACAAAGGGAGCAAAATATTGACGAGAAGCTGACAACATTTGGTTGAGGTACCGATTGATGTCAACAACCAACTGGTCTGCTTCCCTCTCTGTCTTCTTCTCCTCAATCTGATCAAAGATACCTCCAAAGATGGAGCTAAACAGTAGTCTAGCTAGAGTTGCATCTTTCTGTTGAATCAAAAAAAAAAAGAGTAATTGTACTAATATGAGAAATCCATCAAAAGCTTTAGATGATACATACCTTGAGGAAGTGCAAAATGGCGAACAATTTTAGAAAAAAATGTCATTTACGTCATTTATTTTATTTTATTTTATTTTGTTTTATTTTTTATTTTATTTTGCCACAACTTCATGTACATCATTTTCAGTTATGTACAATGAGTACTAATCAAAGTAATGAATGGTAGAGATGAAGTTAAGATTACAAAATATTAATGAATGTAATGACAATTTTGCTCTTAGTGATAATATTTCAAGTACAGTAGACAGGTACATATTTACCCTTTCAGCCCTAAATTAATTCACAGAGCACCTTTCTCTATGCCTGAATTAATTTTCAAAGTCTTCCTCATTTAAAAAAGCCTACTTTCAACATCAAATTCCTCTGAGAAAAATTTGTTTACTGAAGAAGTGATGAACATAAAAATTAAAGAATTTTGGACATTCATTGTAACACCTAAAGAAAAAATACCTTTTCAAAATTACGCAAATTTGTTCAAACATTGTAACTCTTCCCATATTTTCATGTTTAGTCTTCATTGATAACTTTTTCCTTGCACAAGCTATTCATTCATCTTACACCAAAAGAAATGAAGCCTACTAAATTCTTTCTCTATTATATCTAGTGTTTGCACCGGGTACCTGACCGACGATGTCAGGACCGGGTTCTGAAATTGCTACCCGGATCCAAAGTTTCACTAAAATAGATTGAACGTGTGACAGAACACCTAACATGTTACTTTTTCCTGGCAAAATTTATCACGCTCACGTGTCATGCCCAGGCATAAGATACATTGGTGTTACATTATATCAATGTGCAAAGCAAAATTTCTTATTATGACTTTACAACAAACTTGTAGCCTAACAGAAGTTATATTTTCGGGTACCCGGGTACCCAACCAACCATCGACTCCGACCGACTTCGGGTACCCGGTTCCGAATTTTGGACCCGGTGCAAAGACTAATTATATCATATATAAGTTGAATATCTTTGTTTGAGGTATTTGTGTAAAATATCTAATCCATATGAACTTTTATAATCATTTCCCTAACCCCTGCTTTTCTTTATGGAACTAGCAGCCCTGATGGTAACCATGCTTAGTACTGACCTAATTTACTTGACCATGAAAACACCACTACCTGTATCACTTTCGATAACCTTAACATTAGGCCTTACACTAACCGTACTGAATGTGCACACTGCTGTCCAAACTAAAGCTGAAAAATCCCTCAAAAAATTCTTTCTTCATTTCATCTCTGTGACCAAGAAGAGTTGTCTTCATGTATATGATAAGCTTCTTGGAAATGCCCAATAGGTGACAAAACTTTAAAGCCATTTCTAAAAAAATTGTCTCCAAAATTATTAATGCAACTTCCTAGCATATTTGGTTGGTGTTTGTTCTGTAAGTCTCTCTTTCAATTCATAAATTTGCATAAATAGTTCATGTTTATTCATGACGAAGGTGCAAAAACAGTAATTATCTTGTAAAATGGTCAATATTTGATGGATTTTGATGGAAATTGTGGATTTATTTAATGTTTTTAATGCTTTTTTATCAAATAGGTCACTATGACATTTACATATCCACATACCTTTAATATGTAAGTTATGAAAAAATGAAATACTGGAGCCAATATGAATAATTTTTACTGTTTAAAATGTTACAATTATTGATAATTACTTACCTGTGCCACAGCCTGGAGAGGTGCTATGAGGTCAACAAACTTTATCTGTATATCTGGAAGGTCTCCAACCCTATACTGACGATAGAGAGTCACTTGATGGAACCTCTTCTCTCTCCGTTCCTTTAGAAGTTCCTAACAGGGCAAATAATAACCACAAAATATAACATGTAACTCTTGGCCATCAATTCTACTCAGATTTCATTTAAGGTAAAATATGACAAAACTTTACATTCCAACATGATATTTGACAAAATACACGACATCCTTCAAAAACACATTTGATCAACATTGTCACTAGTCCCGTATAGGATGCAAAGGAAGTACCCTTTGCCATTTATAATAGCTTATATACGCATACCGACTGATCAACTTACGCACTCACTTCCTTCTGATCTTCAATACCCACTAATTAAACAATACATTCCTTAGTAACACAAGGCCCTGACAAGCACTCATGTCTGCTAAATGGCTTACACGATTGTCTCAGACATAGATGGCAGCAATCCTAACAGCCTACATCACAATGCCACTCCTTACAGGTACTTGCGAACATACCGCCAAAGAACTGCTTCCCACAACAGTAATGGCCTACAATACCCTAATGTAAGATCTGTTTGACTTATGCCCTGCTACTACTTTACAGTTTGGTACGTGATGTCAATTTTCAAGCACACAAACATTTTTGTCCATGATGAACCATTCAGGGCATATCATCATTCCATCTGTTCTTGTAAAATAAGACAACCAAGAGTGACATAAGAAATATCTTGTGAGTCTCCCCTTTGCTAATGGTTATTCATTAAGTAGATGTGCAACAGAAATTCTCTAGTAAATGTCAGTATAAGACATATTTTGATGGAGACTATAGCTACCTTTCACCTTAAAATGTGTTTTTCATCACACAAATGTGGATGACATTTACATTTTCTCCATCACCATACTAGATAGTTTCTATCCACTACTTCCTTAGTACATACTGTTTAAAATTTTATTGTACACACATTTCACCAATTTCAACAGAAGACCTTTCCACCTTCTTCCCTCTAGACCACACCTTCTACCAGTACTATGCCTATACTAGTCTATATCAACATCACCTTCCGACTGACAATTCTACTGATCTACTTACAGCAAACTTTGTTCAAATCTTTACTAACCTCTCTCATCTGTTGTTTTTGCAATTCTCTCTTGGCAAAGAAAAGACTCCTTGATTTCTGATCTTTTAGAAATCTCCTTTTCAATCTCATTATCTCCTTGGCATCAGAGCTGGAAGCTAGACAAAAAGAATATAACAATCACTGACCGCCAACAGACAGAAACTGACTCTTAATATACTCCTCTTGCCTTGAAGACCCTGGAAACTGATACCTTTAATACAATGAGATCAAATTCTTGCTATAAAACCTAAGGGTCTCTTCCTACTTCTGCATTATGAAGTTATGTATAGTTGTGGTGTGGTACAATTCAGAGTCAAGAAGCCAGCATGGCTCATCAAAAGTCCTACATTGTGGATGAACATTGGCAAGATTCACATTCTCTTTTCAACTTAAGTCAAAGGATAATGAGGTCGGGTTCCACTTGTCACTCCCAATCCTACCTCCAAAATTGTAAAAAAAAACAACAATAAAGTATGAATACAAAAAAGGAAAACAAAAACTGCTTTATAAGATGTTAGGTGATGTGACTGTACAATATCTCACTTTTGAGCATCATTCTAACCGTGACGTATCAATTTTAATCACGAAACCTTCATTAAAAGAACATCATTTCTACTTACTGCCAGAATCAGCATCATCCCTCCCTTGTACTGTCAGTTGATCTTTCCCAAACCCTGCCCCTACTGGTTTCACCTTCACTCCCTTAGCACCCATCACTGATGATTTTCTGGTGCTACCAATGGTGAAGAGGAGGGAGGATGAGGACTCTGAATCCAGACTGGCAGAATAACTGGCAAAGGTGTTCTGACTACCTGTCAGCCAGTTGTAAGCATTTCTTCCTTCAACCTGGGCAGCTGCACACAAACAGAGGAAATTATCATGCTGTATTAAAAAAACCAGCTACAAAGACCAAACACAGGACATTATCATGCAGTGTTAAAAAGGCCAACTACAATGATTTTGGAGAATTAAATCACTACTTTGAAATGGAACTATTTAAATCAATTATGAAGGAAATGTATGGATATTATAAGTCCATTCTGCTTACAAGCCCCATGTAACATGTGAAACTGGGATGGTAGGGGGAAGGGAGGTGGCAAAACTGTTACTTCTCAAAACAGCTAGAGATAACAAATTTATTGATATTACCTTGTCAGAAATGAAAAGATCAATCTTAAAATCAAAGTCAATAAGGTCACATTCCATCCATAAATAATGACAGTGGAAATTTTTCTCAAACATTTACTCATACACGCTGGTGTAACTTTGGTTCAGGGTACCCAGGGGCAACAGTGGATCAAGATGCCCCTGGCTAAGGGTGTGCATGGTACAACACTGCAGCAGAGTAAATGAATTTTGGCTTTGAAAGCCATATACCTAATTACTGGGTGCTCCTTCACCCAATAGCCCAAGGGTTTGCCCCTCCCCCAAGCAAATAGGAGTTATGCCCCTACTCAGACCTCTTTATTTTATGACTTACCCAAATCCTGAGTGGCAGTGAACTGCTGTCCATCTTGTGTAGCTCTCACTTGACCCCCCAAGGTTTCTGGGGGACTTGGGGAATCCGAGGCCAAACTCCCCTGCTGTGTTTCTACAAACAGGGGAGTGTTGATTGCTTGGTGTCTCTGCTTGTAGGAGTAATCAATGGATACATCCTGAGAAAGGATTTAGGAGGAAATTTAATAAAACTATCATTAAAAGTCACATCCTTCAATTATAATGCTTTGAGATAACAAATGAGCTGCTGGCATTTCAAATTGATGAGAATCACCAATGGCAGTAATGATGATCTGCATCTTAATCATTAATGGAACACTGCTGATATTTTGTAATGGAATGTTTAGTTGATGTGTATCATTTAATGTCTTGTGCGTTTTAAACACAATGTCATGTATGTTGTAAAGAAACATCAGCAAGAATACTTTCTTCCTAACACAGGATAAAATGACAGGAGTGTAGTAACCAATCCCAAATCTCCATTCTATGAATGTCACTCAATGTCCCTATCCAATCTTGGAGAGTTTAGTCTCATTATTTTGTCACTTTCCCAAAGACTTGGAGGAGTGATAGACCCTTGTTATGGACCACTACCCAAAAGCTGTGCTGATCAATGACCTCAGATGGATAATTCAGAAATTTGCTGCAAAAAATTGCTTTAGTTTCCCATTTCTTAAATACATCATTACCTGGAAACGGCACTCTGAGAGAGGATGCTCAAACATCTGTCTCTTATAGTCCGGACTCTTTGATGTCATTTCAAACAGCAGACTGGTGGTATAACTGAGATATTGATCCTCCGTGCTGGGTGAATACATACACTCCAACAGCGCCACCATCCTGTCCAAAGTATCCACTGGTAGCCGATTCTCATGACTCCAAAAGTTGTTAATGCGAAGTCTGAGGGAAAAGAATCGCAGGCCAAAATGAAGTTGCTTGTAACATTCCATCTTTGAATTTAAATGCATACAAGCACAATAGTTTCCATGACAACATGTTTAACCTATTTTGAATATTACTGTAATATCATCAGCAGTTAACTTGTATAATACAAAATATGACTATCATGAGAATTAATATGAAAAATGTGACATAGTTATAATCATCTGTTTTTCCCTCCTGCTTATTATCTTTGTTCAAAGCTTCGTAAAAACATACTGTATTCTTATTATAAGTATACACAAAAAATGGTCATGTATGGAAGTCCTCTTAACATCATTGTAAAGTTTCGATTGTAACAGTGTTGGAGAACATTAACAGAAGTTATTAGCATCTTCAGATCACCTTTGTAGCTTTTTTGAGTAAATCTCACACTGAATTCCATGTCCAGTTTCTTCAGTATCTGACTCAAAATTCTCCAAATTCAGTGAATGTGCAAACCCTCCTCTAGCATCTCCAAAACTCATTTATAATGACTTTTTTTTTCTTAAGGGGAGGGGGGAGGGGGAAGGGGGAAGGGGCATGTGGAATCAGTGATATTTGATATTACTGATATATTTAAAGCACACCTAATGATGAACCACAGAGCTTTATAATTCTTTTGCATGCATGTACAACCAAACTACAACAAAAAATATGAGAATATTTTCTACACTTTCTGTAGCCAGCAGCTACAGGCTATCTTGCAGTATTTACATGTTACACAAGTTTACAACCAGTTACTACTTACCGAAGATATGGCTCTTTATCAGACAAGCCAAGCAAGAGGGCATCTTTAGCAATGCCCAGGACTTCTGACACACCTTCCTCTTCCATTCTACCTTCATCTCTATAGAAACAAAATAGAAGATCAATGCAAATGTTGGGTAAACAGCACCTAAGACAAAAACTTTCCTGCAGCTGGTCATACCAAAACATAAACAAAAACTTATAAAAAAATTTGAATAAACTTGAAATGCATTGCATTGTATTGAGGTGCATTAAACTGAATTGACTAAGCAAAACATCAATTTACTCCAGTTTCATTAAAATTTTATGCATGATACTAAAGATATTACAAATAATTTTCAACAGAATCAAATATAATTCATCATTTCTAAGGAAAGGTTATCTTAAGATTATCGTCACAAAACAGGCTCAAGAAGTCTCAGAATGACTCACCTGTAATGATCATATATCCAGATGAAGATGTCATACATCACCTCCCGACAGACGATGCTAGAGTTAGAGGTAAATGCTTTCACTTCTGATAGGAGGGAGGTGAGTTGGCCAGGAGAAAGTTTTGGTAGCATGCCATTTACAAGCTTTAGACAAACCACCTGAGTAGCTTCATCTCTGGAGATGAAATCAAAAAACATGATGAAGAAAAATAAATCCTTCTTATTATTATCAGATGATAAGGGAGAGTGAGACTTATTAGATTACCTCTGGTCATAAACAACAATGGTCATGGCTGTGGGGAAGGGTAGACTGCGGTGGGGAGGTGATATTCTCTATAGAATGATGACCACCTTAAAAGTGAGCCCAAAGTTGGGTTGGGACCTTCCATTTGAAACCTTGGGCAAAGGGGAAGGGGAAATAACCCCCTCTCTATGTTTCGGAAGCCAATCTCAAGCTTACCAAGAACCTATCAAGTAAATACTGGATCTGCAACTGATGGTGAAATCACCAGGGAGCATTCAGAGAGTAATAATTCAGACATACACTAAATGGCCCATCTCACAGCCCAAAGAATACTCCCAGCTTTTAGCCATTTCCTCAAAAGGCTGGAAGGACCCTTGATCCACACGGTTACACCTCTATATTCCCATGTCTCTTTGTTCCGACAGCTCTATATTCTGACAAGTGTACACTGAGTTCAGTGTTAGGATAAGGGTTAGGTCTTACCTAATCCTTATCCTAACACTAACCTCATACAGACTCGTGAGAACATAGAGACGTCAGAACAAAGAGACGTCAAAACAGAGAGCTGTCCCCGATCCACACCACTGCCCAACAGCAATGATGCACAACCACCTGGAGCTATCATTGCTATGGTGGCAGGTCATCAAATTGACATACAACTTTCACATTTTTTCTTCTCATTTTCTTTTTGCACCGTGGATTGTAAACCTTGAATCTCATCAGATTTACCTTATCAATCTGCAACACAAAATCTCTCAAGCTCTATATGAAAACTTGATACACCAAGAAAATGATAAGCACTGCAGCATATATGCAAAACAATTACACTCACCAAGGTCCCCATACCACATATGTGTTACTTACCATGGAGTACCTATCTTTACAGTATTACACATGATGACACTTTATCTCTCACCTGTGCTTCAACAAATCCTTTAGGCCTTTGCTCTCCATCTCCTTGTAAACATTTTCAATCTTTTCCACCCTTGAGCTGATTACCTCTAGACATTGCCTTCGAGGACTGCCATATATTGAGGGCAGCACAAACATAAGCTTGTTCAAGAATCTGGAGAAACATGAATAAAATTCTGTTGAATTAAGATTAAGGTTATGACCAGTATCCAATACCTATCACTTACTTTACTTACTTGAACTTTTTGTAAAAGTGCTACAAACTTTGCTGAGAAATGTCCCAATTAGTTTTCAGTAATTACTATACCATCAAAAAACATTTCTTTTGCTCTCTATACTCTATACAAAATAATAAAGTTGCGGTAGAAAGCACTACCTTATAACCTTGATACAGCTAATGGATTAATCACAACTTGACACAAAAAATCAAGTTTTCAAAAGTACAAAAGAATAAAAACTGCTGGAACAAATGGGAAGCTTCTAGAGTCTTATCTTTCCTTTACCTCAAGTACAAGTTTGCATGATAACTTTTTTCCTGATAGCTAAATGCCACACAGACTGCCACATCCTCCCCCTGACCCCCAACCCCCCTCCCCTTCAAGCAGCTTTAAAGTTTAAACTATAAGATATCCACGGACATTAAACTTGCTAAAGCAAACTTCTTTCACATTACCTGTCAGCAAACTCTGGATAATGAAGAACTATTTTATTGACACATGTAATGAATATTTCAGGGCTGCTGTTACTGAGCCAGTTCAATTCTTTGGTTGAAACATCATAAAGAAACCCATCAGTCACCTTAGAAATTAAAAGAAAATAACAATAGAAACAAGATGCCTAGGCAAGGACGTACTGGGTGTTTGAAGGGGCACTAGCAATGCTCAGTTGACCAAAGGCACCTGGCCAAGGTAAGGGTCTTTCTTTCAGTAACCGACCCAAGCAGCCCTGGCGATGATCACCACATGACCACAATGGCCAGTCCACCAATGCCTTTCAGTTCAGTAAAAAATAAATAAACCAAACTGTTACAGAAATATAAAGAAATCCATCGAAAGTATTTATATAGATCAAATTGAGCAAATATGCATACATCTTCCTATCAGAGAGGCCTTGAGAAATTTTCAACAACATTTCACCCAAATTCATCTCTATACAACTGTCTTAAGATCAAGGGCCTTACTTAAATCACTCACAAAGGCCTTTGGTGTCTCTTCTATAACTTGATATACAGTGACAACTAAGCTTGAACAAGTTTCACTTTTTTAATTCTAAATTATACCTTGTCCTTCTCAGCCATCTGTTTTAGACTCATCCCTACCACTTCTGCTGCTGGAGCATGCACCACTTTGTAACGATTCTTCAAATTAGAAGCTAGAGCAGCATAAAACCTTTAAATAAACAAAGGAACAAGAAAACAATCAAATGGAAATACTCAAGATGGTTTGTAAGTGTAACATTTCTGGTGTTACTGTCTCAAGAATGCAACTGTATAATGAGGCTGGAGCTGCATAAAACCTACAAATACACAAGAAAGGAACAATAAAAACAATCGAATGCGAAATGCTAATCTTAGTTTGTAAGTGTAATATCTTTGGAATTATCCTTAGATGAATACAACTGTATAATGAGGCTAGAGCTGCATAAAACCTATAAATACAAGAAAGGAATGATAAATACAATCAAATGAAAATATTTCAGTTGGTTTGTTAAGTGTAATATCTTTGGTATTACCTTCTGAAAAACACAACTCTATAATGACATAGTTGTGGCAGAAATAACAAGAAAACTCTGATAAGTATGTTAGCAGGGGTATATTTTGACTGTATTAAACAACCTCATATGAGAAACTAATAAGATACAAAAACAAGGGCACTACAGCTATAATCACTAAGCAAGCATCAAGGCAGTCCAATGAGTGATCAATACTAAACTCTGCTGGCATGCTCTATGAAGTGGACTTGGTAGGAACTTTCACTACTGTCCAGAAATAATAAAAGCTTTCCCAATATACCATAGTAACAACACTTCCTGCTGTATTACAGTACTACCACTCTTATTCAGTGTTACACCTTTAATATGTTCCTACCAGTGTACGCATCAACTACACATCTGGAACAGAATAACAGCAACATTTTCTTACATTTAATGCTATATTCCAAACGTATTTCTACCAGTGCACAAATCAACCCAAATATTTCCAGGACCACCTTGTAAAATTGTATTATACACAAACAAATGTTTTAAGAGTACCTCTCAGGATCAACCTCACAAGTACGGCTGAAAGGATGAATTTCATTGGCTAGAATTACCCCCAGCAGCTGGACTCCAACAGCAATGTCCTTAGCTGCTGGGTCCTTGTTGCTTAAGATTTCATAAATCACACTGTTGAGAGATGAAAAATCAATCCACTTTGAAATATGGTTAGCCACTGCTAAATATAAAACAACACAGCAAATTGGAACTTGTAAATGATGGCATTAGTCTATAGGACTGCATGACCTGCAAAACTGTCTTAAGTACTTTCTACAGATAAGATTTAGTACTACATCCACAATGATCCTTATCCCTGGGAGAAGGCCGTTCTCTTCCTGTGCCCTAAGGCTCTATATAACTGGCATTTAAATCTAGCTTTGATGTTCCAAAATGGGTGACAGTGGGATACTCCTCCAGAATGAGAATGTCAGGTTATCCCTAGATGACCCCCCCCCCCCCCCAGCTGATGGTGGCATATATTTTCAGCTGGGTGGACTGGAGTAGGCAGAGTGAAGTGTCTTGCTCAAAGACACACCACAGAAACAAAGGAAGGACTCCAACTCACAATATTTTAGTCAAGTGTCAGAGTGGGAACAAGCCTGTCACTCTCCGAAAAAAAAAAAAAAAACTGCATAAGAAAAGAGGTGAGACATGAGACATCCTTGTTTAACATCCCCCTTCACTAAGATTTAAAACAAAAGCCAATATAAACCAAATAATAATTCATTTCAATGAAACCAACTCTAAAGAGATAACTGAGAATCACTCTAGACATACTCTGTGGGTACTTCAATAAGAGACTTCCATAACTCTACCATCGTCTTCACCACTTCCAAATTATTCCGGAGGACAGCACGGTTAGCATGGTAGCAGTTGAGCATCAGAAACTTCAGGAGTTGGCTGACTAAATATTTGTCCTGGGCATGGAATAAATAGCATCTGACAGGTGAAACCAACCTTTATTCTATCAATTCTATCTCTAAAGTATGCAACAAGAACTAAGTTCATATCTTTATTTCAGCAATTCTTGATAAAGGACAGAAATTTACAAAAATAAACAACAGCTGTACTGCACAAATTTTATTTACTAGTATTCTGAGTTGTATGAAACAGTGATGGCACTGCCACGCTTTGTAAATCTTGGCTGGGGGAAGGGGGTGGGGTGCAGGGTTATATTTAGCAGGGGCATGATAAAAAATAATGCAAGTTGCAAGTTTGAAGAAGGACAATATATTCTGTCAACATATTCTTAAGTGTATCTGTGGTACCAATGGGAAATGATGAATTCCTCTTTCCAAAAACTGGACAATATCTAGTTTTTACTCCTGTTTTCTGCAAACTAAATGAATTGAAATTTTTATATTGATGAGAACAGGTGTATCCTTAAGTTCTCTGATGTAACAGTTTGAGAATGAGGTTTCACTGTAGCATGCCAGACCAAGTTAATCCTCATCTCTGGCAGAGGGATTAACTTTAAACATGTTTTGCGTAAAAGATTAAATCTAGAACACAAGACAAGGATTACTTTGTCTTTATATCAACCAGTAGGGTAATTGATTTGAACTCAAAACTACTTGTCTTTAACACATTTATTTAAATTCATTACAGAAATGAAACAAGTTCTGTCACAGTCCACTTTAATAATAATTTATCTTTTCAAATGTTCTTCTTCCCTTAATTGTAATTTCAATATTCAAATTACTACAAAATCTGATGATTAAAAGCTGCAGCTATACCTCAGGAATGGCCTTATCGGCCCACCCAAACAGAACCACCATGATGTCAAGGACCATGTAATGAATTCCTGGTGACTTCATCTCATTGCTGGTGATCAACTGAATTAAAGGATTCAACCAAAACTTGGCAAAAGGTTCAAAAATCTAAAACAGAAAAAAAAAAAAAGAATCATTAACAGTTGGTTTCTATGCTTAATGTGTATTTGTTGGAATCACTTTTGAGTTTTACCACTAGGAAGTAAACAATTTAAATTTTTGCTTACCTCAGTGCAATTGATGACAAGTCTTGCGATGAAGAGCTTGATGTTAACAGGAGTGGCGGCAGCAGACATCTTACCATGCAGCATTCGCATCCAAGGTGGCATGTCTCCACTTTGTGTAATCTGTGAATAAAGAATTTAGAAAACAGACATATTCAACCATATCATATGTAATGGTTTCTCAGTATTTTCTGAGGGCTATATGATGGTTTGGCAAACAGCCACTGATAACACAACAGGTTGATGAGGAGGGGGCATGTCATCCGTATAACTTACTCCCTTATTACTGCTCTGCACTTGTTATCAAAAACCATCTCTTCAACAATGTCTGTTGACCTCTTCTGCTTTATCAGAGCCACTATCAAAGTATGCCATTCTTTTTTAATGTGCTTTCTTCTACAGAGCAGACTGAATTGTCTCACTATCTATAAGCTGCCATCTGAGCCCACCTCATTTAAGTTGTCTAACTCAACTTTTCAAATTCCTCCAGCTTTTCTCACATACCTGGTTGGGTACTGGAGTGATCTTATTCTCCACCATGTGCCTGAGGACTGCTGTCACAGAGGCCATACACTCATGCTGGTTCAAGTCATCTCCCTCCATCTCCAGGTAGTCACCTGACTCACCATCTTGTGATGGACCCTGGGGAAAACAAACGTGACTCCACGTGACTCAACAACCCCTCTCAAATCAAGTCACCAGTACATGTACTAACTTTTAGTTAAGTGATTCTCAACATCATAGTGCAAAGAATTCATTCCATAAGTTAGCATTTTGGGACTATCCCAACAAGCCTACTCCTTCAACATGTCCGACATAGCAGTTCTCAAAAAGTAGTCATGATTGCAAAGTAACACGCCATCGTTTAGCTTTTAAATGCCTGAAATTAATGTTAATGCCTCTATGTTATCATAGCTACACCTTGACAAGCTAAGATTGTGAGAAGGAAAGCAATTTAAAACAGGGAGTCCTTGCAGGGCAACCTGACTTTGATCTTTAATTTTTTATATGTACACAGTGACTGAAGGAAGCTGCTCTACATTTCTGCATGTTCTTGTCAGGATAAAAATTCATAATGCAATCAAATGAAGAATGCTTCTTGAAACAGGCAGAAGGTATGAAAGGATTGCATAAATGGGTATCAGAAGAAGGGAAAAACAGGTTTTCATGGACAAAAAAGAAGGGCTCATAAGAGGGGGGGGGGGGGGAGTGGGCTGTTACGTACCTCTTGCTGAGTATTCTGGACCCCTCTTGTTCTGGTGCCACGAGGACTCTGACTCTGGGACTGGTCTAGAGTCCCTCCAGTCTGAGATATTGGACCAGTGAAGTCAAACTTTTGGATATCTTCACTGAGGCTGCTATCTGCCAAGTACTGCGATGTCAAATAATTGGCAGGTCCCCCTAAATGGAAGATACAACTACAAACATTAAATCTGAAAATGGACTCATTCAAACTTAAAACAATGCTGTTATTGTTTTTTCTTTCAATTTTGATTCAAGAAAGAGCACAAAGTGTATCTTACTTGGATAACTTCCTAGGCTGGTATCTAGACTGACTCCCCCAGTCACTTGCATCCTCAGGGCTACAAATTTCTTCTTTCTTTCCATCGGGGCTGATATTTCCACTTCAAACTCATATTCTCTTGTTTCCTCAATGATATTTTCTAGCAAAAATTGGCCCTTCATGGGGAAAACAGATGATACACGAGTGAATTAATCACTAATACAACATTTACTAAATTTACAAAATTTACTACTGCCATTTCATCTTTACTTTCAAACAGACAAGAAAGGTACTTTCTCTTACATCAGATATTCACTCTGTGTAGCAGACTTGCGTACATCTGCCTACAAAAGGGCATGAGCTGATCAAGTTTCTGTTGGAGTTCTACACCAAAGTCATCTAATATAACTACAGAGGTATTCATCCTTCAGGAACCATGATCTATGCCAAGCGGCATGTTCGGACTCCAGCTGGGTCAAACTAAGCAGCCCACCTTTAAATTTCTCAAACAGTCCAATATCTTTCCCTAAAAAAGAACTAACTTGACATGAGGCCCAACTTTTGCATTTCAGAATTCCCCAGTTTCCCTCTGACCTACAATAAAAACTTCACTTCAGAATAAATGTTATATTTCATTATTTGTTAATCTCCAGACATTCTGATGTAAAACATATCCATTAAACATTTGAGTCATTCCCTTGTGTTTTAAAAAAATACAAGTAATATTACCTTTGCAGTATTTTCTCCAAAGAGGAAAGCATTGTAAAATTTGACATCCGTTTGTGTACAGGTAATAATTGCTATCAAGGCATTGTAGGCAGCACAGTGATATTGTCTCCTCAAGTCCACACACAAACTCTCCCCTCTGACATCCTCACTTTTGGCTAGATGAGCTGCCCTGGAAATTTTAGAAGAATTAGGTTATGCCACATCTTGACCATTCCATTCACGAAAAATGTTTGATTACTAATATCTGTTAGCTAACGGATGTAACGAACATAAGTTAATCTCTATGTCGTCATTTCCAGTAAGACTGTTGCAGAAAGCCAAACTATCTAGGTAACTAAAGCTGGCTGTAAATTGGCACTGACCTTCAAATGTAAAAAAAAAACTGACCGGTAGTGAAGTACCTAATGCATAGCTGTCAAACAAGCTACTAAGCCCCTCCTTCACACTCAGATACATATATCACAATCTGATCATGTGAAACCATTGTAAAGCTCCTTTTAATCAGAGAAGACAGAGCAATACATGTACTAAGGATGAACACAAAGTATAGTGCATTTTACAAAATATAACGTACCAATGCTATATACAGCGCTGAAAATTGTATGTGCTGATCTCTTAAAATTTCAAGAACTTATGGTAAAACTGCTATTATACAAACCAGTTCAAACCAAAAAAAATGTGGATACCTCAGACAATTCCTCCAATGAAACTTGCACATTTTATTCAGTTCTATCTAAAGGCCGTGTTGATGTTTTTCAAATGTAAATGTGTCTTTCCTGGATGTCCTTTGTTTTGCAATAATTTCATTTGTTTCAAACATTTGATCTATGTTATATGGAATCAGAAAAATGTTTTGCATTTACAAAGTACCAATATCTAGGCAATCTTGATGAAAGGCACAGCGTAACTGATGAATATAGCACCTGGGATAGTGAGGCAATTGACATAAAGCACCTTGCCTGAACACAACATGATGACATAATGAACTAAGCAGGACTTAAACCAGCAATCCTTGCATTTCAAGTCATACATGCTAACCAATTGACCATGACATCAAACCCCTCCCTAACCCCACACAAACCCCTTCCCAACCTCACTCAAACTTAAGCTACTTACTTTGTAATTCCTTGAGTCATTTCTTTACCAGTCTTGGCCTGACCCAGACAAAAAGCTTTATTAATGGTTGACTCTGGTGAATTCAGTTTCTCTTTATCAAGTCGGGTGTACAACAGTTCAATCAGCTGGAAACAGCATAGTTTGGAGATCAGTTGATTGGAAAATACAGTCTCAGAGACCTACAAGAAGGGAAGGTAAAACATGCAAAAAATACCATTATTAAGTAATATTAGCTACTTTTGCCAGCTATATTAAATAAAGAAAGGTACACACAAATAAATAAGGATGTATGAATCAGTGGTAACAGTGTCAGCATTTGGACAGCCACAAACAATTATTTTGCTCTTTCTAGATTACAGTCTCTTCACGCTATTTGGAGATGAAGCAAAATGTAGCAATCGATCACCTCCTTGTTTAAGTCAATCAAATCCACTGACTTTTCCCTGCTTTGAGGCCTTTATTTAAATTTCCTGACTTTTCCCTGCTTTAAGGTATTTTTGGAAATTCCCTGACTTTTCCCGCCTTTGAGGCATTTTTTTCAAATTCCCTGACTTTTCCCTGCTTTGAGGCATTTTTCAAATTCACTGAGTTGAGGCATTTTTCAAATTCACTGCTTTGAGGCATTTTTCTAATTCACAGACTTTCCCCTGACTGGAAAAAGAGAAACTCATTTTTCAGGTTTTCCCTGATCTTCAGGAAGGCTGGAAGCCTTTCACCAGAATGTGATGTCAGTCCACTACTAGACACCCCTTACCCACAACTAGCACCCATTTTCAGCTGGGTGAACAGGAGCAGGCAAAGTGAAGAGCCTTGTCCAATGACACACTGCAGCAATCCAGGAGTTACTCAACCTAAAGTTTTTTTGATCAGTTGTCATGAGAACTGCCCCTTGGTTAATACATCTCACCTGAATGCATCTACCAATGAAAATTGATTCAAAACCATACTTTTAATTGACTTGTCCTAGCTAATACCCTTTCTTCCAGCCTTACCTTCTGTAGCTTACTCTCCAATATATGTACAATCTCTCTGATGTGTTTCTCAAAGACTTCCCTGATAGTGTCCAGTTCACAGAGTCTCAACATTGGCAGACAAACTTTCTCAATCACTGCCCGCCTCATCTCCTTGGGGTATTCTCCTTCCTGGTGAAAAATCTTGAGACAGACTTGCACGGCTGAAACCTGCTTAGGCCTGGGAAGCCTTATGATTAAAGAGATGTAATCATTATGAACCATCTATCTCATTGAAGTAAGCCTCAGTTTAAATAGGGGAGAGGATAAATGTAAATTTTATCCAATCTTCAGACTGGAACATGTGTTAGAAAAACACCCAATATACATTTCAACCATAATTTTTCTTCAGTTCTGGACATGGTCATCCTAGGATACAAGTGTCAATAAAGTAATATTCATATTCAGCCTTCAGAGAGTTATTTTACAATGTTAACCAACCATACATGTAACAAAATCCAAAGGGAGTTATGAGTTGCAACTTTTTCTCAGATATCTTTCAATAAAACATTTTGGCCCAAATGTGAAGTCTTTCCAATTTTAGAAGGACACTTGAAATCTGAGAACCTTACATCTCCCTTAAATGAAAAGCCCACCTCACTTTAACTGAACTGGCCAAAAACTCCCTACATATGAGATGGTATGCTTCACGAGTTTAAGTTCAAACCCTATCCCTTATCTACTCAGCCATGGTACCAGTATGGCATGGTGGATGTTGCATATGTAGGAAGACATTACAAGTACTGTTTTGTATTCACAATAAATACTTAACACTCTACAAGCATAATCTGACAAACTTTCCATAAGATATACTTCAGGAATAACTGAGATTATAACTCAACTTTTGATTAAGAAGGTTGCAGAAGAAAAGAGATACGAAAAAATAAAATCAAGATTTAAAGGAAAATTTGATGGGTCACTAAAATTTTGTTTGTTTGATTTCTCAACAGCTGGGCTTTCAATACTATAGCACACCTTACAAAATCAATGGTAAATTTTACAGATGATTAAATATGTAAACAAGAGCCCAATGGGCACTGTGGTTCCTTGCTGAATGCAATGAAACTGAGCCAACTACTGAATGAACCAGTATTTCTGTAGATGCACAAAATCTGCTCTGTAGACAATGTACATCTTGTGTTAACACATTCAAGCATAAATAAATTGCTCTGAAGAAATACAGGCACTTCAAGGGATATCAACACAGACAGTATACAGTTACAATTTGTTTTATTCAATTAAGCAATCACAATTCATGCACGCTCAATGTTATCTGATCCAAATGATCAGTAACTTAGTTCTCTTTATAAAACTAACAACCCATAGTAGCATTTAATTAATCGATTCCAATTTCCAATTTCTGCAAGCTCACATGTCCTAATCTAAGGACAAATGTCTGTCTAGTGAACTTTCACAAGTCCTCTGCTTTGTGAGCAGAGAATCTTCTGCAATATTAAAAAGCGGTATATGATGCAGGTTTTCATAATGGCAGAATTATGGATTAAAATCATAATACTATAAATTTCAACTAAAATTGAGATACTTGGCATCTCTGAAAGATGTCCCACATCCTTCAGTCATTGGGTGAATGTGATCTTAATGTGCTGGAATGATACAGTTTTGTGCTTATATTTGACTTTAGGAATTTTTGGCAATTTGCTTTTTGGCATCTGGTGATTTCAACTCTGACATCCGACAAAACTCATATAGGTTTTCTGCTGGATTTAATGTAACACCTCAAAGCATAAATCTATTCAAGCTTCCTACACTGAGATATAGAGTTGAAAAGGTTTGCAGAGTTTGACCTCCAGTGACCCTAGATGACCTTTGGTCTCCACCCAAAAAAATATTTTCTCCACCATAAGGCATCCACACACTAAGTATGAAATTAATCCAAGCTTCCTACCTTGAGATATTGTTCTAACAACAAGGTTATCAGTTTTTGACCCTTGGTGACCCCAGATGACCTTTGACCTCCACCAAAAACTGTACAGCACAGCTTCTCACTATGGTGGATCTATATACCAAGTATGAAATCTATCCAAGATTCTTTCTTTGAGATATTGTGTTAACAAGGTTTTCAGTATTTGACTCTCAGTGACCCCAAATGACCTTTGACCTCCACCAAAAATGACAGGATTTATCTTCTCACCATAAGTCATCCACATACCAAGTATGAAATCTATCCATGCTTCCTACCTTGAGATACTGTGTTAACAACAAGTTTTCAGTGTTTGACCCCCAGTGACCCCAGATGACCTTTGACCTCCACCAACAGCATACAGCATTCATCTTCTCACCATAATGCATCCACATACCAAGTATGAAATTTATCGAAGCTTCCTAACTTGAGATATCGTGCAAACAAGGTTTTTGGTCTTTGACCCCTGGTGACCCCACATGACCTTTGACCTCCACCAAAAACAATAGGGCACACCTTCTCACTATGACAGATCCATATACCAAGTTTCAGTTTAGTCCAACTTTCCCTTGTTGAGATACAGCGTACCGAAGCAAGTGTCACACACACACACACACGCCAAGCTGACTACATAGGTTCCTTTTGCTAATGCAAGGAACCAAAAAATAAGATGTCACAGCTTGTGTTACTACTATTATACCTGATTCAATGTTCTGTGTTCCCTGTCACACATTTTCCTTCCCAAACCCTGGATCATGTTTTCAGTTTACCAACAAAAAGTGCACTTCTAAAATTACGAGCCAAATATGTCTTTTGACAGAATTGCATGATAGTGAGAAATGGTAATGAAGGCAGCTTGTGTTACTTGTGATCATTTCAGTACAGTACATGAATGGACAATAAGACTTTGTTTGATCAGTTCCGCACAGTTGTGAGTAAACATCAAATGTAGAACAAGGTCAACAAAATCAAAAGTCAACAACATCAAACGTAGAACAAGCCCAACGAACAGAAATAAACCTGCACAGTTTCATGAGATAATTTTTCATCTGATGGAGTTAGAATTAGATGAGATTTTACGGCTCAGTTTCTAACCAGATGGTTTAAGTCGTGCTGGTCAACGGCCATTTTCCAGTTGTGGCTCACTGGCTTGTTTTCCCTACTCCATTGCTTATGCTGAGCACCAAGCACAAAGGCAGTAGGTTCCATTTTTTAAGTCTTTGGAATGACCCCGCCAGGAGTCAAACCATAGACCTTCTGGCTGCAAGTCGGATGCTCTAACCACTTGACCATGCAGTCATCTGATGGACACACGTACCTCTTAACAAAGGATTCCAAGGATTTGACAATTTCTGCCTCATAAACATGTTTCTCCTCCCTACACAAAATTCCAATGATGATTTCCAGAAGATTATCACTACCAGACAAAACAAGAGCTGTCAACAGCTAGAAAAAAAAAAAAAAAAAAAAACAATGCATTTACAATCAATACAAAAGTGTTTGTTTAAAGGACAATCGAAGCTATCACTGACAGGAATATTACCTTTATAGATATCACTCTACATATAAAAACACAAGCAGGTTGCCAGTATCATCTGATGAAAAGTAAAACTGAAACACTTTCATGCTTCCCCAATCTGCCTACAGAGCAGCCTTTGCACTACCTGACAGTACCTTACTAACTGCAGTGTTGCCCCTTACAATCAAGACCAGACGTGATGGCAGTAACTGCCTCGCACCTATTTCAGATTGCTTTCAGTGCCCTTCACACAAAGTTCACACTTCCTTGTACACTTTATCCCATTTATTGTTTTTTAAGTAAAGTAAGGGTAGGCGGTGCACCATTTGACGTTCCTGTAAGTCGGTTAACCTTGCACATTTTTTAGGAAAGGCCTGAAATCATTGTGCGTGATTTCATGCGAAAGATAAAAAGGCTTTTTAAGGAGGCCTTCATTTATTGCTTCTTTTCAAGAAAACATGTAAGTGTAAAAAAATCTGACAAAAAGGTATGAGAATATCAGAGTACTGGTGTATAGTACTTCACACTGAGCATCACTTTCTTATCTGTTTACCTTTTACAAAAGTGTCTTGGTGCCCTTGTTAAATTTTGGGAGTGGCCTTGGTGTCCTTTCAAAATCTTAAGCCCAAGCACCCAGCTCTCTCTAAGAAAATCCAAGGCAATTTCTGATTTGCCCACCCCCCAAAACTGTCTTGCCCCTCCCACAACTTAGTGGAGGCCAACTGCAAACCTGCTTTGAATGGGACAACAAAGAAAACACAATGCCCTCTTGTTCTGATATCTCAAAACAAAGACTGCTCTATGGAACATCTGGTGCAGGCTGGTCTGTAAAATACATGGAGTAACTTTATATGTACTTACCTTAGAGTAACAATATATAACACAATAACTTAAGATACACTGCAACAACAAATAAGCAACTGCTTGACAAGCAATAATATGCAAATAAGTTTTAGAACATAGAGCAGCAAAGTACCCAATCTTCAAGATAATTTAGGAGCATGGAACAAGTCCTATTACCTTGTTCAAAGCTGCAATGTAGTCATTGTACTTGGCACTGCCAACGCCAAACTCACTGGAACGAAGTGGAAAGTTATCTACAACCAGCTGGTCTAAGGCCTCTCTATGTAAACAAGTGAAGAAAGAAGGAAAGAAACAAACGTAAACAGGGCGAAAGTCCACATATTTTTGCTCTTAACAGATGAATGTAAAAGATCCGTTGGGAAAATTTTACATTTCTCCTTGCAGCACTGTGTATTACATTTTGCATACAAAAAGTAATCTTTACTTCAGGCTGTAAACTTTCTGAATAGGGTGTGAGGTGGCTAATGTTGTGAAGCACACCACTTTAAACATCACTATAGAATGCATTTTTCAAATGTTTTGGTTGAGAATTGAAAAAAAAAAATTAAGAAAATATGACATTTTTCTAAAATATTTTTGGAATATAAACACACAACATGGAATTGTAATAATTTACAAGGCATGCATGTTAACGCAATTACACAGGCAGTCATTTTTAAATGCTATGGTAACCACAAATGAGGGAGACTTCCTCAAGGTCTTGAAAATTTCATGTCAAAGGGCTTTTATTCACTAATTAGATTCAAATCTGGATACTTTGGAAGGAATATCAATTCAGATAGTAGTGATGCATGATTTGCGAAACTAAAATTTCAGGGACTTCTTTATGGTAGAGACAAGAATTTTCTGCTTTCTACCTTCAGAAAGCAGAAAGCAGAAGATAGCACTTTTCATGTGTACCAAATGAATGGGAAAAGCTTGCAGAAAGCACAATTTGACATTCAGAAAACAGAACATTCTTCTCTCTAATTTATGGGCAGGAACGTGAGAGATGCAGGAAAAAGAGTGTACACATTAGGCTGTCGGGCAGTATGATTCTGGCACTATTCTCATCAATCCCACAAGTTTTAAAATCAAATGCAGGAATTTCCTGCACTTATTGGCAAACTTTTTGGAAAAAGTTGACTTCCCCCACCCCTTCCAACCAAATTCACCCAAATATTTTGGCCGGGGGGGGGGGGGGGGGGTATCCCCTCAAAAGTTCTGTCACCTTGTGCCACCACTCATGTAAAGGCTTGCAAATTGCAACCTTTATGTCAGGTGACTTTTAATTTGACATTTTAGCTCAAATTTGGATTCTTTTGAGTTAAGAATGATAGTTCAGCTAAGAAAACTACAAAAATGCTCTTTTATAAAAGACCCACCATATTATGACCTGGCTTAGGACTTTGTACACACCAACTGATAAGCCTCATTGTACTAAACATCACTTACTTTTTCCACTTGCAGCAAAGCACCAATTCGTTTAATGCATTTCATAATGTTGTAAAGTGACAGAGTTTCATTAAATAATATCAAATAAAGTCCTGTTTGCTTTATTCCTAAAAATAAACTTAACAATATTTTGACTGATTACTTTACTACTGAGCTAATCTCATGAAGAACATATTTTTATTGTTCATGGCTGAGCTAATCTCACAAAGAACATATTTTTATTCTTCACTGACACTAATAAAAGAACACAATCTTACTTCAGTTTCTTCCCCTCATCTTCTGGTACTTGTGTAAAGAAGAAAAGAACCTCCAAGACTTTTGTTTTGAAGGTGAGATTAGTGGTTGTGTCTGTCAGCATTTTAAGGTAAGAGTTGAAGACTGACTGGAAAGCAGCATGGCTAGGATCTGTGATAAACTGGAAAATAAGATGAAACCTTTGTATTTACAGCATGCTCCATAACTTAAAATTGAAATCAAAATAAATACACCAATTTACATTGGCAGAAAAAGGAATTTAAACACACCACAGTATACCCATTACTCCTTGGAATTTTGTTCAAGGTAACAACTAAAAAATAAATGTGTCAATGGATTATGTCCAGCAGATATCAATACTGCCATTTAATAGGTTTTTTTTCTGAAATTTAGCTGAAGTACTGCAACATTTATGTTCTAGTCTGCAAAACTAGCCATATCATCTGATTAAAAAATCAGGAATGTCCAGTTCGGAGTCAGGAAAATACACGCACATAAAATGGACCTGCTACTTTACTATCAATCTTTTGTTCCACCATACAGACTATTATCAGTGAGGTACAGGTGTTATCTGCCTGGTATTATTACTAGTGGATACTATCATGCCTTTGAATAGAACTGTAACTGGCAAGATTGCCTGTGCTTTCTTAACTGTATTAACCAGTAAAACTGTAGAAGAGTAATCTCATGTAAGTACAGTGTCCTTGCCTCCATGTGTTCTGTAGTAATGCTACTGCCAAATGTCAATATGACCCCTGTGGTCATTTTCTATGCATGGAAACTTGTAGAGATGTAAAGCTGAGTTCAGAGTATAACCATAACTCACCTTGAAATCAATCTGTAACAACTTCTTTAGGAGCAGAAGGGAGGCTCTTTGGGAGTCAGGGGACTTATCTTTGACAAGTACACCCCACTGTGATAACAAAGCACTGTGTACTACCATCCCATACCTGCAAAAGATCAGAGGAAGTAACACTAGAGAGAAAAAGAAAATTTGATCGTGCTGATACTGTAAGTTGAGAAAAGGGAGACCAGATATGACTACCCTTGGTTTTTGTCATGTTTCAACTTTTATAATTTTTTTTCATTTCATTTCATTTATTTGTTTTTCACACCATACAGGTATACAAGCATAATATATATATAATATTTACATCAATTTTGAATAAATCTCTTACGATGTGAAGGAAGTAGAACAGAAAACCCTCACAGGCTTGACGAAGTGCTCTACTCCCTAAGGCGATAGCAAAAAAGAAAAGAAAAGAAAAAAAAAACAAAAGCTAAACAAGATACTTCACTTACACTTCACAGAATTAATTAATTCTCTCTTCAAATTTGCTGACAAGCAGACAAAATGACAGCAGTGTTTTCTCTTTTTCTATGGTATTACATTCAAATGATTCAACTCCAGCACTGCTATCATAATGTGAAGTACACTTACATCTACATAAAGGCAGAGAGTGGGCCAAGGCAAACCCCATGAGACTATCAAGCCTGATACTGAAACTTTTCACACCTTTGTGTTTGCTCCCATCAGTGAATGAACAACGAGCAGCTTAATGCTCTCATAGTAGCAGATTTGTCAACTACTATCATTTACTTGGGTGCTTCCTCTATGTCCTCTTAAACAATAGTACTATCCTGTTCACTGAGGAGCAAATAATCACAGATAAGAGCTATAACTGTTTATTTGCTATCAGACATCCCCCCTCCCACCTTCAAGACAGAAGGAAAATTTGTGGAGCGTTTAGAATCAGAGTTGAATGCAGTATAATTGCAGGAAAGGAAACAGCTATTCGTAGTGAACTGGAACCAAAACACCACTGCTGGCATTGGAAAAAGGTCTGCTATTAGAAACTTCAGAAAAACCATCCCCCACTGGATCTCAAAGGTGAAAATCTGCAGGAGAAAGAACCAAGGCCAAAGTGCGTATGAACTGTCTGGTGGTAAAAGAGAAGAGGACGTGGGAGGCTGTCCTCCATAGAAGGGCGCCGTCCATCTTCACTGTGCTATTAGTTTACCAGGGTCTAGTTGCAAGTAGGTGGGGATTACTTGTGTAAATAGGAGGTCAGAGAGGGGTGATGTAGATTGAGAACACATAAGTTTGAATAAGTGCAACATACCTCTTCCTCTGTTCTCTGTTTGCCAAAATATGATCCAGTAGACCATTCAACAAACTGATGACATGTCTGCCGCCCTCTACAAGTAATGCTCTAACTGAATGCTGACTTTGACGAGCCAACTCATCATTCAAGGGGCCCTTATACACTGAGTAGAAGACATCTCCTAAGGTAGTCTCAGGTGCATTGACTGAGGAATTAGAAGCCAGTTTGTCTTTCTTGGTGAGAATATCTACCAATGTCATTGTCTATAAAAGAAAAATAAAATTGACAAATATTTCTGCTTTCAGCATTTTACAGGAGAAACGTAATCATTAAGGCTCTCTAACGACCTAAAATATTTATGATCTATTAGAATTAAACTTTCATATCAGAGTATAACTAAAAGAGTAGATGGGTAAATCTAACGAACTCTTGTTAGACTTCATGAATTTTCAAATTTTTCCTTTATCACATCACCCATTCAGTTTCCTGTTTTGGGTACAAAATAGTCCATTGACATAATGTTGCCATAATGTACTGTATATATCAAACAGACAAAAGAAACATAGTAACTAAGTATTAACTGATGCTGTCATAACCTTCAAAGATGAAAACTTATCTCATTAAGCCCTAAACCAAAATAAAATTACAATGATTCAGATTACGAGAAATTAAATCATTTGCTGTCAAGAGCTATGCACACACTGGAAAAATACTGCAAAGAATTACCACTTTCCCTAATCTTCTGAAACAATGGTGACAGTCTTGCTTTTTTTTTGTTTTTTTCGTCTTTTTTATAAGAAGGATAAAAATACTAATATCTGAACAAAAATTCCACCTTTGGTGGACAACCTTATAATTCATTCATGACCATAAAATGACAAGATTTGTGACACATAACTCTTTACACTTAAGTACTTTAATAACACACAACTTGAACATGCAAAAGGAGTGGATAAACAGAAAAAAAACAAGAAAAAGAAAGAAAGAAAGAAAAAAAAAAAGACAAAAGACCTCTAAGGTCACCTCCTATAAACCAAAGCACTGACTGGGTACTTTTGCAAGGTCGAAGGTCAAACAGCAATAAAAATTAAACAACTAACAGAAAAGTTCAATGTTTTCATTTTGTCATTATTTTCAGTTTCCCAATTGCACAATATGTGAAGGTTCTACTGTCTAATGGAAAGAACTTTAAAATTATAAAGGTGATGATTATATAAATGTTGACATCAATAACAAAACATTGCTTGAAATCAGTTCCATACAAAGACAAGAATAAATGATCCATTCATCTAGATTCATACATCAACGAACAATGACAAGAGACCCATATCTGTATTCTCTGTTCTCACGGAATGCCACCATTGCATAATATGTTTGTTCAATCTGAGATAATACTTAAGGGACATATCCAGAGCAGACAATGAAGATCAAATGTAGACTCTTCAAAGTGTACTTTGATAATTGACTATTGCATGAAGACAAACAGAACTTATTCAACATATGGTACGTTCGTGTGTACACTCAGTCAAAATGGAAACACTAGACATAACAAGCTATAGACCAATTTTGATTTTCTTTCTACTGGCAATACACAAAACAGCCATGTTGGAGATATCTGGGAGGTGCATTTGTACAGGAGTACATAAACTAACAAACTGATTCAAGTAAAACAAAGGTAGGTGCGAATAAATGACAATAAATGATCTTGTCTTTTGCATGTAGGTAATGTGTTAATGAGACGGTATACTTGTGTGGCAACGAAAACGAAACAAGGCATCATACAAAATGGAGCGGTAAAGATTAAAAATAAACCTAGAAGTTCACCATCACATTTTAAAGTGTGAATTCATAGGTTCTTAGCTAAATACCAAATACTGATTTCTGGTGTCTGCAACAATACTATAAACCTTGAAAGACAGAAATTCAATGTTCTTTTGACAATTAAATTGTCGCTCATGATTTTTTGGTCAGGAATAATTCTGGTTAAAGATTTAACAAATCTTTCTTAAGGCAGGTTCATACTTCCAAATTTTCACACCCTTTAAAGCTGTAAGAGCCATATATGGTCATCCTTTGCTCCTCCGAACCAATCACAGACAAAGCTCAGAGTTGAACAATGTTCAACTTTCATAGCTTTATAGTGCTGTACTGAATTATGAACCAGCCTTTATGCAATAATGCAATACTTTGGCTATAAGTTTTCATCTCTTCTGAGTCTACCATTTTGAAATGACAAAAGAAAACAACACATGTTAAAAAATATTAAGTATTCCTACCTCAACTCCCATCTGAAAGGCCAATCCTAGAAGTTTTGACCCAAGTTCCACCTCAGCAGGTCTCAAGTTAGCTGTAACTTCTTTGCCATCCTCTCTTGTCCTTAGAGCTTTAACAACTGTCTCCAAAATTACTGAACCATCTTGAGGCTTCTAAAAAAATTGAAACAAAGAAAAAAGGAAACAGTTTTTAATTAACTGATATCAGAAGGAATTGAAGCTGTCTGAAAGAGAAAGGTCAGTTTCAATAAATCTTGTATGTAAATACACATACTTTAAAGTGGAACAGCCTTAAAGAGGTACTTACGGTAAATGAACATTCACAATGTTGGTCACTAGGGGCAACATAAACCTGTGTTTGATATAGAAAATGAAATCAGAGGGGCCTCTCCCTTCCACAAAATTTGGGAGGAGAGAGCATTCTTTTTAAAAAAAAATTTGCAGGTGATCTTTCTGTTTTCATACAACTAAATTATTTAGGCTAGCTAAAAAGAAGCAAAACTTATCTATATATTTAAGTCTGGTAGATGTTACCAAAGTCCCATAATATTTAATTTATGGTTAATACTGCCCTGTATAGCCTGTGATAAAGAAATCTCAAGGATACCACAAGTGATGTGTGCAGTAAAGAGATTGCCATGATTTTAATGGAAACATAACTCTAATATTTGTATTTTGTTCTAATGAGAATGTACATACTAAGAATGGTAGAAGTATAGTGCTTTCCCCTTCCCTTTAAGCAAACAGGAGAATAGGCTATGCAGTCACACATCAGGTATGATGCTTGCCTCACTTAAAGGTTTGTAGACATGTGACCAAAACAGCTGTTGGTACTCAACAATGATAAATTAAGATCCCCAATGATAAAAATCAGCTGGAACTGTTTGAATATCTTTTAGCATTAGATATATTTCTTGAATGTTTGACCATTTCTGAGATTCCTCATTACCCATTCAAAAATTGTGATGTGGAGTGTTGCCCAGAGTATGTATTCCTTTTCTTAATCTTTTTTAAATTATCTGTTTATTACTTAACAGCTAGTTTCCAGTTTGATGTTTAATGTGGAGAGTTTCAAAGTAGTCAATAACTTCTTCCAAAAAAAGCCCCTCAGGGCATGCCAACATCACAACTGTCCTTGGGATGAAAATAAAAGAAACAAAGGATAATATAACACATATCTTATGAGTCCTTCCTTTCACATCACAAATCTGCACGTGTATATTCATGAAGTATGTCCAAAAACAGTAATTGTCTTGTAAAACAGTCATTTTTGATGGAATTTGATAAGAATTGCAACTATTTTTCATATTTTTAATGCTTTTTTTATATCAAACAGGTAGGTATGACATGTACATGTTCATAGAGCTTTAATTCATAATAATACAAGGCGAACATTACAAGACCCAATTTTATTGTATTACTAACCATTGGCCAAAACTTTGCCTTCTGGAGTTGTCTATAGCCTGCTATCAGATGGCCAACAGTAGCATGATGGTGGTGTCCAGAGCTGACATCCTCAAACATACTCGGCAGCATCAAAAACAAATCCTCATCCCTGAAAGAAAACATCCAATGCTAAGCACATTATGCAGACAAGGTGGTACTGACTACAACTGGAGGGGATTGGAGGATGGGGGAAAATTATAACATTTGTGATGGTGTAGGCCAGTGGGTGGAGGGTATCACCTCCATCACAAAATTCATATATATGAGGAATGAATTCATAATAAGGGCATGAGTATGCTAACTAGTTTCTCAAAAGAAATTTCAAGTAGAAGCACTTCCAAAAGAGTATTGCTTGTAGAGAAGTTTTGTAAATTTCTTCTGGAAGCACTCTTATAAAGTTACTACAAACAGGAAGAAAAAACAGCTTGTACAAGAAAACAACTGGTATCAAATTTTCTCAGACACTGATACTAGTCTCCTTAAAGGAAAGATTTACGCAAAAAATTATTCTTTGTATGTGACAGAGGAATTAAATCTAAGCATTTTGGTAAGATTACCATTCAGTTGTGATGGGTAGTTCTCAACTATCAGCAAATAAAGTTTATACTACATTTGTGACCTAAAGTGGGCTTGAAGCAAGCAGGGGTTGTATCATATCCTCACATTGATGAGCAATGCTTTGTACTTTTTTATTTTCCAAGCTGTTGTTTTGACTTTGAAGTAAACAGTGATATGAGCTTAATGGGGTGTTTGAAGTTTTGTAAAATTAACTTGCTTCCATGCATTCACATTACGATAAATGAGATTATGGGAGGAAAAATTGGTTTGGAAGTTTAATGAGCAACGAAAAATAGCTCAGTAATGTGACATTATGATGTTACATGTGCTTGCTTTAAGTTCACTTTGGGTTGAAAACGTGACAACTTCCTCTGCTAGTATCTCGAGAACCACATATCGTATTCAATGCAAATTTCACGCGGATGCTCAGATTGAGCACCTCTCTAACTTATCAAATTTCATTAAAAGCCCAAACCCTCCTTTTAAGGTAGCAAAAAGGACTAAGTAGAAATCAGTAATTCTTTACAACTACTGTTCATTTGAAACTTAAGTCCTGACACTCACAAACACAGCTGCCAAGTTTGTTATGCAGGTATATGTAGATTCCTGGTCTCTATGTCAATGAAACAATTTCAGGAGTTAGCAATCTATCACTTTTGAGAGGATAATGCACAGTGTAAAATCAGGATTTACAACCAAAACTACAAAAAAAAAAAAAATTGTTTCACTCATCCATAAAATTTACCTTGTATTTTTCATTCTTCTTGAAACAATTTCCTTGAAACTCTCACATGTTTTCTTAGGCAGCCTAGCAGACATCAACTCTAAAAGCTGACTGGTCTAGAAAAAGATATTAAATCATATGAAATTTGGTGAACTTTTAAAAGAATAAAGAAGATACTGGCTCATCATGTTAAGACATGCAATGACCAACAGTTTTATTTCATTTTTACAGTAAACTTTCATTCTTAAAAGGAGAGACAATGTGGCTACAAATTTTTAAACTGGTGGTCCCCACCCAATCCAGGGGCAAGGTGAGTCTAAGTTTGAAAAAGAAATCCCTTGATTAATTTGAAAGGCCAGCTCTCCAGCTTTTCACTCATTTTCCTGAATAAATGCCACTGCATAAAAGTTATTCATACACAGGGCCTAAATGGACACAGTAGCTTTGAGCATTAAACGACCCAAGACACTAAGTTTTATTTTTAGTTTAGGAGCTAAAAGTGCTTTGTTAATCAGCCCTAAATTCTGACTACCCAGCTTTGACTGAAGGGAAAGCTCTCATGACAACATTACCACTCTAATCATTTGATCAACAACTCTTGATAAACCAATATAAAAGAAGCTTACTGTCTGGGGAAGGTTGCTCATGACTTCTACATCGGCCATGTTGAAACCAACAGAGACTGGATTTAACAGGCATGAACACAACAAGGTAGAGAACTTTCCAGTCCAGAAACCAGCTGGTAAAACCTTTAAAGAGAAAATGGAGATACAATGAATATGGAAAGGAAGTCACCTGGAGGAGAAAAGCTTTATCAGAAATGTTTTTCTTCTGTTTAAATGAATGGCACTTTGCAAAACCAAAGCCCTCTGAGTCTCACATAAAATTATAATAAAGAATCAAGCAAAGAAAGACAGTAGATGGCTGGAACAACACACACTATTAACATGAATAACATCAACATGTCTACACTATTATCACCTTTGTCCATGCTTTACTACTAACATTACAAATTTTGCGGCACTGAATAAAATCCTGTTTAATTCTAAACTATTAAAACTCTGATAACATCGCTCCCTGGGCTTACAAAAACAACTTCACATCTCATAGCTTCCATTTCAGCTTTCTTCCTCAAAGCTCCAGACAGGCTGCTTTGGGGTGAAATCCCCACATTACTTTGACCCTGCATGGTAACAAGGTGTTGCATGTGGAGTCAGAACATTTGCTATTGGGTTGCTGCCAGGCACAGATGTACCATGCACAGTAAGAGTATTTACACTTCAGGTGCACAACCTGACCTCAGATACTATTATAACACAATGCATGCTTGGCAGGCAAAATGTCCTACACACAGAGAGATGTGGGATGCGGTGACATTGTTGAAAACCTGTACAGGAATATTGGCCTCCCTTTTGCTTAGCTTAATTTCTTCAAATGCCACCAACTTGGTCCATTCTACCATGCAAGTAAGGAGTAAGTAAATCGTCAAGTGGTCTTTCAATACCTTGGAAGCATCTGTGGGGTAATTGCCTAACAGGACAGTCAGAAAATCCATGAGACGGACGGTGGCCGTACACTTGATCTGGTTGTAGGCTTCCTGCTCCCTTGGGGTGAACATGCCCTCATACCCAGACAGTAACTGAGCTACTTGCTCCAAGTTATGCTCAGCAAAGTTGTCCAAGAAAAACTGTACTGCCTTAAACAGGTTCGAGGAGGGTTTGGAAGTTCCTGGCAAAATAGAATGAACATTAAATATTGAATGAATAAAACTTAAGCTGATAGGTCTTTTCAGGTATTTCAGTACTTCTCATGGGAAACCTTGACTGTGCTCTTCACAGTGGTGAATTCATGTTGAGGGATAACCCTTTCAACAACTTTTACTACAGTCTGGACTTTTTCTGACGAAATGCTCATTTCATTGTTATGTTTAGATCTTTTGTTAACCTTGTATAAATTACTCTACAGGTAGCATACAGTTTGGTTGAGTGATTCTGATGATATTTTTCAGGAGACAAGATTAACTTCCAAAATAAATCCCGCAGGACATACCAATTATACGACTGTCCTTGAAATGAAGGTTGAAAAACAAAGCATTACAATAGATGTATTTCACTAACTCCCTCTTTCCACATCACAAATTTGCATATTCAGCTCATGTCTATTCATAATATAAGTGTAAAACAGAAATTACCCTGCAGTATGGTCAATATTTGATGGATTATAATGAGAATTTTGGCTGTTTTCAAGGCTTTTAATGCTTATTTCATCAAATTTCCAACTGTCGTTTTCAGGTCAGTATACATTTAAAGGGAAATAGGAAGTTTGCTGTGTATAAATTACCATACTTTTAAAGCCATGATTTATAGATGTAAAATGATAAGCAATTCAAAAATAAGAATGCTGGAGGTGCTTTACTTTCATAATAAGGCCCTCGTAGCAAGGCATGCACTGCTTTGTATCTTAAACATTATTTGTTTGTCCAAACTTTTCAATTTTCAAATGATGCAACGTTCACATCTCTTAATGCATCATTTCTAGGCAGAACATGTATAATTAATTCCCAATGATTTGTTCTTTGCAGTTTGCACACATCTCACAATTCCCCTAACAGCCTGTAGGATATTTCAAACATATCCTGCCCAAATCTTATGTTCATGTTTGAAAGATTCTCCAACGTAATAATGGGTACTTATGTGCCAAATGACTTTCATAAGTTATCTTTCTATGTACATTTCCGAATACTTTCCAGCCGCCTGCTTGGGCGTTCGTTCATCAATTGGCTGCCCTTAGTATGTTGCTCTCACACAACATACTAGAGACAGAACTAACAGTGTGGGCTCTCATTACACACATTCTACTTTACACTATACATGTACTAAAAGGAAGCAACTTTCATGAGCAACTAGCTGCCACAGAGTTTCAGTAATGAATTGATAGGGCATTCCATTAGGCTTTGGGGAGGATCTAAAGCAAAAAAAGCCACATGAAAGAAATCGAATAATTTTACGCATATTATTCAGAACTTTTTCACTTAAGATGTAGAGCAGGGTTTTCCCTGGGCCTTTTGAACGTCGCGTCCCGCGACGTTCAAACTTCAAAAACAGGAAGACCGGGACGTTCAAAAAACAGCTGCGATGTTCAAAAATTCTTCCGGTACCCTGAAAAAATGTTACTTAAACTTTGTCAACGATCGCCTTTTTGTTAATACAATGTGCAATGAAACCACAAGCTTATTTCCGAAACCTTGTCACGGCAAAATTACGAGCCATGTAGTACTACCTTCGCGGTAATACTTTCGTGCTTATACGTACCCACAGTCATACACGCAAGTCTCAAGATGCAAACAGAAAGCTAAGCGTTTGGTATGTATGCATGCCACACACGTACACGGAGTTCAGCAAGCCCTCTTTCATTCACACGTTGCCCGCTCGGCGGACAATCTATATTGGCTGCACTCGTAATACCACATGTAAACATTTCGAGGTCGGAATATGCAGAGTGAGCGTGGATGAACACCGGCGAGATTCGCCTTCCAACACAAACCTGGTGAACAATTGAACACCTCAACCAGCTGACCTGCCCAACCCTTTGAAAATCCCCTGTTTCATATCTTCATGGTCACAAAAAATAAAGCCCCGCCTCGGATGCAACTCCAAACTTAAAACTGCATTACCGATCTCGTAACTCACTCAGCTGCACTGCCAACCTTGCACACTTATCACGTTGACTGTCGTGACATCGCTAAACCTTCGTACCAGGTATTGAATATGTACCCTCAAGTTTAAATTTACATGTTATTATTTGGTAATGATTATGTACATTCCAATGTGAGCAGTCGAGTAAACTATACCGTGAGACGCAACCACAGGTATTATAAGTCTGTGGATGCAACTTGCAAAGCCAAAACCCGTTTGGCAGGTTATAGGCGGGGCTTGTGTCTCAGAATTTTCAACCCAACGAATGAATGAAATATCAGCATTTGACCGACAATATTATTGATAATGTGTCCTTCGTAAAAATATGTAACTTTGCATTATCAGGACCGCCAAACAATCTACTCAACTTACGCATCTTGCTGGTTTCAAATCTTCACAATATGAACACATTTTTTGTGTCGAAACTGGGTAGAAAATTCGTACCCGGGTACCCAAAAAGCATTACCCGTCGGGTACCCGACCGTAAACCTTGCAACATCTAGCCTAAGTTTAGTGCATGGTATGCACATACAATTCAAGACTCCACCCATCGGCCCCTTATCTCTAGTAGGATCGATCTGTTGAAAACAATACGTCACATTTTCTATATCTACAATGTGCCGTTGGTTCTTAACATCGTGAGTTTAGAAATCAGACAGGAATTAATAATTTGACCATATTTTAGTGCAGTTAGTACAAATTTTAAACAAGTCCTATCACTACCTCCTGTGGCTTTGTGTTCAAGTCTGCCGTAACGTGTGCATCGGAACCAAAAAATAACATCCAGTTTGTCACTGCAACTTCTGTACTGTAATGTACCTCAACCATGTGATCAAATTTCTCGTAAACTGTTTTCTTGCTACTCTTATGAAAAATCCACCTTCATGATAATGACAGTAAAAAACTTTCTAATGCATCTCCTAGCCGAGATTTCACCCGCACAGCACCGTTAAAAATGTACGGTAAGATACGGCAGACACCGTGTACGTACGAACGTTCGTTCGTTCGCTGCCTGAGTGCTCTCTCTGCTGTAGTTAGCACATGACTTTGGCAAGTTCTATTCTTCGCAAATGGGGGTTACGTAAAATACTGGGAAAATATTTTGCTCTTATTTTGCCATATATTTAGGAAACTTTGGACGTAAAACTTTTGCAAGTAGATTGAATAGCAATAAAAAATTACGAGCAATATTGAGATAGGAATCATTTTAGTATGTAAGGTAGTACCAGGATAGAAGTAACAGGAAAGAAGATTTTTTTTCGTGTACACAGTGCAAAATACACCTTGAAAGAATCTGTACGATTTTAAATCTGATGGAGTGAATTTTGCTTCAGAAAAAAGTTTCTCCACCAAAAATACGAAGTTTTGGCGACTGATTCGAGTCAAAAGAATATTATTGTGGTTGTAATAAGTGCATACCTTATGTAGACATAACTGTATCACCAAAATTTACTTCTTTAGATCATGAAATCATGTCATGTTAATGTTAGTGATAACTTGACAAGTATGAAATCTAGCAACATCGAAAGTCGAGCCACGTGCCGTATATCAATTTGGGTATGTGTTTATACGGCAAAGATACGTGTAAAATTTCTAGTCGGTCTTTCACGCTACTTCTGGGCCTTAGTTTTGGAACGTTACTCATCCACACGCACTGCGTGCAAAACTTTATGAGCTGTCTTTCGACGTTCATTTCTAGAGACAGGCTAGGCTATTATACAGTATAGTAGGCCTGTGTTGTTTTGTTATCTAGTATAGGGGCGGCTTGGTGTTAGAAACACATATCGCGGGGCTTGTTTCTGGTGAAAAATGCAATGTAACAAAAGCATGGTGCGAAACAGACAAAAGCAACTTCATTTCAACAAAATCGTGAATGAGATGGGGGTAAATACATTTTGTTAGTTGCAATAACCATGCTATTTCGCGAAGATCAAAAGGGAAAGGCTGAAAAACTCTACCCGGGTACAGTAGTAAAGTACTGTGTGCGCTCTGACGTACCTGAACTGTGCTGCATTAGAAATTGCGGTAACTACTAACAATAGCCAATGATTGCTATCATTTGGAGAGGTTAAAATATTACGAGTTTGTGAACACCAATGGTGAATATTTTGGCAGAAACTTAAAGAAATTCTGTTGACTAATTCGCCTCAAAAGTGCCACTATTTTGTGTTTAGACACTTCTAAAATTCAAAAAATTTTGAAAAGGGGAGGGGGACACCCCTCCCCTTATACCCCACCCCCAGGCCAACGATCCACCGTCGGGCGCGGCAGAGCCACGACGTTCAATTCTAAACTCAGGGAAAAACCTGTAGAGTCTGCCATAAAAAATGTAAATACTTAAAACGATGAACTGTCCAGCTTGTGTGAATTAGCATGAAGTATTTCAATTTCGCGAAACCCTCTGAATGAAAGATAATGTGCAGTCCTCCCACTAACCTCCTTCCTGGATTTTAAGCCTTTTTTTCAATCTTAATACCCAAACCACCATGACCAAGCCAGCAGGGGGTGACTCCCAGCTAAAGTCTTTGCAAGATACTACATCCTAACAGCACCAGCCTCCTCCAGGATCTGCTCTTGCCTCTGGATCTGTTATCTAGTGGAGATTCACCTGCTTCAGAGGGTGACCACAGATTCGGATGAGGAACCTTGTCAGAACAGACATCCCAAACAAGTATTCGAGAGGGCTATTGACATTCTCCATTACCAGATGAGATTTGACACAGCAGAATGGCTAAAGGAAACCTCCTCTAAGTTAAAATTGTCTCTACACAGACCACACTCCAACATGAGACCAGTCTCTAACCTGAGAGCCTGTTTCCTTTTAAATATTGAGTGAGATGGTTGTTACAATGCCGAGGATGCATCAGCTACCTCCAGAAAATGGAACACCTTCCCCAAAATAAAATGTCCATCATTTGCTGTTGACTAAAAGAAGTGGCACCACTTGTTTAAAACCCCAAGAGTTCCTCCAGCTGACAAGGTCTATCTTAAGTCTGCATTTATGATGGATTTTTCCATAAGGCTCTAATCTTCCTCTGCTAAGAGTTCCCTCCACCATCTGTATCAACTGGACACTGCAACTGCCTGTACAGGTCTGAAATACTTCTCAGCCTTACTCTAATTGCAGGGGTACTTACAAAGTCCTTCAGACAGTTGGGCCCTTTTGCCAAACGGCTCTATCATCAGTTTGCCCAGGTGTCTATGAGGTTTGCAATAGATCGCAGAGAGTAAGTTTTGTGGTCAATACACTTTCACCTGTGACATCAAGCTCCATTTCCTAGAACTATCTACTTCCCCAATGGATATATTGTCTGTTGCCACTTTGATACCAACCTTCAGAGAGTGGTCAATTGGCAAAAGGGCATGCAGGAGGCCAACCACACAGTTGAGTGGAACTTACACTTTTCTGACTTTTGTTCTTCCTTGGTTTATCATCAGCTAGCTGAACTGTTTTATGATTCACAATTACTGGATTCCTGCAGAATTTGCTAGAATCATGCAAAGATCATATTCTCATGGAGGAAATTCCTGTTAAAACTATAAGCCCAAATCATCCAGATATGGGCAATTCCACCGTTACGGACGTTACATTTGCAGGATATTTGCAATGTTTAACAAACAAACAAAAAACCTGCAGTTAAAGCACAATTTTTCTTTTTTGCCTGTAATGAATATGCACTCAAACGTATAAGACAGCATAGTAGGATTAGTTTTATCTTTATTTGCTAATTAGCTAGGGGTGTTGATAACGAGCATTTCGGACGTTACATATTTTGACATGACTTTTTAAAACTTCTGACATATTGGAAAAACTCTGTGAAGTTACTTGTTCGATCTTAAATTTTTTTCTATGCTGAAGTTGGTCTAAGTACACACTCTAGAAACATAGACAAAAATATTGTAAAAAGCAATTCCTTGTTAGACTTGCTTCCATTGATTGTTGTTACGGATGTTACATTTTAGAAGTTACGGACGTTACATGTAATTTGAAACGCTGGTTAGGTACAGGGGGTGTAAGCTTAAATAAATCTTATTTCACATTTTCTTTTTCATATCATAATCCACCATGAATAAGCTCCAAATATGAACATGAATCATTAAAATCAATAAATTTAATTTGAGTGAAATTACTGAAGAAAATAAAAATGTTACGGATGTTACAAATTTCTAATGATATTGCATGTAACGTCCGTAACAATTTTCTCAAAATCATAATTTTACAATTTTTAGCCCAGTTTTAATTAGCCAAATTTTACTATTTCTACTTCATTAGTTGCTCCATCAAAAGTACTTTAAAATTTATAGCACAACTGAAATCAAGCAATTATATTTTTCTGGTAAAGGACAAAAATGTCATTTTTGGCTATGGTCAAATATTGTCCAAAATGTAACGTCCGTAACACTCTAACTCTAGTTTTAGTTACCCAAATTTTATTTTTTATGATTCATGGGACAACTCATCAAAAGTTAGCTTTAAATATGAGGTATCATTAAAACTGGTTCATTCTACTGTATTTTAGGGGGAAAAAATGCTAAAAACGTTACGGACGTTACAGGTTCCATGGAAATGTAATAGCGTAAATTCAATAAACTCCACCCTATCAACGAAAAAGAAATAACAATTTTTTTGTTCTTACTAATAAAGGATCATTCCCAAGCATTATTGAAAACACAAAATAATAATTGTAAACCTTTCTTAGAGGGACTTCACTTCGGGACCACATGAGGTAGTTTTACGGAAAATTTGCAATTTCTTGAGTTTTCCCATGCTGGTCATGTATAAACGGTAAAATAGTAATGACAACAAGTGAAAACAGGTGATACCAGTACAGATTCTTAAGGTTTAGGTATCCCCCTAACTTGCAATTGATCAAACAAAATTGTGGAATCAACTTAAAATTTTGTCACTCATGTCCTCTTTGATGTGGAATTGCCCATATGCAGATAAAAATGAAGCAACTAACCACTCTCAAATTTGAAAACCCCCTCTGGATTTTTTTGATCATGGTAGCCTATTGTTACGCTATTGGACTTGTTATCCAAGGATCGCTGGTTTGCATCGCCTCCTAGATCATTATGTTGTGTCCTTGGGCAAGATACTTTTGCATATCTCCACCCAGGAGTTAAATGGGTACCTGTGAGGTAAATTGTCACCGGGTGCTGTTAGAACTGCCCCCTGCACTGGTGGGATTGTCTCCATGATGATTTATCATTGAGCAGGGGTAATATGTGCTGTACCATTGATTAGGCTGGGCAAGATATTGGCCCATTACAAATGCAAATATTATTATTATTTATTATTTGTCTGTACCAACAATGACAGCATACAGTCTTCAGTCAGTTTACTACTACAGGAGTATGAATGCCAATGCCTAACTTACACTCGTTTGGCCTTAATTGGAGTATTCCTCATCCGTCTGGGTTCCTTACACTGTCTCTTTAACTACTGAAATCGAGCAAATTCAATGTAGGGCTGCTAGGTTTGTGTGTAACAACTACTCTGCCCACAGTAGTGTAACTGAAATGTTGAAGGATCTAGGGTGGGATAGACAGAAGATCTGTTAACAGGCTTGTAACTCTCCATAAAGCTAGATTGGGCCTCCTTGCCTTGCCAATTGTCAACCTCCTACAACTGGTCCAGTGGCCTTCTAGGCATCAACATTCCAACAGTTTTTCTATTATTCAGACCAATAAGGGCTGCTACATACAGCTTATTTCCTTGTACCATCAAAGACTGGAAACTTCTCCCCCTGAATATTACAGATCTTGAGGACCCCAAGCAATTCAAAGATTCCGCCTTGAGGTTCCTCAGACGGGAGTAACTCTTCTTGAGCTTACCACACCCTGCACGTTTGACTCCACCTAGGAGTGTTGAGCAGTATTTTTCCAGATCCAGATCCAGATCCATAATTTACTAATTAAAACTGTCAAAAAAAAAAAAAATACATGACTGACAAATTAGCTAGCCAAAATTACCTTGGAAAAGTTCACAAGGGGTCAGCAATTTCTGCCCAAATATCCATGTGTAGCAGTCTAATGCTCCTAGCAGCAGGTCAAACCAGTTGCAGGTCTGATTTAGAGAAAATGGCTGGTGTTTCAAGTCTAGACAATGAGACGCAAGGATACCATTCCGGCTGCTTTCTTTTCCACCACCACCTTCAAACCTATGAAACAATGAGAAAAAAAACCAGAAAATATATAACATCCTTTTTACAATCTCCCTTAGCTCCACATAATAAGTCACAGATCATATTTGGCACAGGACAACTAACAAGACCTTCCAAATTTTTTGTGTAAGAGAATAAATGATACACAACTGATTTAAAGTTCAGTATCATGTGATATGTAAACAACTGCTTTGCTGCTTATGATTTCATCAAGTATGGCAAGGTGGGTTGTGATTTGCATACAAAAATTGCTTCCTCAGCCACGTCACAGTGTAAAAGACTGGAATTCAAATTTAAATAATTAACATTATTAAAGGCACACTTTTTTTACCCAACATTAACTTCTACACAATGATCATTTACTTATTTAAACTCTTCTTATATTATGCCCCTGGTACAACCTTGTCTACTACGTATGCTACGTACTTATCCATAACTACTGTTATCACTTAGCTGCTTATCCCAGTGTATCCTATAAACATACTTCTCCCAGATAACCCAAAACCACAAACAATGTTTACACTTTTCCAATAAAGGAATTCAGGTACTATGTAAGGACAAAAAGTAGTTCTTAAGCATATCACATATTAAAATGATTTTGAATGAATTACTATTTTAGCTATTAGACATCAATGAAGCAATAACACATAAATCAATCCAGTACTTCCAAGGTTTTAAGGGCTGAAAATTATGTATGATTAAACATCATCAAAATAAGATTTGGGAGAATATAGAGAAGCATAGGCTTTCACGGTATTTCCAGAGAAGACGATTGATATAATTGGACCCCTAATAATCGAAATTCGATTGTAATCGGTTTTTTCTCCACATACTGTACTTCTTAAAAGTAGCAAAAAGTAACCCATTGCACCGAACGCAGCGTCACCAAACAGTGTGTACTGTATATGACCTGTACATGAGCGCCAAATTGGGGCCAAGTCTAGCCTTTCAAACTGTCACAAAATCTTTAGTTTTTTGGTCTGAGAGATGATTAATATACCCTCTCTCCACAATTTTTTTCAACTATTTAACTACTACTTTGATTTTTACGATTACTTCGATTTTTTCAATTTTTCGAATTTCTTCTCATGCAATAGTCATACTGAATCTAAACTGGTTAAAACCGGTATCGATACAATAATTGGTTTACCGTGAAAGCCTAGAGAACATAATTTCCTAATCTGAACTCTAATGATCTTACATCAGCTTTATTCAAATGTTTACAAACACAAGTCAACCCCTTCCGCCTTTTTTCCATCATTATGAGTGAAAATCAGCCAACATCTTTGAGCAGCTTGTGTTTTAAGTTCCTTATGGCATCATGGACAAACAGATTCAATGAGCTAAAAATGTTGCCATATCAAAGGGGTTATTGGCTTCTACCAGTAAGGTTAAATTACTGTACATCCAATTGTATAGCCTAACTGTTCTTAAAAAACCCTTATTATTTTTCCAACTGTCTTTTGCACATACAACAAATTAGAAAATTCATTTAAAATTAGAAATATATATTTAAAACAGAATATTAAATTACAACTGGTCTAATTCCAATGATTTTCATACACAGTAACGAAGGTATATCTTTTGCAAGATATTTCAGCCTTGTTGTAAAAAAATATAATGGCTCTTAGCTGCGGACAAAATTGCATTTATTTCTAAATCTTAAAGAATTTAAGTATTCAAACCTCCCACTTTGCAGTTTCAAACCTCCCAATTTGCAGTAACTTTGCTAGTACAAAAGACAATTTTTTTTCAAAGTTTCCTTCCCTTAAACTTCAATAAATCATGGAAATTTTATGAACTGATGGTTCAATGGATTTTTTTTTTCTTTTACCTTGTTTCTGAAAGTTCTTTCCAATTTCCTATTCCAACCAACAACCCATACAAACTCTTGAATGTCCACCACAGTTAATACGCAAACCACTTGAAACCACTTAAGGCACACCTTTAATATCTTCATACCCACCATAGAGTTCTCTGAGAACTACTTGAAAATGACATCACAAATATTGATGAATATTCATTGACCACAACTCACTGTGTCACTATCATTTTAAATTGCTTGGCTCTTTATGTACAAGGCTCCTGGATCAATACAACCCTGTAAGTAATGCCCCAGTACACAGCAAGCTGTAAACAATTTCACTTCAAATCCTACGCACGTTAACAGCATGCTGGAATATTTGCTGGACTTAAAAGCATGAGGATTTTAGCTTCTGCGGGAGTTAAAATGTGACTTTTTTTTCTTCTATAGAGGATTATATTTTGGAAAGAAAAAGTGTTTGTGAATATTTCAAGAATGTAAAATAGACAGTAGTGCTGGTCAGGTAAGTGAGTATACAATTATATAATCTTTGCTATGTGTGTGCCATTTTTTAAAGCAGTTTGTATGCACAGAGCATAATGCATTCTGTACATTTATGAAATTCAGTACAAAAACTATGAATACGGCTATAGTTTTCACTGTACAGTACATTTTACTTATGTCTTTATAGCATGTTCATTAAAGTTAAAACTGTGTAGCACATGAAACAGACTGCTTGAATGCATGACAGTTATGTCATAAAAATGTCAAGTATAAGTGTAAATAGTCAACACAACTGGGATAGCAGGGTGCTGCTCTAATTTTCTAACTTGCAGTACTTATCTTCAAAAGAAAAAAACAAAGACAGGTAAATTCAATCAAATGGCTGCACTGAATTTTTGGCACACCATCACTGAACTTAACCTTTAAAAATTCAGAAGCTAACAGACAAATACCAAGTAAGTCTAGCAAATAACAGCCCCCACTCTCCTCTGACTCAACAAAATGTTAGGCATGAAGAAAAAGTGGTTACATTCAATTCAATTCAGAGAATATATTTTTAACATGAACAATGTTATATACTGTAAAAATTTATGCAGCAATTATGAAAGACCTGGCATGAAGGACACTAGAGAAACTGTTAATAGGCTAGTGACCAAGGACTGACATTATTTAACAACCACGCTACAATTGCATGGGCATGATGCTGATGGTAGTTAATAACTGGTAATGGGTTGCACACACAGTATATGTGTACAGGCAATGTGCAGGCTGGTTCGAACTACTGCAATAATGTATTAACCGTAATATTCCTTTTTTTTTTTTTTGAGGGGGTTGGGGTGGAGGGAGGCAGAATGGGAGGTACATGGGTGCCCACTATAAGTTGTGTAATGAATCCTTAAAGGGAAATATTGCATTTGAAAAAATACCAAGACATGACTCTAATTTAATCCCATTGTTGTCTTTTACCCTTTCCAAACATGAAACACAAATAACTTGCAGCAGATCAACACTAATCTCAAGAAATATGGAAAGAAAGAAGCAGCAATTTTTGTATCTAACAGGCTCATTATAGAACGATAAGCCTCGCCCACACTATGCAACGTTCGTACTGCTGCATATTCATTTAGGAAGAGTGGTCATGTCAGGACATATATGCACCCATTACGCAATAAGTGTTGACCTTGCTTACCGTAATTCCAACAACCCTGCTCACAACAAATTAACCACCACAGTTTCTGTAGCACCCGTTGCAATTCAAAACTCACACATGGAGACCAGTGTCATCTCCCTGGTTCACCGTGAGTGAACGTTAGTAGTCGTTACAGGAGAGTCACTATCTCCTGTATTTTCCGAACTTTTTGTACAGTGCAGTAGAAGGCGTTTGTTATTGTCTGACGTAATGTGATAGAAATGATTTGATTGGTGGATTTCAAATCAGGGGTGATGAAGGTGTGGTGTTGCATGCATAATTGTTTGGGTGAACAAATCTATTAGTTGTTACAGAAAGGTAATAATTACTCATTAATTAGTGCTCGGAGGGTAGAATGTTTTTCTTAGTTACCTCTCTTTCATCGAGCAGGACCCGATCGCAAGTAAACGAGGATAGATTCAATAAAAAGCCAGACAAACGCAATATTTCCCTTTAAAGGGGAATTACAGTACACCAACATGGCATACAACAGATAAAGCTATAACCATGCATTTCAGTCTTACCAATAAATTAAAGCAATACCTTTCCCTTCCCAAAATATTTATAATGCATTTCAAGAGTAACCTGTCTTGCATCATTTGAAATTTTGAAAGTTTGAGTCACCAATTATTCATGAGCTACAAAAAATGAATTTTTTTCAGTAAGAACCTAAATTTCTGGAAAAGTAAGCTAGCTGACTGCCTTATTTTGAATTATCCATCATTCTGTACTGATATTCATGTGAAAATTTCCTGTACTACAAATGCAATGTTTCCCTTTAATGCAGTATGATTGTTAAAGGAATTTAACTAGGTTAATGATCTGTCGTAAATAAAGCTGTGGTCACCATGCTTTCGAACTAAACTCTGTGTGAATATATAATTAAATCACAGGAAACCAAAAAAAAAAAAAAAAACAAGCAAAAAAGCCTTGCAACTAAACCCTTTTTTACTGTACAGTATGTTATATCAAATGATACTGAATGCTTCACTTTCACCCTGGCCCAAATGAAGGTACCGTAAAAAAAAGGTGACAAGAAAAAGGTAAATTGAGATACATGTTGCCCACACTGTGGTGGAATTAATTGTAACAAGGTGAAACTGTACTTGGTTATCCATTTGTAATATTCATAATACAATAATTTTAATCAAAATGATCCTGGATGTAAAGTTTACTCCTTTAACAAAAAAATAAACTAAAAATAATGGTCTAAAACAATGGTCTTTACAGCTAGAATGAAAAATTTCTTTAAAGGTTTTAAAATGCAAATGCCATCTGAATAAGAATATTGTACATATGCCCTGCCCACCCTCACTTTGATGCTAATTATGGTGGGTTTCCTTTATTTATGTAAATATATTTTTGTATATCAGAACTGAATTGTCAAGTTCATGCAAGCCTATTCTCCTTGGTTCTCCTTGGTACTCCTTGGTACATGCAATGTGTAAGTTGCACAGCCATATGAATATCAGACATATAAATATTGGTAAGCAAGAGATTGACATTTGAAAGAATAGCACAAGTTTTAAAATAATGTTAGGATTTACCACTATTGTACGTCCCCCTAAGGGGTCTCTGATTTGGTGCATTGTACAATTTTTATATTATGAGCTACTTCTCAAGTTCCAAACATTACACTAGTGCACATTCCCATACTTACATGTGCTATGTTGTACCTGTATATGATCAGCAGATCTATACAGCACATAGAACTTTATACACACTGACTTTGATGGATTTGTCACTTTGTGAACTTTGTGTACACTGTACACACAAAGTAGGCTATATTAAACCGTTCTTCGAACCGGCCAGCCTCCACTATGGTGACTTTTTGTAACGGGACTGCAAAGGTTCAACACAACTGAAAGTCAGGCCTTAGTCAAGGGGGGCAGGAGATACCTCCCCCTGGAAAAATTTACGACCCAATAGAAAATTATGTTTCATAACATATCTCTCCATCTGAAAAAATATCCCACCCTCCTTCCTTCTGAAAGTTAGGGTACCTTGCACCCTTCAACACCACATCTGGCTACAGACCTGCTTAAAAACTATCTCACTCTTCCATCCTCCACATCCCATCCTCTCCCCCTCCCCATTTCTGAAAACTATCTTGTCCCTTCAACACCATGTGTAGTCTACAGGCCTGCTAAAAGTACATCATGTTGGTAGATATTTAACACAAACAATGCCTTTGATGGAAGGCTTAATAATGGAAGAAATAGACTCAACATAAGTTTTATAAATTTTGGATTACATTTTGGACAGTTCACATGGAGGACTGAACTGAACAATGATTTTGATGGATATGAATCAAAATGCAAAAGTTTTCTTAAAAACTTGAAAGCATGAAAACTTTTACAGGCTTGATCCTCTTTTATGGGAGAGGGTTTTGAGGGAGGGGTGGGGGGTGAGCTGGCAAGTAGCATGATTCTTTCTCGAAAATATCCTTGCCAAAATATTTCCCAAATGCCCAACTTATTTTGCTCAATTTCCACAATATTCAAATGGATGGCAGCTTCCCCAAAGCTGCATCCTTGGTCTTCAGATGAATACCTAGTTGACAAATAAACCTACGATATTATGATGTATTTACCAGATGAATATAATCAGTGACTATACCTTAATCTTTCTGATTAGGCCTATGTATAGCCGAGCTCAAAATGATGTGTTAACTGTATTTCTCTTTCGAGCTGTTGGCACATGTATGAGATAGCTGTGTAATAATGAGATTAAACTATTAACAACCCTACTCAATCATTGCATGCCTACATGCCTACATGAAAAATTTTGCAGACATACGAGTGCAGAAGATAAGCCAGACTGACAGACTGTTGTCACCAGAAGACATGTACAGCATATCTCAGCAGGCAGGCTTTGAGTCAATGTATTATTCATTGGAAAAGAAATAATGTGAGACGTACAGTAGGCAGAGTGCACAGTGTATTGCACCATACTGTGAGGAACAGCGCTACTGATCTACTGTATATCAGTTTATGAAAACAACAATTTGTACTCTCTTAACATGGGGAATGAGCGGCTGGCATAGCTGGTGAGTTTTTACAAGAAGGTAGAGGTACAAATTACAGGCTGGAGATACGATACCAGAGATGACTACAGTACAGTAATTACTTAAGTGTGTATCCAGACAATATATTTACAGGCAAGTGTCCACTCCGGATGACGACCAAACCAAGACTGACTAATAGGAATGAATGAATAACTAACAACTACTACAAAGAACTATGACAGCTAATTAACCTAATAAAGACTGCATACTGTACATAACACATTCGAACATAATAAAACCAAGTCCTCCTTACAGCATTAACATTTTGTCTGAGATCACAGAAAAACAAGCCAGTGAGCCACAACTGGAAAACAGGCCGTGGCTGGCCCAACTTAAACCAATTGGTTAGAAACTGGGCTGTTAACCCCATCTACCTAACTGAGATCACAGAACCGTGATGATGAAAGATCAGGACATTTAAATGTATTCATTATCAGACTTGTCGTGAGTACATACTCATATTTTTCACAATTGCCTTTACTCCAGTGTTCGTGCTAAGGGGCGGGATTGCATGAATCCCGCTTTTGTCTTTCGAATCCCGCACACTTTTCTGCAGCTGAGATTGTAACTACAATTATAATACACACATTTAATTGCAATAGTATCTTTACCAAGTGATAATCCCCTCCTTGTTTCTGAAAATCCCTCCCAAAAAATTTCTAGAGAGGGAATTCCCTCCCAGGTTCAATTCTTTAGCGCGAACACTGCTTTACTCATTCTTGTAAGATTTTATAATTGTCAGGGAATAATTTATCCGGTATCGCATCACAATTTGCTACACAAGCTGGCCAAATTGCTACACAAATGCAAAAATGTGTAGCACTTTTTTGTGTGCATAACCATAGGGTTTCCAGTGATTTTATACTAAAGAAGGAAAAAATTCTCAAAACTGCTATGCAAAATTTTGGTCACTAATTTAGTCCCTGATTGTACTTACAGATATTAGATGTAACTATGCTTTGGGATTAATGCAAAATATTGTACTCAGATTCACAAAAAAGACATGTACATGTACTCGTACTCATAATCAGAGACGCTCCAATTGTACTCGTACACATGACAATGTGCTCGCACTACAAGTCTGTTCATTGCTATTGTGGCATTTTACTCAAGAGGCTATTTACATGAGTGACCCTATTACATTTGGTTCAGACGATGTTCGGTACTGAACAGCAATGGCCAAAGGTTATTAAAAAGGTGACCAATTAAGGCAATACATTCACTGGGAATATGTACTGTATATTTATACCAAGTAACTATGTTGGGTAAACACATTAACATTTGACATGTAATAAAATTAGGGATGTACCGGATCTGGAATTTTAAGATCCGGCCGGACTGGATTTTACCGGACAGTACGAACTGTCTGGCCAGATAAATCCAGCCGGACCGGATTTTTTCATTAGGAATCTTGTAACTGAAATCAGGGTCCAAGTAAAATAGAAGTAGGCCTACCAATGGTACATAATGGCAAAGGGGTCGGGCTTAGAGATCACCCATTAGGCTTTACTTTATAAGCAATTGCAATATATGTATTAAGAGTAATTTTAATGATAAATACACATACCTCCTCTACAAATACTGGAATGGTACAGGACCTCTCCTTTATGGCTTCATGTGTTGGAGGGGGTGGGGGCACACATACGATGGGGGGACTGCAATCATTTTACAGGGTATTACTAGTCTAGCCTATAGCTATACTCTTTGGCTAATTGAACTAAACATTTTGGGTGAAATTTTCTTTAACTTATATTGTGAGACTGAGTTGTTGGTTATAAAGGAATTGTAATTGGCAGTTTACAAAACAGGAAATGGGCCAGACATTAACAATAGCATGCCCTGCTAAGGCTGCTATTGCTTAAGTTACTCCTATTCACAACTCTAATGTCAATCCTTTTGTGTAACCAAGACCAGCTGTCATACAGCATGAGTGATATTGACCATACTGCATGTCCTACCTTGAACTAAGTTACGGTATTTGAGTGTCAAGTGTTGGCTATCATTTAGTAACTGGTTGTCATTAAATGTGTAGCTTAATGTGGGGTGTCTAGAAAAGTAAGACCTAGAAACATAAGACCTAAGAACTAAGATCTAGAAACATAAGACCTAAGACCTAAGATCTAGAAACATAAGACCTAAGACCTAGAAACATAAGACCCTGAGAAAAATTCATACTGCCGTTGTCAGGAACCATCAAAGATACTGTAATACATATTTCATACTATGATTAATGCAAAAATAAACCACAAACTGGGTGTGGGTGATTTTTTCATCAGGGTCTTATGTTTCTAGATCCCTGTGTGGGTGTCTAGAAAAGTAAGACCTAGAAACATAAGACCTAAGACCTAAGACCTAGAAACATAAGACCCTGAGAAAAGTTCATACTGCCGTTGTCAGGAACCATCAAAGATACTGTAATACATATTTCATACTATGATTAATGCAAAAATAAACCACAAACTGGGTATGGGTGATTTTTTCATCAGGGTCTTATGTTTCTAAATCCCTGTGTGGGTGTCTAGAAAAGTAAGACCTAGAAACATAAGACCTAAGACCTAAGATCTAGAAACATAAGACCTAAGACCTAGAAACATAAGACCCTGAGAAAAATTCATACTGCCGTTGTCAGGTACCATCAAAGATACTGTAATACATATTTCATACTATGATTAATGCAAAAATAAACCACAAACTGGGTATGGGTGATTTTTTCATCAGGGTCTTATGTTTCTAAATCCCTGTGTGGGTGTCTAGAAAAGTAAGACCTAGAAACATAAGACCTAAGACCTAGAAACATAAGACCCTGAGAAAAATTCATACTGCCGTTGTCATGCAGGAACCATCACAGATACTGTAATACATATTTCATACTATGATTAATACAAAATAAACCACAAACAGGGTGTGGGTGATTTTTTCATCAGGGTCTTATGTTTCTAGATCCCTGTGTGGGTGTCTAGAAAAGTAAGACCTAGAAACATAAGACCTAAGACCTAAGATCTAGAAACATAAGACCTAAGACCTAAGACCTAGAAACATAAGACCCTGAGAAAAATTCATACTGCCGTTGCCAGGAACCCTCAGAGATACTGTAATACGTATTTCAGACTATGATTCATGCAAAAATAAACCACAAACTGGGTGTGGGTGATTTTTCATCAGGGTCTTATGTTTCTAGATCACTGTGTGGGTCTTACTTTTCTAGACACCCCAAAACAAACAGGTGTTGTAGCTGGAGCAGTCAGCAGATGTGTGGTGCAGTCCACTTGAGAGTGGCCCTTCCTGAAATGACAAATTTTTTACTAAACCTTTAGGAAGGGTAGCGGATTAACACCCACGAACAAAGGACTCTCTCCTACAACAAACGCACTGTCAATGTCCAGACGATTGATAGTTTCTATTCCTAGCTACTTTTCCAGCCTAAAAACAATAACTTATATAGCCCCTAGGTGCCAGCTAGTCTCTACAAGGAGCTCTGAGGAAGAGCTCTACAACCACATTACTTTGGTTAATCGACCATTACAACTGGAAAGTTTAGAAAAACATGATGATGCCGCGAAGGTCAAAGCAGTAAATCTGACACCTAAACATAGCAGGATAGAATACCCTAGCCATGCAGGCACACAGATCACCCCCAACGACGCACAGAGATGAACGTAAACATGACTCACGTGACTATTCCATTCACAGTCATAACATTTACGTAACTGGGCCTACCTATGTCACATCGTGCTGCATCAGAAGCAGCAAAATAATGCGAATTCTCCAACTAAATTATTCAGAAATTATTCCGTTTTCATACGTAGGGATAACGTGCTTTGTACAACAGAATTTTGCTTTTCACACTATACCTTACTTGTGTGCATTACCACAAGTTATTTAGCTCGGGCAAATTTTCTTGCTCGAAAGTTTCGAAAGCAAACGATAGCAAAAAATTTTGGCACGTACCAGTACTAAACTACGCAGCGCGCGTATAGCTTACGTATCGCTTCACAAATATGAAGTCCTTAGCAGGGTCCACAATCGAACGGTTCTGTAAAAGATGACATTAAAAAAGATCCAAAAATCAAAACGTGTATTGCCGTTTAACCACTTTTAATCACGCTGCACTTGCATAGTTGTTACCAGAGTTTGCAGTGTAGACAACTGCCGTATTCTTGGGCCGTAAGGCAAGCTCATATTGCAGCCTAATAAAGTACTGCATAGGCTGCAGTGAAAAAAGGAGGTAACGAAAAATGGCAGTTCCAACGGTGTGTAGTACACATAAGACCCTGATGAAAAAATCACCCACACCCAGTTTGTGGTTTATTTTTGCATTAATCATAGTATGAAATATGTATTACAGTATCTGTGATGGTTCCTGACAACGGCAGTATGAATTTTTCTCAGGGTCTTATGTTTCTAGGTCTTAGGTCTTAGGTCTTATGTTTCTAGGTCTTACTTTTCTAGACACCCACACAGGGATCTAGAAACATAAGACCCTGATGAAAAAATCACCCATACCCAGTTTGTGGTTTATTTTTGCATTAATCATAGTATGAAATATGTATTACAGTATCTTTGATGGTTCCTGACAACGGCAGTATGAATTTTTCTCAGGGTCTTATGTTTCTAGGTCTTAGGTCTTATGTTTCTAGATCTTAGGTCTTAGGTCTTATGTTTCTAGGTCTTACTTTTCTAGACACCCACACAGGGATCTAGAAACATAAGACCCTGATGAAAAAATCACCCATACCCAGTTTGTGGTTTATTTTTGCATTAATCATAGTATGAAATATGTATTACAGTATCTTTGATGGTTCCTGACAACGGCAGTATGAATTTTTCTCAGGGTCTTATGTTTCTAGGTCTTAGGTCTTAGGTCTTATGTTTCTAGGTCTTACTTTTCTAGACACCCACACAGGGATCTAGAAACATAAGACCCTGATGAAAAAATCACCCATACCCAGTTTGTGGTTTATTTTTGCATTAATCATAGTATGAAATATGTATTACAGTATCTTTGATGGTTCCTGACAACGGCAGTATGAATTTTTCTCAGGGTCTTATGTTTCTAGGTCTTAGGTCTTAGGTCTTATGTTTCTACATCTTAGGTCTTAGGTCTTATGTTTCTAGGTCTTACTTTTCTAGACACCCACACAGGGATCTAGAAACATAAGACCCTGATGAAAAAATCACCCATACCCAGTTTGTGGTTTATTTTTGCATTAATCATAGTATGAAATATGTATTACAGTATCTTTGATGGTTCCTGACAACGGCAGTATGAACTTTTCTCAGGGTCTTATGTTTCTAGGTCTTAGGTCTTAGGTCTTATGTTTCTAGATCTTAGGTCTTAGGTCTTATGTTCCTAGGTCTTACTTTTCTAGACACCCGCTTAATGTGGCCTCTCTGGATTCACAATAGTTCAGACTTTCATGACACTTACTTTGGAAAATGGCTTCTTTCATTTGGAAATATTTTTTGTCAAGGATCAGGCTGATGAAGTTGCTGAGTGTTTATTATGTAAAAAGGGGATAAGAAGAGGACCAGCAGGAAGTCAAGCCAAGAATTTCAGTACCACTCCATTACATACATAGGCATCTTCTGTACCAAACCTATTTTCATCATGCATGATATTATTTAAATGTACTTGTAGAGCCTTTTACTAATGATTCACAAAAAAATCCGGTTCCGGCCGGATTTTTAAAAATGTCCGGCCGGAACCGGAACCGGATAATTTTTCATTATCCGGCCGGATAGTCCGGCCGGACCGGATATCCGGTACACCCCTAAATAAAATCAAATGTTACTTTTTAATTATTTAAAACTGGATTTAATCTAAGGTTGAAGACCTCCTCAGGGAGTAAATATAGTGTTTCAATTTTGCATTGCAGTTTTGATGATTTTTTACTTCTTTTGAGCAAATCACTAAAATTTCTTTTGGTTTACACACAAGAAAGTGCTATACATTTTTGAATGTGTAGCAGTTTGGCCAGCTTGTATAGTAAATTGCAATGCGATACTGGATAAATTACATATTCCCTGCCTCCTTGCAAGGTGTAAGTTATACAAAGATGTAAGTTATATACTGAATAATTTTAACATCCATGTATTTCACCAATGTTTTGTCCGCCGTCCCTTCTTTCAAATTGTTTTTTTTGAGTCCCTGTATTTTATGTCGATTTTTTTCATACACTATCAGGCAATTAGGCCATAGGCCAAAATTATCATGAAATACGATATCATGCCCAAACATATAATACAGACCCACAGCTCTGGCACTCTGCATAGGTACAGGTAGGTGATGACCTCCATTAATCACTACAAGATCACAGAATTTTGCAGCAAATCAGTTACTAATTTTGCTACATGTTCACTGGCCTACAAGTAAAGCAATTATAAACCATACAAATTCAAAGTAGACTGACAGGAATAACATAAGAATCAGCAGTGTTTTGTTCATCTCATTGACCATTTTGACAGAAATTTTGCAGGTGCTGTGCTGCACACAAAGTGAAAAAGACATGTTGTAACAAATCTTGACTACAGTACTTAAGTAACCTTGAAAGTATTTACCAGCTAATTAGTAATTAAGAAAGGACAATATTAACGGCCAATTTAAAGTAGCCATCCAGTACTGATCAACTGTATGCAACCCACCAGTTAAAGAACGGGATGAGTAGCAAGCTAATACTCTGTGTTCCATTGCCTAAGCCTATCTATCCCACAGTTATATTGAAACATGAGGATTGGATTACAACTGCCTTGTTCCACAAGAGGCTATACAATTGAGATGAAAAGATTGTACTGTACAGTCAAGATGAAGTAATCTACTAAGTAACCTTGGCCATTTATTATAATTTTATAATCCATCTGGATGAAAGAGGCTCCCTTTTCCATCAAAGAAGACTGACAAATTGCAAATCATATGTACTAACTTGAAATATCAAGTCGAAGAACTTTGCAAAGTTATACATAATTCTGGTTGAAAAAATTGCCATTGAAAATGCTAAAATGACTTGGCATAACAAGGGTATCCCCCACCCCCCATCTCAGCAGCCCTGGAAATAGACTGATCTGCGTGATAGACATTTACACGTGCAGTACAGCTGAGTTTAAGTTTCGTATGTGCAATAAATGCATGGTATTATCCCTCTTCAAGAATAACCAAATTTGTGTCTCTTTTTCCTACTGATGATTGTCCTGTGACAGCCTAAGTTTCTCCCCCTTGAGAAAACAATCAAGTTTTCATTTATGAAGGGAAGATCAGAGTATCTAATGCACGAAGTATCGTAAGGAATTCGAATGGTACTCAATTACTTTTGCAGGGAATGTGTACTTTACTAACAATTAGGAAAACATATCTAACTTTCAGCATTTTGATGGTGCTACTTCATTTTTAAATCCATATTCGAGCTTGTTTCTTTCCTTCCGATGCATTTAATACACAGAGCATCACCAGAGCTCTATATCGTGTGTATTGCTCTGCTGACATTCTGCGCTATTGTTAGGCTATGTGCCACTCTGCTTCCCACGGCCAGGTGCTGCTGCTAGCTGTCGCTTATGGACAGCTGGAACTTGATATCATGGTATGCTAGAACAGTAAAGGAACTAGCCTGCTACTAGCCATGTCCTGTGCCTGTGCATCAAAGCCATGATAATCATTGAATCCATTTCACATGCTGTTGCAACATGTTACGTGCAATTTGTATGAATAAATGGACCGTACGAAAGCTTCAGTTTTGTAGTACTGTTGTACTGTACTGGCTAATCGTGTCAAAAAGTTACATGCACTGCGAAGTTTTGAACTTCCCAGTTAAGTTTGATGGTACAGTATACAATTAGCCCTATACTACAAGGCATGAAGGCCATATACACTGAAGGCAATGGCAGCAACTTTGGTCTTGACTTTTAGTCAGTTTACCAGGGCATTATGGCAAACAGAATGTTTGACAGCAATTACCGCTATGGCGGCCACTAAATTCAAGGCCTGAAAGATGCATAAAGGCAAGCATAAAAAGTTGTACAATGTTTGATATACTGAGGAATTTTTAATTTTCAATTTGGCATTTATTGCATTTTGGAACCAAACTTCTTTTCAACTGCTTTGAGAGATCTGGTATGTTTCTTGTCAATTTCAAAGAGATTTTGTCATGCTGAACTGAAGACACTTAAAATGGTGATTGTCAAACCTCACTAAGTGTGGTATATCTTATTACCAACCCCATGACATTAATTTCCCAAACAAATATCCCCTGGTAATTAGATGATATTCTGTTTATAGAGCGTAAGGAACTATGAGCACATGCCCCTAGGCATTATCTCCTTTCTTCTAAATTGATGTTACATCTACTGGTATACTGTAGCTACTTTGAGTCCTGTTGCTCTATGTAGCAGAGACTGCAAATATTCCAGGCACAATTCTGGTGCTGTCAATCATTTATTCCAATCTGAAAGCTGCCTGTATCAGATATTCAGGCTGTGTCCTTGTTGAGAGACTTGATGCAATTAAGCGGGATATTACTGGTGAAAACGGTTTTAATGCAAATGTTTCATCGTGGTTTTTGCTCAGGCTATTTCTTCTAGATTCTACAGTATCACATATACACCTCCCACTAAGCCACTGGTATGTTGCAGATGTTTGTTAACAGTCTTTCTTGGATGGTAATGTTCTTTAATAGCTTTATTTAAAGTGGACCTAAAGTCTAGAATTACAAGAATATACATTTTAGAGATTGGAAAATGAATTCCATTCATCCAAATCCCATCTTCATAGCTTATTCCATTGCTGAGATATAAAATGTTGAAATTTATTCACTTAATTTGAAAAAGTTGATTGCACAATAATTTGTGATGCCCTTCTTGTACAACTCACATTACCTACTTTTGTTTCCTAATGAAATTAAAATGTTTATATGACCTTGAAACATTGACCGTTCCCTTGCTTAGCATGTTGTAGGGAAAGGCCTTTTATAGTCAAGTCACCCTATAACAACAGTGAGACAGTGATCACATTTTGGCACAAGCTGCAGTGGCTTTCAAAAAAACAAAGAAAAACAAAGACTGTAATTTGAGTAGTACAAGAATGACATCACAAATTATTGCACAATCTACCATTTCAAATTGAGTGAATAAGCTTCAACATTTTATATCTCAGCTCAGGAATGTCCTCTGAAGATGGGAGTTGGACCAGCTGGATGCATTTTTCAAGCTTTGTAACAAATATTTTTGAAATTGTAGACTTTAGTTACACTTTAATGTGTTGTTAAAAAGCACATGCAGCCCACATAGAGTACTTCACCAACCACCCATGAACTACTGAGCCTACCAACCCACCTTCTGAGATAAATGTTGCAGTGACCTTTGAACTTGGCCAATTAAATAGCATGTAAGTAAGAGCTCCTTTCCCTTAGTCTGAAATATACTGTACATCACCTGTGCTCTCCGATCTCTAAGACAGAAGGCCTAGAACATTGTCATCTGACAACTAGCTATACATTTATAGGCCTATAAATGCTGCACCCTCCAAAATCTATTGAACCAGTTCACCAGGTAGCCCTCTGACACCCACAGACATAAATTGGGGCAGAGAATATTGCATTGTTTGAATTTTACCTAAAGAACACAAAACAGCAGTGTTCAGTGTCATGACCATGCTTTCAATACTTGCAAACTAAATTTGTTTCTCCTTTTGCCCTGAATACTTCCATAGATCAGATAGACACTATACACCAGACTTCTTAACAAAGCATGAAAGACTAAATAAACAAAAGTAGCTTGGCATTCAAAAAGATATTAAGTCAAGTGTAAGTGAGTCTTCTATTGTTTCGATACTGTTTACTGAACAAGTCTATAATAGCCCTGGGTTCCAAATAGAAGCTATATATATGTTGGCCTACTTTGCTTAATAGCACAGGACATGAACAATTAAAACTCCCTGAATACTGACTGTGTGTACACTACTGCATGATGTAGTACAGACTGGGATCATCATGAAACTAAAACTTACAAAGATATACGTGTACCATACGTGACTGCAGCGATACCCGAACCATGATGTGAACTAAAAAGTTAAGTAAAGGTCGGTACACACTGCACCGACCCAGCTGCGACCTGAAACAACTGAAGCTGACTTCTAGTCAGCGATGAGTTGCATGCACTTGTGAACAGTTGCATCGGGTTGTAGTCGGATCATATACATTAGCCGCACACTACACTGACCCGACTGAGACCTACAATTCGGGTTGGTTACTGTGTTTCGAAACAAAATGGCACGTATTGCCAGCAAATCCTTGCGCATACATCAGCATGTTGCTTTACCTCCTTTTAGATGAAGATTTTGACAGTAAAATTAAGCCGAAAAGATTTGCGAGGCAGTAGATAAAAGAGTGAGGCACACAGGGAGCATACCAGAGTTTTATTGCCAATGAACAACATCATACAGACAGGGTGCTGACTGTCAAAGCTCCAATAATTGCACCTCTTATTCTTCTGTCCACATGGGGGCTATTTTGCTTTCCTGCAACTGTCACCTACAGTAGCTGATTTCACAAAGCTTTGGCTACACATTAAAATCGCATCTCAGTCGGGTCAGTAACAGCCACACAATGCCACGACTCAACCCAACTATGACGGAACTCCCCTGAGTCCACAAAGAGTATCAAACATGCTTAATATGCCCGATTTGATCACGACAAGGACTGATTCTCAGATCCCAGTGGGGTCGGGAACAAAATTTGGCACACACTGCACTGAACCGACTGTGACACAACAGATATTCAGTCCCTTTGCAGTTGGTTCAGTGCAGTGTGTGCAGGCCTTAAGATGTTGAAATGGACTCAAGGTGACAAAGGCTAACTGCAAAAACCCTACAGTCTATATGACAAGAAGCACCAGCATGTAATACAAAGTTACATTGATGCTTTTTATACCCCAGTTATAAATGAACTTCCAAGTTTTTAATTTCAAGACAATATAACCAAAACTTAAGGCACCATGACTTATCTCCATTGTGAAAATTACTCCTAATCTTTAGAAAGGAGATAAAATAACATTTAACTTTGAAAGTTGAATGCACACTATAGATATGGAGACACAAGTTATCTGGCTTTTGGCCATACAGTACAACAGAAGCACCCTCACTATTTTAGTGGCTTCACTGGTTAAACACACAGCAATATACTGTGTTGGCTTTCTCCCTTTAATTCACTTTCTACAGAACCATCAAACTGCAGCTATACATCCAAATTGTGTTAATTCCTCTACCTTCCCAAAGACCTGCTATAACTTAACTTTCAAATCCTGTATTCATTCACATTATGGAGAAGGTTGCCGCAAGTTAATGCATGCCAGTATCTGGTGGAGGTACAGTAGGTATAAACCGTGTGCCAGACAGGTATTATTTTGGAGTCCTATTAAAATCTCTTAAATATCTGGTAACAAGCTTGTTCCCACATAAAATCTGTCTAACTGCTCACTTAATTTACAACTACACCCATCATAAACATGTGGAAGGAGACCACAAATTTAGTGTTTTTTGACAGGTACAAATAAACAGGCTGAAATGCCAAAAACTTTATAGACATGTCCTAACCAGTGCCTATTACAGCCAGACGGTTTTCCCTCATGCATATTTTCTCAAAATTTTAATGATGATAAAATTTGAGCATCAAAGATATTCCAAATTTTTAACGATTCAACTATTTTTTTGAAAGCTATCACGTATATCGATAAAAAAATTCTGTAAGTTTACTGCACTTGTTTGGGGGAGTGTCGATCAACAACTTGTGAATAAAAACATTGCTTTTCAAACCAAGTAATATTTTAAAGTGTAAAAGATTACAAGATATAATACAACAAATAAAACTAAAGTATAAATCAACCTAAAACAGGGCTCAAAATAACCGGCAGCACCGACAGCCATGGCTGTTGGGCCCTTACTGATGGCCGTGGTGCCCCTCAGTCAATGTCCTGTGATATAACATAAAACAACAGCCAATTTGCTAATTTTGGCTATGCCCTTTTTCAAGTTTATTTCAAGCCCTGCTAAAATTTCTGCAATTCACTATTGTTATCAGTATTATTATTAAGGCAGCCTAAATGTTTTGAAAGAAGACAGTACTTTAAAAGATATCAATTGCATCCAGGGATTTCAGGTTAAAGTTTCCACCATGAGCCATTGGTAGCATGGGTGTCCATCATTTGTAAAACCCCTTCTTTTTTTCCCTTCTCTTTTTCTTTGTTCCTCTGTACTTTACAAACCTTGCAAGTTTACTGGCATATGCAAAGCCCCTTAAATTTGACTTGGAAGAAAATATGAGAAAACCACAGTTCTGTATTTGTACAGTAACATGCAAAGAGATGTATTTTATATGAAAAGTTTACATTCTTAAATTGTTTGAATCATGTTAAAGATGCCTTTTTCTTTTAACAAAACTCATGTTGTATCTTCTCTCTTCTCCAGATGGTGCTATGGCTGTAAGGGAATTCTGGTTGAGGTGGCCCACCTCTACAGTACTGGTCCTCCTTTTATGGTGCTCATTTGTGAGGGCCCAGACATGTCCTAAGGGATGTAAATGTGAAGGGCTTAGTGTCACCTGTGCCAATGGTCTGATGCAATATGTTCCGCCTGGGATACCAATCAATACCACTCATCTTAATTTTAGTAACAACAGTTTGACAATTATACGGAACCAAACCCAGCTACACAACCTCCCAAATTTACGGACACTATCCCTCTGGAAAAACAGAATTATTGCCATTGAAGATGGAGCATTTTGGGGGCATAGTGCACTTAAAAACTTAGATTTATCTTATAATGATTTGAGAATTGTTAACAGGAGTGCTTTTAGAGGACTCCCTGGTTTAAATACTCTGGACCTTCATGGAAATCCACGACTTTGTCTTGACTTTGGAAGCCTGGGTACTTTACCCAACCTTCAAAGATTGGTGCTTGGTTATACAAATGTAATTTTTATCCCTGGTCTGTTTCAAACCTCTTCAGGAAATTTAAATCCTCCGGTAGGCTTGCTTGATCTCCAACTTTGGGAAATGGGTTTGCTTCGAATACCATATGAAGCTATCAAAGAACTACCAAATCTCTCAGAACTGAATATGAGCCAAAATAAAATTAAATGCATACATCATTTTGCCTTTACAAGCAATGGCAATCTCACTCTCTTAGATTTATCATCAAATCCAATCGCTATTGTTCACAGCGATGCATTTGAAGGACTTGCGAAACTGTCCACCCTCCTTCTGGATAACACCAACACATTAACTATGCTACCAGAAGGTGTATTTGATCCTTTACCAAATGGGGTAAAGATATGTCTGTATGGCAACAAATGGAACTGTGATTGTCACATAAAATGGCTAAAATCTTGGACTGAGGAGGAAGGCAGAGTCCACTGCGCTCAAAAACCAAACTGTCACACACCATCTGACCTCCAAGGTAACCCTTTCTTTACCGTTCCAAAGGAACTCTTCCAGTGTGATGGGTCTGTACTGAATTTGCCAAATGTTGCATGCTACAGTGACGTAAAATACACAGATGGCTTTTGTTTAGAGTTGCAGCAGAAACATAACATACCTATGACGACGACTACTTCATCTCCGTCAACTGATCCAATCACAAAAAAGAAAGTCTCAACACCAACGCTTTCTCCCACAATGCATCAGAGTAAAATCGGCTTCATCGTGACCGGAGTGAGCATCATGCTGATTGTGATATTAATCGTTGGAGTGTTTATAGCACGACAGATTCGAATTCAGAAGAAGCTTCATGACCAAAACAAGTATTTTAACATTAGTTACGAGAATGGTGACTCACAATTACAGATGGCTGAGAGTCCCACCCCAGAGAAAGAGAAAGTATTCCATTAGGGCCAGTTCATACCACATTATTACATCGTACATCTTCATACTGCATAGTGCATACTGTATATCTGAATGTTAAGACGTCTGATGGGTCTCCCTGTGCAGACAAAATTGGTTCTCGCATAGCTAAGCTTATGTAAGTACTTCAGCGCAAATGCACATGGCACACTATGTCAAAAGAATCCGTCATACAAAGTCGATGTACAGTGGGCATGGGACTTGACGGGCTGTACTTCAAAACACATTGCAGCTGATCACAATGCTAACTAAGGCACAATACATGGGGAATCCTAGAATAATGCAGAAACGGGTTTTGCATCCATAATCGTTCATGGAAAGCAACAATTTATATGCGTTGACAGAACAAGTCCACTATTGTTGTTTATGGTTAAGAGCTCCTGTCAGAAAGGAAGGTCCTCCATCTTTCAAGCAGCCAATCAGATATATTCTTTTGCTCCTACATATGTAGGAATGGACCAAACAGCAGATAATGCAGTGGTGTGGATCCATCTCCAAAGTTGGGAGGGACTTTTCACCACTTGCGAATTGCCCTCCTGGGAAGGGGTCTAAGGGGAGGGGTGTTTCCCTCCCCTTTGAAAAAAGGAAATTAGGTGTCTTTATGGCAAATGGTGCCATATTTGGGCACAATTTAGCTTTTAAAATGTAGTGTCAATTCGAAAGCTATGTTATAATTCATCACAGTTTTATTTTTCATCATTTTGAAAAAATGGGGGGGGGGAACTTATTGGAGATGACCCCTCCTTCCAAAACAGTATGGGGGACATGTACCCCTATCCCCCCATGATCCACGCCCATGTTTGAATGGGTTTACTAGGTTTTGAAGTCATTAAGGTCATTATTTTTCATAAGGTCTTTGTTCAGAGGATACACTCCTCCCTACAAAAATGGTTCATTATTCATAACAGCCACTGTTCATAATAGAAGTCATGAGGCCTGCTATTCATAATGGAAATAAAGATTCTCTAATTCTAAATATGAACAAAAAAAGGAGTTTATATGTCCAATAGTCATAGAAAGAGTCCATATTCCTAATACAAATAATGTTCTTCACTCAAAATGTAAAAAAAGGTTTGCTATTCAAAATGGGAAAGGGGGTTTGTTATTCATATTAGAGAAAATGGTTCATTTTTCACAAATAGGGAAAAGTGTTCTCCATAACAACAAAATAAGGTTTGCTAGTCATATTGTGTACAGGGTAGGACTTTTGTTAGGAATAGTGAATTCATATCAATAACAAACCATTTTCCTATTAACAGAAAATCATTTTTCTTAATAGTGAACAATGCCCCAACTCTCTGTTATGAATGAATAAGAAACCTTTTTCCATTATGAAGTGAGCCTCATGAATAAAGAATCATTTTTTATTATAAATGATAAGTCCTTTCTCTAGTTTATTGAACATCCTATTTTTTGTTACAATATGTGAACCTTTTAACTAAAGAACCATTTGTTCGATATGAATATGGACCCTTATGACAAATGACCCTAAAGACCTTCATGACTAATGACCCTTAAGACAAAAGACGCTTAATATGAACAATGAGCTGTCCTTTTGACCATACATGATACTAAATAGCTCAATAGTGAGTGAACTTCGGAGGTATGAACTGACCTTTAAAAAAGGGCAAACTGCAATAGTTTTGTAATTTATGTTCTTGCAAATCTCTCTTACAATCATTAAGAGAAAGATTTATCATTTTCATAAACTTGTCTGAAATTTTGTGTCCACAGTATTTAAATTTCTGCTTTTGTTGTATAATTTGATTGAAGTGGATATTTGTTACAGTACTTATTGTATAAGATTTTTTTCCTCCTTGAAGCTTAAAGACAAAATTTGCAAATTTTTTGTAGTTAAACAGTACAGCAGGACAGAAGTTAAACTACTAAGCAAGTGAAAATCTGGTACAACCCTTCTTATGTCGAGGCAAACAGGAGGCTACCTCCCCTCTGGAGCAGACTTACAGTACTGTAAGCCCCCCCACCACCACCAATAGCCAAGGGGCTACATACCTTATTGTTCAGCCCAATTTGAATTAGTACAACCAGGTACTATAAATCACATATGGAGCTTTAGCAAGTGACAAAATTTTGGGGTCACTGAATTACTCAATACATGCAGAACAAGACCTTAGATTTTAAATAACCTAAACATATGCAATATTAATGTTCTGAATCATCAAGAAAGATACTTGAAAGTGAAAAAACAGGTTTGCAAGATTTTGCTGATGTTTCACAATAAAAGTGTGGAGACTGCTTTAGTTCACTTTAAACAGATGGTAATGACCTCACAAAGCATGAGTGTTTCTCCTTTGAAATGCCTGGTTGCCAAGCAACTCTTCCATCATCATATCAAGTAGCTAAATTGCAAATATTTGATAATACATTGCCATGATCTTACAAAAAACAAAGCATTCATTTCATTTTAAGGAAGTCAAAGTCATGCAAAAAAGCAATCAAACAGGTGGATAAACAAGTCTGTGTGAGATACGATTTTAAGTGTCAGGTGGAATGTAGGATTTACTACAGTAGTCCTCAAGCTCTGGTGGGAGGGACATTTAAACCACCTTGAAGTTAAAGTGTACCTTAAGTCTAGAATTACAAGAATATATATTCTAGATGTTGGAAAATATATCTTGAATCCAACTTCCATTGTCATAGCTTATTCCACTGCTGAGATATAAAATGATGAAATTTATTCAGTTTATTTGAAATAGTCTGTTGCATAATAATTTGTGATGTCCTTCTTGTACAACTCACATCAACTGCTTTTGTTTGCCTTTAAAGTTAAAACATTTACATGACCTTAAAAAAGCTTCCTGTTTTATTGCATGACATGTTTATAAAAAGGACTTGTATAGTCAAGTCACTCTATAACAGTATGCAAATGATAACATTTTGGAATGAGGGGTAGTGGTTTTCAGAAAAACAAAGACTGTAATTTGAGTAGTACAAGAATGACATCACAAATCATTGCACAATCTACCATTTAAAACTGAGTGAGTAAACTTTAACATTTTATAGCTCAGCTCAGAAATATCCTGTGAAGATGGGAGACGGATAATTGGATTCATTTTTCAAGCTTTGTCACATATATTTTTGAAATTTCAGACTTGAGGTATACTTTAAACATTTCCACCATTTGTTGAAGAGGTATAGACAGATTATACTGGCATTCACCTGTGCATACATACTGTACACATTTGAGACACACTCTTGTAACATGAATTCATAAGCTGTATACTACAGGCTATCTGAGTGGATCTTGATTGGCTGATACACTTGTAGCAATCGATAATAAGTAGGAAAAGAACCCCAGTGTAGTTCTGCTTTGAAGGTAATCTTACTTAATATCTCTGAGCTGCATCTGCTTCTCAAATTAAACCACAAATTCAAACACATACTATGACATTAATATCATTTTGACCTGCTTTTAGTAGGCTGCATGTAGTTTATGCTTTTCTGAGGCTGACGCAGGTTTATACTATCTTCTAACAATTACTTGGTTTGGATGGCTATTAAAGAGCGGTCTGGCTGATGGAAACTTTTCATGTCAGGGTGGACAACATAAAGGTCTGTGGACATGTGACCAAAGCAGCTGTTTTTAATATTCAAAAAGGTAAAGGGGATATGATATCTTCCCAAACAGGCAGTTGCTAGCAACTCCCACCCAAACAGATTTAGGAATAGCCCCAAAGTTCTAAATATGGTTGGTAATGGCACTTTGATTGACAGTTCATTCAAACAATATAGCTCCATTCAGGTTGGTCAACAATGACTTGTACAGTTAGTTGTATTCCCAATGAAGCTCACACATGCAGTTAAAATTTTGCAGGATAAACTCAGTGCAGGCTACTGTGGTTTTGTCTTAGCATGGGGGGGGGGGGGAGGGGGGGAGGGGGGGAGGGCTAGAAGTAAACACAAGTTAGCAAGGAGGATTGCTGCTGTTTGGAATGAGATTAGAGGGCCTCTAAGATCCCCTGATGAAAAATCTATTGGAATTATATGAATATCTTTAATCGTTCTTAAGATAGACCTATTCAGAGTTTGGCCATTTCTGAGATTCCTCATTTACTACGCAGAAATTGTGATGTGGAGTGTTGCACAGGGTCTGAATTTCTTTTGTTAATCCTTTATAAATTGTATGTGGATGTGAACATTTTCAAAGTTGACAATAGTTCCTCCCTGGGAGTCCAAAAATAAACTGCTTAGGGCAAGCTGGCCAACACTGTTAATTCCAAATGTAAGTACAAAAACAGTTATTGTCTTGTAACACGGTTTAAAATATGTGATGGATTTTGATGAGCATTTCAGACATTTTAATGTTTTTAATGCTTTTTACATCAAATAAATCAACAACTCTCACCTCAGACAGTAAAAATTCCTCCTCTCATTCAAACAAAATATAAACACCTAGTGCACTTCCCTGTCAAAGCTACAGTAGCCTGCACTGAGTTTGAATATCCACAATACTGTGTGTGAGCTTCATCAGGAACGAAAGTGACTTCACAAGTCATCATTGACAATTAAACCAGAGTGAAGCTACAGGACTCTTTGAATTAACGTCAGTCAAAGTGCTGTCACTCATTGTATTTAGATATATGATCATATTCCTAAATATGTTTAGGGTGATACTATAACCCCTATAAGTCATGTCATTGACTAGCCACTACTGTGTACTGACAGTGCCAGTTATAATGGAAATGCTTGCAGTTTTGTATTGTGAATGGAAACCCATACTCTCTTCTGTCATCCTATCAAAAACTCAGAGAAGTCTTATTGCCTCTCTTTTTATCTGCCCTGGTCCTTTGTCCCGCAAAAGCTCTTTAACTTTTGTAAAGTGTCAGGTCAACTTGTGTTGAAGGATTTATGTGGACTTATAAAAGCCACTTTTTCACAGTTGGAGGGGATGGGTTTATGCTCAAGTGGGCCATCATGGGGGTGTGGAAGTGGTAAAAGAGTATAACTGTGCAATTTTTTTTTTTACAGGGGGTGGGAGGATGAGAGGGAGAGGAGGGTAACCTGTACATTTTGGGTGGAACTGCCCTCTGAATGCAACCATGACTACCAGCCAGCATCTATAATACTAATACCACAACACAAAGTGCTTTTGTATAATGAAGAAGAGAGAACAGGTGGTGATTTTGTGACATGATGTCAACATAAATACAAGGGAGGAAGTAATATTACTAATTTTATCAAGTATTGCATAATGTGTGCAGTACTGCATGTGCAGTCGTTACCTACAAGCTTCAGATTGTATAAAAGGGTCCAATGTGGCAGAGTGGCTTGCAGGTTGTACAGTATGTACTGTGTTTTACATATGCTTGAGTTGACATTCTGTTTCAGGTATGGTTTCCCTGGCTTTCCTCCTTCTCGGCACACGCTTGTCATTGAAATCAGCTGCCTTGCCAATGAAGACAGCTATGTGCCTAATTGACGACACCTTGGTATGACCAGTCAATTCACTGTCCTTATTTTTTGTTGGGCCTTTATAAAAAGATGTGGTACAATTGGACACAACAGGCTACATCCAGGTGTATGTGTACCGCCATATTTTTGGCAGAGCTAGAGACTGAACTGCTGTATAAAACTTTCTAAAGTTATTACATTGTAACAAACTGGACTGAACTGTGGGCCTTTTCAGGGCATGGAATGTGTCTACATTGAAATATTCACTGGAACAGTAAAGATGCATAGTAGCAATACTTGGAAACATCCTTGACTCATACATAAAAACAAAGGAAACTTATTTTCGGTATAAAATTTTTCTGATAAACTAGTATTTGAATCTGAAATTTAATGTTATGTTATGTACTGTACTTTCAGAATAGAGATGTGCACTGTATGCCCATATTCTACTAAACAGCATGAACTTGCCTTTACTGTGCTGTAATATGTCTTACTGTTGTGGTACAGTTACTATGTATAGCAAAATGTGTGTGAAATGTAGTATTATAAATGTGTAAATAATGTCAACTATGAACATTCTTGCAATTTGCAAAAGAGCCTAAAAAATGAACAAAACTGTATTGAAATATTATATTACAGAAGCAAATTTGTGTAGGTAAATTTATTTGTGATACAAGTAATGTTCAAATGATGTATGTGATGCATGTGATGTTCAGAACGATGTACGTAATGTTCAGATGATGCAGGCAATATTCAAATGATGCATGTATTGTAAAGATGGTTTTAAAGAAAACTTGTTCACAGTTCACCAACTTAATATATCATTCCCAACATGGCTATAAAACTTCCTGAGTTTTCTTTGATGAATTTTTCAAATTTCAGGATAATTCTTTAAACTTTTTCTATTCAGTTTGATACAATTTCAGATTATGTTGGACAGGCATTGTTGGATATGAGACAAAATACAACAGCATGACCAACTTCTCTTTTGGCCAAATAAAATTCACAGATTTTTTCCCTGACTTGAAGCAATTGTCTTAAATTCACCATCTTTTTTCCTGACTGGAAAAAGGGAACCATTTCCCACATTTCCCCTCATTTTGAGGATGACATGAGAACCTTAAAATGTCACAGCACCCAAACCACCTCATTTTGAAATATGAAATGAAACTTTAGGAATTTCCTTTAATCCATTCAAAACAGCCTCTCCTCTGATGCTTCAGATGTGTAAATTTTTTATTAAACAGGCAACTAATGAATTGGCCATGAAGCAATTCACAAATGTCTTGCACATAATTAGGACAATTGTAGAAGAATTTTTGGGACTGCTTTCAATAATCTCGTTTGCTTGGTCCTGTAGGATATGCAGTGTAAAATGTCTTTGACATGTTTAGATGAACTGTATTTATTGGCTACATTTTACGTAATAGTAAAAGAAAAAAAGCATACACATGGTATCTATCGACCACTCATGCATATGATGTCACAGAGCAGAAAGTGCTCTCTTCCCCCCCCCGAGGGGTAAGCATGTATCACTGTAAATTATACCAACAAATACAGACAGCTGATTTCTGCACAGGTTGGATCATGCATGAATCTTCTGCATGCACCTGCGAAGTACACATCATGCATGTGCAGTGTGCTTCATTGGTGTGCTTCATTGTTACCCTCCAAAGTGACGTCTCAATGCATAAGGTCTCTTGCCATAACCTTTCAACCACTGTAGGTACCTTCAAAAAGGTACCTCCATGTTCTTTGAAGTCTTTTTTGTTCTGAAGGCTAAGTACAGCAATCTGAATGTGATAAAGGATACAACCCAACACCTCCTTATGCTATTAATTCATAGCACAGTGCTTCTTTTTTGTGACAATATCTTTGTGTCTGAAACATCATGAAAAGTACTTTTAAGGGAGATGCAGTAAGAGAAGACCTTCAGGAAAGATATACTGTAGCTGATATTTAAAAATAAAACTTCAGGAACTATTTATGTTCTTCAATATCATCAATATTTCTGACATATCTATTGATGATCAATCTGTCTCAGAAACTGATTTCAACTGTCCACTGTGACATGTGGCATTATGCCATGAGTTCACAAAAATGCTTACAGACTATTGTATCAAAAATGATGTTCTGAGAAAGTACGCAAGTTAATGCAGGTTCCTTTTTAAAACATTTTTGCTATCAATGTACATCAACCTTACTTCAAAGTAAAACAACATAGAATTTATCTCAAATCAAACTAAGTCAAAGTCAAATGCAACCTGACTAAATCACCTAAATCAAGTTAATGTTCAAACTCTGTCAACAACTGACAACTAAAGGCTAAAGGACATCATAGGCGACAAAACTGCAAAATTATTGATTTACTTTTAGAGATGATAATTTAACTCCCAAACACATCACTTACACTACTGTCAATGGCTCTCACATCAGGAATTAAAACATTGAGAGTGCTTACCTTTACCAAAGTGGTAAGCTCGGGCATTTGGTCTCTATGGAGACACTGAGTCACATTTAAACAAACACACCAATACAACCTTTAAAAATTTCATCTCGATAGAGTAGTGCAGTATCATGCCTTGTGCAATGAGTATGTCTGGTCTCACAGAATACCACTATATTCTATAGTAGGCCTTTTGTAAGAATACTTATACAGATGGGATGGGCTGTCACATCATTTTGATATCAGCTCTTATAAAATACATGGGGGCAAGAGGCAATTGCCCCAAAGCAGTCAAATGCCCGCAAGAAGAAATTAAAAAGGTCATTACTAAATGCTGCAAAAATCACTCCTCCTCCCCCTCCTATTTGTAACTGTCAACACAAACAATAAAAATAATGCTTAAGGACCCTAAAATAGTCCCCATACACTACAAACTTCTTACAGAGGGGAGGGGGGATTTTTCAAAACATTTGAAAATATCTCCTCTGAAAAACAAAAGTAAAGTTTGAACCCTGTCCAACATACTGACACATCTCTATTCTATAAAATACTTAGCCCTACACCATACCCATACAGAGTATGCACTTAACTGACTCATTCATTAACTGCATTGTAAGCAGGGCTGTACATTACAATAATTTTTGTCTCATGAGTGACAATTTTTTGTCCAGGAGATCATTCTATTTTGCACTTTTGGTCGCCCAAAATAATTAAAGAGAATCATTTTTATTATCAGAATAGCACATAAATTGACATAAGTTGCTTGATATTACATTCACAATTTCCCACACTCCCTATTTTAGCATCCCCCTCCTCCCAAGACACACACACCGTCTTCCTCAAATTCCAAACAGCTAGCACAATTTCATTATCAGATGTCGCTTGTGATTGCATGTGTGCATTGGTAAAATTCTTCGCAACTACAGAGGCAACCCTAATTTGCCTAAGCATCTGCAAGTATTGATCTTTACCTTTGAAACTTATTTCATGAATATGTATGAGTTTCAGCTTTGGTTAGGCTGGTAAAATTTTTTTAATGTAGCCAGGGACCACTGTTCAATTTTTCTTCCTGCACACAGCCCTGATTGTAGAATGTGTTTACATCCCTGTAAGCATGTGTCCTTGAACTACTTCAAATGTATACAAGATAAACATGAGAGTGAGAAAGCTTGAAGCATATAGGTTTATGCTTCAATCACTCTTACATCTTTGCCATGTTAACGTACTCTTCTAGCTGGAAAAAACTCAGGATGTGTAGCTAGTACAATCAGTATCCAGAAATAGGTACACCTGTACCAATAGACAGTTGATTTTTTGCCATACTGCCAGATACTATATACATCTTACATCTGATCATGAGAAATACTACAAGTAATAAACACCTTAGAAGTGTAATAATTGTGAGTTCAAATTTACATTAGTTTTGATACTTAGAAGAAACTAACTCACCTTATACAATGATTATCATATGGGAAAGGACAACACTTTATTTCCTTCATTTATGAGGTGTCTGCTCTTGAAAATTCACTCCTGGCAGAACACTTGTGACAAGTCTAGAAGAAACTTTCCAATTCTGACATTTCATGTCATAAACTTCTTGTCTGAATAACATGTAAAGATTGCATAGCATGAGACTTGTGACATACCCCTAACAGCAGTAGCTTGTCACAAGTCAGTATATTTGCAAAATGGAAGATCTTACACTTGCCTGAGATATAACAATGAAAAACATTTTGACAATCAAACAAAAACATAAAAATGCAATTCCACCTTAACTTTCAAAAGCCGTGCAAAGGAGTACAAACCTGCAGTATATTGAACTGGTACCTGTGCCAAACCAGTGTCTGTGCCACATATTTTTCACTGGCCTGGTATGTATGTTCAAGAATGGTAGTACAAAGACTACAGTATCAAATAAAGAATGTGAAAGTCACTTGGAAACGTGCAGTAAGCTTGTAAAAAATGTACTTCAACATAATGAAATATATGCACATTAAATTTTAAGCATATATGAGTAACAAAAAGTGGAAAACCGTGTATGAGAATTGTGAAATATATTATGAACTGACAGTAACATTGTGTTATTATGTTTCAAGTGTCTTGTGTGAAAGTTTTGTTCTACAAGAGTGTAGCATTGTTTGCAGATCAACGGAACTCAAGAGAATGATTCAAAAAGATGAGGGTTCCAAATTGACTTAAGGATATCAAAGGAAGAAAGCCCAGTTTAACTCAGGGATGGGTTTGACAAGGTGCTGCAGCTTTTCCAAAATGAGGGCGCTGTTTCAGTTTGCGTAAAGCCACTGTCCCACTGCCAACATCCTGTGTCTTGCATCTGAAGCCTAACTTCGGTTGACTTTCTGACATATAACTTATTCTAACCTGTATTCAGTCCACTGAATTGAAACGTTAATAACTTTTGGAACCTATGACCTCATACTTTTCCAAACCACACATGAATCAAAAATCAACGTTCAGCCCAGCAATTTCAGGAGTAACTACTGTTGTCTCTGGACAGTAATTTTTTCAGTATTTTCAAATCATGACCTGAACCTGAAATGACCCTTACATGACCTTTGACCTTAAATGTTGACTACTGCCAATGCCCCTGCACCATACAGTTTAGGATCAGAATAAACAAAAGGCACCACTTGAAAAAGTTTTTGCACCTTTTAAAACAAATGGAAACACTTTGAGATCCATAACTAGATAACAAGATTCCTTGCTTTTATGAGCTCCCAAATATTACTAATACCATTCCAAAACATGAACCTAACAGCATACTACATCAAACGCTCAATGTTAAGAAAGTTACCTCCAAATAGAGAAACCATTCAAACATGCTGATGCTTTATGCCAAATGTTCTGCATTTAATTGAAAACTGAGACTGCTCTTAGTAAGCCACAAATTGGAAATCCAAGCCATCATTTAATATTTAGAAAGGAAACAATTCCATAGTAGGGGATCTGATTATGACACACGGTGACACCAAACAAGACTTTGGTGAATTTTTGGTGGATTTAATCCCCCAAAATATTTGTTACTGGCATTTACCAACTTCAGTATTCCTGCCTTGCATCATCTGTCTTTTGTTTCTTTATTCGCTAATTTTTCTATTAACGACCCTTACAGTCATCACTACCCATACTTGTCTACTCCTCAAATGGACACAATCAGCAGCTTTCAAAGATATCAGGTTTCTTTCAAACACATATCATACTTCAAAAGCATTTGAGTAATTTACCTTTCTTTCAGATGGTACACAAAATATAATTAAAGGAGAAGAACATTTTCTAGATCTAAAAAATGCAATTAAAGCACTTTCACATGATTGTCTTATAAAAACAGCAAAGAACAAGCATTCTGATGTCCTTGCAGATGACAAATTCAAGAACTTTCAAACTTTCTTGTGTCTGAATTGCGACTGCTTAACTTATGCTGAAATGTACTCATTACGATGCATCAACACAGAAAGCAAAACAAACATTTTCTGCAACTTTTAGTGACAGTATATTTATACAGTAAAACCAGATGTTGTCAAAATACTGCAAACTCAAGCAAATTAATTTCAGGCAAGATACGGAATATTAAAAGGAAACAGGACTGGATCTATTGTGAAGCATACATTTTCATCTAGATAAAGCATTAATTAATAATTACACTTAAAGTTACATCACTCTGGCTCCAACGTCACTTCATATAAACCACTATTACCATATAGGTATTGCATCCAAAAAGCGAGGTCATTTTGTAGATCCTGGAACAAAAAGTACTTTAAACTTTCCAATCCATAGAATTTCTTCTTGAGCAAAATATGAAACAATGAAACAGGAAGGTCAACTGCAGCTTTGATCTTTTGTAAGCAAGAAAATTGTTAAATAGTACTTTTGACCTACACAGGATCACTGTGCTGGGGGTGTTAAGAAAGTCCTAATCATGTAATTGAAGCACTCTCACTAATTTGGCTCTGTTTAGGGTACTGACTTTCTTTTTCATTTAAGTGATTTCAGAAACAATGCCATCACAGTAAAGCAAGTTGTAGTGCATAAACTGGTCTTGGATAGCTGTCATCACTTGACATTGTAAATCAGGGGTGGGGAAACTTTTTCGTACAAAGGGCTATTCTGATAGTCATATTCCACTTGCAGGCTCCCTCTCCAGATAGTGAAGGCACACTAAACCTTTCCCCATAGGATGTGGGCCCAGGGACCCCAAGAGGATCATACCTGGGTCAGCAGAACTACCCATGTGGGAACTGGGGTGGAGCCCCACAAGCTCTGGAGTATGTACACCGAAAAAAAAGCATTTGTGAAGGAATTTGGTTTTCTGCAGTCTGCACTTGACTTTGCTTTATATTGCATTGCACTGAAGGGCCAAGAGTTCTGACTCCCGGAACCCATGACAATATTTCTCAGAGACTGTGGTATGCCAGGTATATATGTGACTGAAGTTTTGTCCTATTTTGTGAAGTCTATCTTTCATGCAAAACTGCAGCATCACCACCAATAGTACAGGATTTTGCACCTGGCACCTACCATCACAGTATACAATACATGCTACATTTTGCATAGTGTGGGGTGTAGTAATATAGTAGCAGAGTTTAATATTACCTGGTGTATTTTTACATAAAATATCCAGAAAATGATAAGAATAATTATGGGTTAAAAAATAAGTATCCATTAAATTTTGAGTGTATCTGAAACTGTTTTTCTGAAATAATACTTATGAACTGCCTTGCAGGCCAGGCAAAATGCTCTCTCTGGTCACATACAGAGTGCAGGCTAGAGGTACCCCACCCCCATTGTAAATAAACATATAAGGTAGCATGAGGAGAGTTTACGGCTCTCCTTGAGTAGTACTGGTTACCTAGATTGTACATAGAAAAGGGAGACATATTTAAATAGGGGCATAACTGTTGGCTTTAGCTCTGATGATGATGATAGTGTATACAAAACCTGTCAAAAATGTGTGTACCAGACAGTTTCTCACACATTTCAAGCAAGATGAGCAGACCACATTGACAAGTTACAGCCAATTTATGAGGCTCATTTGCTTTGGAAAATTTATATGAGCCCCTCTCCATCCACTCCAGAGTGTTTGTGCATACAGACAACAGACTGAATCCTTCCCATGATCGTCAAATTTACACTTGGTCTAATTATTAGACCAACGATTTAACTGTGCTGGTACTCCATCATCCTCTTCTGCCACAAAAATCAAATAATTCAAACGTTCTTTACCTTACCAACAAGTATGACACTTTTACACAACTTTCTGGCATCTAAATTTGCTGTTTAGGATTTTCAATGGGTGACTGTAACATATATATATGTGAAACACTTTTAACATGTAGGTATTAAACATATATGAAACACTTTCAACATCTTAAGTAGGAGATCAGCACTGGTATAGAGTCAACAGTGGCTGCCCTCTTTAGACTCCTGATTTAAACTGCATGTTAGTTCTGATCACCCCTTCATACCTGTCTGTTACTGGGTTGAAAATATGATGCCTGGTCATGGTAAGTCATGCTTAACTATAGATCAGAGGGTTCAACTTAGTGCACATTCTCTAGGGTCTGGCAAAGATCTTGCAGAGGACCTAGCCAAGAAATAAGGGTGCTTTTACATTAGACCTGGTCTAATCTCCAGCTTGGGATCCAATCCTGTGCTTAAGATCAAAGCTGTAGTGGAAAAGAAGATCAGATCAGGATCTGATCCTCTGAATTTAATCTTGGTAAGGAAGAAGGATCTGACCCTGAACAAGAGATCAAAGTTTGCAGTATAAATGCTCTAGGATCAATAAAGACTCATGATCAGTAGCACTTCTCTCTATTCTTTTTGTAACAGCACTCAAAAAGTTGGTTTACAGCAACCTCAGTGGTGAGCATACTTGAGGGAGATCAGAGTCCGAGACAAGGGTAAATGCACCAGGATCAACGAATGTTATGGTGTGCATGTAATACCATCACCTGATCTGATCAGGGGATCAAATCCAGGTCTGGTGTAAAAGCACTCTAAAAGGTGCAGTGTGCACATAGCAATCTGCAAACAACTACAATAAAAATAAATGAATTTGAGCATCAGTAACAGTAACTCTTATTAAACACCTGCGGTTCAGCTGTGCATCTACATCATTTACATAACAACGCTTTCGTCTTAGTTCTTCTTCTCTCTCACTGCCTCCAATAAAACTAATCCAGCATCAAGCACTGATTTTAATTGACAAAACCATGTTATCTTTCAGGCAACTTCTATTTTACATGTCCAACAAACATGTTTTGAAAAGTACAAGCAAAGGCTCCAGAATCCAGCTGGTTAATCAGGTGTGAAACTGTTTTGTAGGGTAGGCTCAGTAATTTATACCTGAAGGCATGTTTGTATGAGTAGATGGGAGGCCCTGTGATAGGTGTTACTGACGATAAAACTGAATGTGAGTTTCATGACTGACACAAGGTATGGGTGAACATAAATTGCAGGTTAAGCAATAAACACCAGCTATGGCTTTAATGGATCAGTCTGACAACATAACTTTTTAGGTAAATGTATTCATTCAAATTTGAAAGTTGTGCAAACATGGCATCAGGCTTCGACAAATCCCCCGCCTGACAGTCCGGGACAAGTAAAAACTTACTCGGGCAAGTACATTGTTCAATATCATAGCCCGCCAGGCAAGTAACCTTGTGAAGTCTCCTCCACAAAGGAGTTAAAGGCATATTAAGAGTGGACAAGTAGATATTCATGCAGACAAGTAGACTAAGAGAACTGCTAGCCCGATAGACACGTAATGAAAAAAGAATTTGTCGAAGCCTGCATGGCATATACCTTGTAATTTGAATGTAAGGGTTTTGTGGGGGAACAAAAATATTCAAATGTCAGCCGAAGCAAGCCACAACTAAGATACTGAAATGTGAAATCCAACAATGTTGTGTGAAGCCAGAATAGTTAGAAAGCCCTCTTGCATGTTTGCAGGGTCTATGTGACTCATACAGATACAGCTCACATGAACGGATTTTCACTTAAGTTTTTCCACAGAAGCGTCCTGCTGGCAGGGCATGTTTGTTGCATCTTGGAATACTGTATTCTGAAACACTCAGTACAAATAATTTGTACAAATGCAAGACGGTTCAGTTTGTAGACCTGAATGAAGTTTATTTACAAGACATCCATCCAATTAGGATAAAAGCCACACTTGCCATGGCAGACAAAATAACGGGTGACATTAATTGCAGTGACAGCTTCAAGCTGAAAATTACCTCCAAGTATGAACAACATGTAACTGGCAGAATGTATGGAAGGTTTTAGGTGCCTGCCAAAGTATGCTAAATATACTTATAGATATGAAGGGTTGTGAAAAAGCTTCATTGACCAAGAGAGTTAGTCCCTCTAAAACATATACACACATCACCATCATTCCTACATTATTTAAGAAAAGAGACTACATCCAGTATTACCTACTTCCCTAATGTACCTTCTATGAAGACTTATTGTAACACAAACTTCAATGATAAAACACATATGATTCACAAAGTTATCCTCTGTCCAAGCAATGATCTTTTCACAGGGCAACATTTCTTCAGGAGGGTGAAGTAAAAAGGAGGAGAGGGGGGGGGGTATTAGAAATTCTACTTGGTGAGGGCTATTAGAAATACACAGGATTATTAGAAAGTGTACTTAAAAATCAGCTAAGAGATATTTTGATGATTAAGTTGGACGATTAAGTTGTACGATTAAGTTGTATGATTTGCAATGTCATGTTTTTTATCTTGTGTAGTATGAATGGGACAAAGTTCAATAAGAGCACATGGCCCTGCATTGTCTGATGAAGACATACATCAGATACCAAAAGTCTGATGGGTTTTCTGTGTTGCCCTGCCAAGCTAACATGATGGTCCACTTTACCTTTTTGACTTTACATTCAGTTTGGTCAAATTATTCTGTACATTCCACTTCAGAGCATTACAAGACCAGGCAGTTATAGAGGTTAAAAGATTATTATGCATCACTGATTGCACACAATACATTATTTCAGGTGCAGTTACAGTTTGATTCCCAACCAGCAGGGAGGGAGGGGAGGGGGAGGAGAATCACCTAAATAATTGTGACAGAGTCTGCCAGAGCATAACAATATGTCAACCTTGTATAGCAATATGAAATGTGATACTGAACATATTATTTCCTGCTTTGCTTTATGTGCAGACCCATGATAGGAGTGGAGATGTGTACACAGAGGATAATGGCTATTTCAGCCAACTCAAATTTGAGCTAACTGCCTTGAAGAGGTAAAAGTGGCAAACTATGGCTAAAAGGCACTTTCATAATGTGAAATGATATAAGCCTTTAGAGCTTATTAGAGCTAAAAAGAGAATAGTACAAGTCGTAATTATTTGAGGATGATAAAGTCAAGTCTGTTTTACCTGCTGACAAAGTAAGATGGTCCTTTTTCCTTTAATGTATTCTGCATCCACACATTTGGGGAGTTGCTCCCTGAAATAACCACACAAAAAATGCTAATGTTGGAAAATGAGGAGACACAAGAGAAGGACATCAAAATTTTTATTGCATAAATCATGTTATTGCTAATCTAAGCCACACAAACACTATTCATTTTGTGAGCAAAACAGTGTTTGCTCCTTGGAGATTGTTGCCGCAGAGGAACACAAATTTGAAGAGAAGGCTCAGAGAAGGTCTTTGTTATCAGTACGGGAACGTCTTGTTTCGCATTTGTACCGGATGGCTCGCAATAAATTGTTCCGTGAAAACTTAATCGACCTACTATAAACGCAATTCGCCTTCTCTTCGCACTGTATACTCTAACGGCAATGATTCGCATTTTGTTCTTGTTCAAAAAGGGCTTGGCTCGCATGATAGCCAGGTGGACTACCCATTGTCCTTTGCCTGTCTGATGCATGTTTGGAATGTAGAAAGCTACGGTAGTCGATACTAGACGAACTTTCATTACAGAGATGAAACCAGGGGTGATTTTTGAAGTCTGCTAAAACATCTTGGAGTCAAATTTTCAAACTTGAGTGCAATTTTACTACTTTCATGCCTTGATGCAATTATTTTACATTGCTAAGCAACCATGAATGTAAGAGAAGCTTGTAAAGGCTCATAACTTACAACTTCATATAGGGTGACTTCCAATTCAATGTTAACCTCAGATTTGGATTTTTAAGTTTAGAAAATCATTTTAGATGATCAACCATACAGTACACTGTCTTTGGATGTAAATCCATCTTACTATAAACCAGCCAGGGATAGAGGCTCAAACCTCCCAATAACTTGCCTCATTGCTTCAAATGCTTCGTTCACTCAGTCACAGTACCAATTTTCTTCTGTATTATAACCTGACGAGTTTGGGCACGTCAAGAAGAATTAGAATCACATGGATTCTCAATGGGATTCTAGCATATGGTGTGGAATTCCACAGTTGTGCATTCTACTGTGAACAATTAATCAAAGTAACCTTAAAGTGTAATCACCTGGCAAGACTGACGACAGATTGAACACAAGTGCCATACATTGGTGACGACATTCTGTTTGAGGAGAACCGCACCGGTTGATAAGCCAAACCAACAAGTGGCTCAGAGTTGTGCAATTGGATGGAAGAAGACTTCTGCAAGAACAAAGAAGGAAATGACTTTGTGTAAAAGGAAGATTTCAATAGTACCATTTATTCTCTGAACTTTCTCATCTTTCACAACGGTATTTAAAACTTGCTACAGAGATCCATTTGACAACCTTAGTTGCACAGTTTTGAACCAAACACAAAAGAACCTGGGTATTCTTCATTACTTAATCAACAGTTATATATATCTTACCATGTTAACATGTACCAATCTCTAACAGGGGGGCTCCTCAGTGATTTGGGCAGAGGCTCACTTGAGTTTGTATCTCAATAATTTACTAGCTAGAACTTTAAGAGCTTACTTTCTTATTAAAGTATCTCGCTACCAGGGTATATTTAGTGCATGTTGCAGCTGCAAATAGGCCATGGCCTCCACTTGAGAACACATGCTCTATTAATTAAGAGAATAAATCGCATTTGGTGGACTATTATTGGTGAATAAACCATCGACACTCCAAATTTTGGCAAAATAACGGACTCAGCTTTGCCTCGTCCGTTATTTTGCAAATCTGGAGTCAAGACGGTTCATTAGACAATAATAGTCCGACAAATGTGGTTAATTCCTATTCTACCACCGAAAATGTGTGAAAAACTTCCTTTTTATCAGTGTTTATGTTTACTGACTATATGTCGTGGAATAACAGGTCAGTGTTTAACCAATCAGAATGCAGGATTCTCAGTAATGGATGGCTAGAGGTGGTAGAATTAGCTTTAAAATTGTCAAACTATTCAGTCTTGTGTGTGACAAAGATGTCTATCTTCATCTTACATTGGAATTCTTCTGTGTTTACTCTCTTTGTTCAACAGACTTGCTTTAGCTTTCATAATCCTCTCCAGGTGTTTCAAGACTTCAGATGCCTGCTCTTGGGTCCCTGTGGAATACAAGATATGCATATACTTAAACATTTGTTCTCATATTTCCTGGTCAGGATTGCTTTGGCAAAATTAACATTCAGCAAGGTACCAGAATTGATGTTTGTCTTATGAAGGAGGCAAACATTTACAAAGCATACAAGTTTTTGAGAAATGTTTTACAAAACAGAATCAAAAGATGAAATTATCAAGAAGACGTCATTGAGTGAGCTGCAATGGTAACAAGAGAAATTGCTATTATCAAACTTGAAAATGGGAAAACAGATTTGTATTATCTTATTGAGAAAAATGACTTAGTTTTTACAGGTATTTCACACAGAGGTAAAGGAAACTTACAATGGTAAATGCATGACTTACTGAAATAATTTGGGAGGCTCAAAATGTTTGTTAATTATGATAAATTATTAGGGAGGAATAAAAAACAAAGCCCCTGGAATGGTGGTGGGCACAGAGATGTGCATGTTGCAAGGCAATGTTTCAAAGGGGAAAAAACAGAATTCCTGTACAGGAGGTTATTAAAAGGAGACTTGGCAATTTGTAGATACCTTGAAATAAGTTTTTTGTGGATCATTTCAAGTGAACTTTTCTGCAGTCTATTTATTCCCTGAATGTCATCCTCCACAAACTATACTAATCAAACTTTATTTCATCAATCTATGACACAACTGTTCCTTACCAAGTGACTTATCATCATGGTGAGCAAGGGCCAAGCTTTGAACAAATGTTGCTAGAATTTCAAATGTGAATTGATCCACCAGACTGTCCTCCTCTCTAAAGGAAAATAATCACAGGAAGGAAGAGAAGTATTAAATATTATTACACTTATGTCTGGATATGTGACTCCCAAATGAAAACAGAATCATTTCTAAATGGTGTGAGAAATGGTACATAGTCATTTATTTCTTTCAAGTTGGCTTTGTTTTCTTCTTCTGAAAATCCAACCTAATAAGTTTCAACAGCACTACAATGTTTCAAAGTTTTCCAGTTTAATTACAATGTCACATTTAATATAAAACAATAAAACAATAACCAAGCCACCAAAGGCTCTAAGGTGAAAAATACAGAACCATGAAAACATTTAATTACGTGATAAGTTTTCACAGACAAGTTGCAAACTTTTGATAAACTTGTTCTAAAACCATCACTGATGTATATAACACAGCATGTGGCACTCAGAAGGGAAAATAGTCTACATGATCATTTATGGTTAGCTTACATCGTAATTTTCAATGACATTAACCTACAGGCATTCCTTGCAGAGGCTAAACTTTGAGTCTTACAGCACTACATCGTATAAATAACCCACTCAACAATTCTGAATAAATCTGCATTCTCTTAATTTGGATAAATAATGGGTAAGATCCTGACCCAACTGCTAGCTGAGTCGATGCCAACAAGCCATAGCAAACAACTCTAAGAGCACTTCCCATCCAATTGTGAGACAATCAAAAATGTCCAGCTGTCAGACACCACCCTTCCCACTCCACCCCTCCCCATCATTCCACTATTATCAGCAGCATCTTCTATTAGTTAAATACACTCATGAATAAACATCTGAATTATTTTGATTTTACTTCCCGGGTTCGAAAGTATCCATCACCTGCTCCCCAAATGTGAGTAAAAACAGCACCGCACTAAGCCAAAAACAACTTTCTCACTAGTCCAGAAGGCTACTAACAAGTGTTAAGCCAAGATTATGAAACCGTTAATTCTGTATAATTACCAGAATGCAAAAATGCATTGAGGTTTCGATGATATAGGCTTATGTTCTATTCCAAATAATGCCATGATGTCCCATATCTTTCAGTCACTGGTCAAAATTTCCCAAGAATTCCCAAGATCATCATCTGGGGTTACATGAGGTCAAAAAGCAAAATTTCCCAAGAATTCCCAAGATAGTCATCAGGGTCACCAAAGGACAAAAAGCAAAATATCCCAAGTATTCCCAAGGCCTAACGTTACAGTATGGCCTAGAGGCTATGCTAAATACTTGGCAAGGCCCTAAGTAACATTAGCCTAGGTCTAGCCTAGGCCTAGCTATAAGTATAAACCTAGCCTAGGCCTATGCACAGCTGGTCACAGAAATCTCTCTGTAAATACTACAAACTTAGATGATGGGTACCAACATTTGACAGGCAATATAACTGCTTTGATTAGCCCTAGCCTAGGCCATAGCTATTACAGTAACCTACCTCTAATATCAGCCCATACATACTGTACTACAATTAGGCTAGCCCATACTGTGGCAGTTAGGCTAGGACTTTACAGGACTAGGACTTTGTCTTGGCCTAGGCCTAGCCCATAAACCTGGAACTCTGCATTAGATTTATGTACTGAGTCTAACGTTATTGTGTGTGTGTTTGTTGTTTGTTCTGTAACAACACTTAGGCCTAGGCCCTAACTTTTAGGCCTAGGCCTACGTTAAAACTTGATCTGCCTGGTAAATTTTCCACTAAAGTTACTCATGCTACTCTGCCACCATGCTACTCTGAAGAGGAGCCACATTAACAAACTGTGATATTCCTGCTGTAAGTTTGATTATTGAGTCCATTTCTTGGTGCTAATTTTCCAATTCAGTTACAGTCAAATCTAACATTAACGTTGGGCTACTCAGCCAGCTCAACAGACCTTGGCAGGCAGGCTATGTGTGATAGTCTGTCACTGCACTCAGAAACTAGCTTTTAACACAGTTTCTGATTGGTTGAAAGTGGATCTGTTTACAACTGATCAACCAATGACATGGTAGCTTATGGAATGTCATGGATCTGCTGCAAACTATCTTCTGATTGGTTTAACATCTACTTGTTGACAAAAAATTAACCAATAACATAACAGCATAGATTGCTGGGCTCAAATAAATACACTACAGTACTGTACTGTACAGACAAGTGAAATACTGTAGTCTATTCTCAGTCTTTTGATATGTTGCCTAAAGAATAATAAAGTTCGTGAAAGGACCTATTTACTCATTCAAAATTCGGATTATCAAGGAAAGTCCGTATTCCCATATTTACAATGATTTTCCGTACTGAATATGGTATGCTGGTTGGCAGCTCTGTCTCAGGGTTTGACCCCCCCTGGTGACCCCAGATGACTTTGACCCCCACCAAAAATGATAGAGTTCTTCCTCATACTATAAGGCATCTAAATACAAGGTATGAAATTTATCCAAGCTTCCTACCTCGAGATATCGTGTTAACAAGGTTTTCAGAGTTTGACCCCTGGTGACCTTTGACCTCCACCAAAAACAATAGGGTTCTTCCTCTCAATATGGGGCATCCATGTACTAAGTTTGAGAACTGTCAGAGCTTCCCTTCTTGAGATATCATGTTAACAAGGTTTTCAGATTTTGACCCCCGGTGACCCCAGATGACCTTTGACCTCCATCAAAAATGATAGGGTTCTTCCTCTTACCATAACGCATCTACATACAAAGTAAGAAATTCATCCAAGCTTCCTACCTCAAGATATTGTGTTAACAATGTTTTCAGGGTTTGACCCCTAGTGACCCCAGGTGACCTTTGTCCTCCACCAAAAACAATAGGGTTCTTCCTCTCAATATGGGGCATCCATGTACCAAGTTTGAGAACTGTCAGAGCTTCCTTTCTTGAGATATCATGTTAACAAGGTTTTTGAAGTTTGACCCCCGGTGACCCCAGATGACCTTTGACCTCCATCAAAAATGATAGGGTTCTTCCTCTTACCATTATGCATCTACATACTAAGTATGAAATTCATCCAAGCTTCCTACCTCAAGATATTGTGTTAACAATGTTTTCAGGATTTGACCCCTAGTGACCCCAGGTGACCTTTGTCCTCCACCACAAACAATAGGGTTCTTTCTCTCAATATGGGGCATCCATGTACCAAGTTTGAGAACTGTCAGAGCTTCCTTTCTTGAGATATCATGTTAACAAGGTTTTCAGAGTTTGACCCCCGGTGACCCCAGATGACCTTTGACCTCCACCAAAAATGATAGGGTTCTTCCTCTTACCATAACGCATCTACATACTACGTATGAAATTCATCCAAGCTTCCTACCTCAAGATATTGTGTTAACAATGTTTTCAGGGTCTGACCCCTGGTGACCCCAGGTGACCTTTGACCTCCACCAAAAACAATAGGGTTCTTCCTCTCAATATGGGGCACCTATGTACCAAGTTTGAGAACTGTCAGATCTTCCCTTCTTGAGATATCGTGTTAACGAAGTTTTCAGGGTTTGACCCCCGGTGACCTCAGATGGCCTTTGACCTCCACCAAAAAAGATAGGGTTCTTCCTCTTACCATAACGCATCTACATACTATGTATGAAATTCATCCAAGCTTCCTACCTCAAGATATTGTGTTAACAATGTTTTCAGGATTTGACCCCTGGTGAACCCAGGTGACCTTTGACCTCCACCAAAAACAATAGGGTTCTTCCTCTCAATATGGGGCATCTATGTACCAAGTTTGAGAACTGTCAGAGCTTCCCTTCTTGAGATATCGTGTTAACGAAGTTTTCAGGGTTTGACCCCCGGTGACCCCAGATGACCTTTGACCTCCACCAAAAATGATAAGGTTCTTCCTCTTACCGTAACGCATCTACATACTACGTATGAAATTCATTCAAGCTTCCTATCTCAAGATATTGTGTTAACAATGTTTTCAGGGTCTGACCCCCGGTGACCCCAGGTGACCTTTGACCCCCACCAAAAACAATAGGGTTCTTCCTCTCAATATGGGGCATCTATGTACCAAGTTTGAGAACTGTCAGATCTTCCCTTCTTGAGATATCGTGTTAACGAAGTTTTCAGGGTTTGACCCCCGGTGACCCCAGATGGCCTTTGACCTCCACCAAAAAAGATAGGGTTCTTCCTCTTACCATAACGCATCTACATACTACGTATGAAATTCATCCAAGCTTCCTACCTCAAGATATTGTGTTAACAATGTTTTCAGGATTTGACCCCTGGTGACCCCAGGTGACCTTTGACCTCCACCAAAAACAATAGGGTTCTTTCTCTCAATATGGGGCATCTATGTACCAAGTTTGAGAACTGTCAGAGCTTCCCTTCTTGAGATATCGTGTTAACGAAGTTTTCAGGGTTTGACCCCAGATGACCTTTGACCTCCACCAAAAATGATAGGGTTCTTCCTCTTACCATAACACATCTACATACAAAGTATGAAATTCATTCAAGCTTCCTATCTCGAGATATTGTGTTAACAAGGTTTTCAGGATTTGACCCCCGGTGACCCCAGGTGACCTTTGACCCCCACCAAAAACAATAGGGTTCTTCCTCTCAATATGGGGCATCTATGTACCAAGTTTGAAAACTGTCAGAGTTTCCCTTCTTGAGATATTGTGTTAACGAGCAAAGTGTCACAAACACACACACACACACACACACACACACACGCACATACACACATACATACACACGCCATCATGACTGCATAGGTTTCTCTTTTCATCGAAACCAAAAATGGGTGAGGGGCAATACAGAATGTCAATTACAGTGAAAGTGAATTAGACATATAAAGGTTTTAGTTGAAATAACACAATTCCTTATATGGGTGAACAATAAGCCAGTGAGCCACAACTGGTGAAAAGGCTGTGGCCAGCCCGACTTAAACCAATTGGTTAGAAACTGAGCTCTAACTCTATGGGTGCACAATTTTCACAAGGTGATAGTATCTGTGGGGTTTCTTTTTTGCAGACACATTTGCTAGGACTAGTGAAAGGGGGCTGAGGACTACCCAAAAGTTTGGTTTACTAATCCAAGTGGCAAGTAAAAAAAAATTTGAAGGGGAACCCTGTTCTATCATTAATGCCTATTAAATAGGCATAGAAACTCTGTTTTATCATTAATAGTAAATGGCATACTAATTTCACTTCAGGGGCACAAGAATTCATATTTACATCCAAAGTACCATAACGTGTAAAATATCTTTCCAACATTGTGGTGCCATCTAATGGAACAAGCAACCATCTTAAAAATTATTATCTAGCATTTCTTAAATTAGTTTAATTTATGGGGTATCTATTGTACAACATGTTCATGCCTTTTACTTCTGGCCTTTTTTCATTTGATGCTTCTCTTTTATCAGGTCTGCTGGTAACAAGCTGTTTTTGTGAGTATCCCACTATTTCCCACTTCCAGTTCAGACTTGCATTCTTACACAATTTTTCAATTCTTTATTGATGTATGCCTGTACTTGCCTCCAGTCATGAGAGTGAGAACTAAAACATGAACTCTCACAAGGTCTTACCTGAATACAGTGTATATATTATTGAAGGCAAGAGCTGCTCCAAGCCTCTTTAAGGCGCTTGGGTGAAGGGCCATGCTGTAAAGTCGTTTCAGTAAAGACTTAGTGTTGATGGGGCTCTTCTCCAATTGCTATAGATTTCAAAAAAAAAAAAATGACAGTTTGCTGATAATATGCAATAGAGATGAAAAGTTTACAATTAATTCTGTAAAACCAGAATGCAAAAATGCATTGAGGTTTCGATGATATATGTTTTATTCCAAATAATGCCATGATGTCCCATATCTTTCAGTCAATGGTCAAATGCTATCTTAACATGTTGGTAAAATACAGTTTTGTGTTCCTATTTAATCTTGGGAATTCTGGGGAAATTTGGGGTTTGACCTGTGGTGACCCCAGATGACGATCTTGGGAAATCTTGGGAAATTTTGCTCTTTGACCTCTGGTGAACCCATATAAAACTCTTGGGAAATTTTGCTTTTTGACCTCTGGTGAACCCATGTAATATTCTTGGGATTTCTTGGGAAATTTTGCTTTTTACCTCTGGTGACCCCAGACGACCTTGGACCTCCACCAAAAACAACAGGGTCCATCTTTTCACCATAACACATCCACATAGTAAGTATGAAATCTATCCAAGCTTCCTACCTAGGGATACGTGTTAACAAGCTCTTCAGTGTTTGGCCCACGTTGACCCAAGATGACCTTTGACCTCCACCAAAAATGATTGGGTTCATATTCTCACCACAATGCATCCACATACTACGTATAAAATCTATCCAAGCTTTCTCCCTTGAGATATTGTGTTAACAAGGTTTTCAGTGTTTGACCCTCAGTCACCCTAGATGACCTTTGACCTCCACCAAAAACAGTGGGGTACATCTTCTCACTATAACACATCAATTTACCAAGTATGAAATCTATCCAAGCTTCGTACGTGGAGATATCATGTTAACAAGATTTTCAGAGTTTAACCCCCAGTGACCCCAAATGACCTTTGACCTCCACCAAAAATGATGAGATTCTACCTCTTACTATAAGGCACCTACATACCAAGTATGAAATTTATCCTAGCTTCCTACATCAAGATATTGTGTTAACAAGGTTTTGAGGGTTTGACCCCAAGTGACCCCAAATGACCTTTGGACCCAACCAAAAATGATAGGGTTCTTCCTCTTACCATAACGCATCTACATACAAAGTATGAAATTCATCCAGTCTTCCTACCTCAAGATATTGTGATAACAAGATTTTCAGAGTTTGACCCCCGGTGACCCCAGGTGACCTTTTACCCCCACCAAAAACAATAGGGTTTTCCTCTCAATATGGGGCATCTATGTACCAAGTTTGAGAACTGTCAGAGCTTCCCTTCTTGAGATATCGCATTAAGAAAGTTTTCAGGGTTTGACCCCCGGTGACCCCAGATGACCTTTCACCTCCACCAAAAATGATAGGGTTCTTCCTCTTACCATAACGCATCTACATACAAAGTATGAAATTCATCCAGTCTTCCTACCTCAAGATATTGTGATAACAAGGTTTTCAGAGTTTGACCCCCGGTGACCCCAGGTGACCTTTGACCCCCACCAAAAACAATAGGGTTTTCCTCTCAATATGGGGCATCTATGTACCAAGTTTGAGAACTGTCAGAGCTTCCCTTCTTGAGATATCGCATAAACAAAGTTTTCAGGGTTTGACCCCCGGTGACCCCAGATGACTTTTCACCTCCACCAAAAATGATAGGGTTCTTCCTCTTACCATAACGCATCTACATACAAAGTATGAAATTCATCCAGTCTTCCTGCCTCAAGATATTGTGATAACAAGGCTTTCAAGGTTTGACCCCAAGTGACCCCAGGTGACCTTTGACCCCCACCAAAAACAATAGGGTTCTTCCTCTCAATATGGGGCATCTATGTACCAAGTTTGAGAACTGTCAGAGCTTCCCTTCTTGAGATATCGTGTTAACGAAGTTTTCAGGGTTTGACCCCCGGTGACCCCAGATGACCTTTCACCTCCACCAAAAATGATAAGGTTCTTCCTCTTACCATAACGCATCTACATACAAAGTATGAAATTCATCCAGTCTTCCTACCTCAAGATATTGTGATAACAAGGTTTTCAGAGTTTGACCCCCGGTGACCCCAGGTGACCTTTGACTCCTACCAAAAACAATAGGGTTCTTCCTCTCAATATGGGGCATCTATGTACCAAGTTTGAAAACTGTCAGAGTTTCCCTTCTTGAGATATCGTGTTAACGAGCAAAGCGTCACAAACGCACACACACACACACATACACACACACACACACGCACATACACACATACATACACACGCCATCATGAATGCATAGGTTTCTCTTATCATCGAAACCAATTACTTGTACGTATTTTTTAACAAAAAAAAAAAAAAAGCACAGAAACTTAGTGTTTCTTACTTTTTTAGAAGTTTGTTTAATGGACCACTTGAGGAATTCTCGGACACACTGTGCGCTGAAGTCACGAAGAGCCGTGTCTGTTGGGTGGATGATGCCATCCAGTATTGCATTCAGCAAAGTCATTGTCTCCTCACTTTCAAATTTTTTGTTCCCTGTAAAAAATAATTTTGTCAAAAAGTTTGAGACATTTTTGTTTGAAAGTTTTAACTTAGGTATCTACCACATCCATAAAGGAGTATCTTAGTAACCAGAATTCACAAGGTCATTTCATGAGAGTGATTCCTAATTGGTCAAAAAATGACAAAAGTAAAAGCCATCACTATTCTTTACATCACGTATCATCTCTCTGCTACTGAAGACTGTCATTTTACTTTTTAATGTAAGGATGTCATCCATTGTGTTCATGTAAGTAAAAACTGACAGTTTAACTGAAACCTCCATCAATGTTTCAGTAAAACTGTAAACACTTAAAGTACATATAACAACATGCTAAAAGTCTGTCCAAAAGAATGAGAGATCTACTTATCATGTGACTATTATCAATGGTAACATTACCATCACTAACTTTCAGTCATGGCTTGAAGACTTAAGTGTAAAATGTTGAACACCCATGTTTTTTTTTGTTTGTTTTTTTGTGCCAGATCACAACAATTCAGTTGAGCCCTAAAACATTAAGTTTTATTCAAGCTAGTCACTGTGTTATTACTCACCAGTGAACCAGTGTATCAGTTGAAAGACTAAAGGTTGGAAGAGTTGCTTAGCGACCTGCTCTGGATCACAGGCAAGTTGTAGCAGAGCTTGAAAGACATGTTTGTAGAGCTTCATCATTGACACCTGTTAGAACAGTAAAAACTCAAACTATAAGTAATTCATTCACTCAAAAACAAAGTAACATTGTCAACACCTGATGAGTTGTTTTGAGTAAATTCTGAAATATCTTAAGACATTTTACAACATTTTCTCTGAAACCCAAAGACATAATACACACTGCTGAATAACAGTGCCTTAGTTCAGGAAACTGTATTGCTCAAACTTACCTAATAATATTCTCTGATTCTGGACTTCCCCACCCCCCCCCCTTCCATGTGGAGCACCTCCCCCATGGCAATTTCTGCTGTCATAATGTGTACTATCAATTTTAGGCTAATATTTTTGCTGCTGTCTTTATCATATCAAACAGAGTTGCTATTTTGGGGTATGCCAATCAACCAGCCAAATTTGGTGACACTAACAGGTAAAGGATACAAAGTGTGGACACATTGTTTTAAGTGCACTGGAGATATAAATGTAGGCTGCAACTGCTGAAGAACCATAACCACCCTGGAAATATTCAAGTCTTATGATGATTTAATGTGTTTAGTCACTGACTTACATACTGCTGATGTGACTGATGTAGCACAGTCCATTCACTGTAAGGACTATGTTGTTCTTAGGAAATTGTACCAGATAAGATGTCTTTTTCAAATAACGCAGCCAATCTGAAAATCCTATAATATGCCAAAATGTGTTTGGAGGCATCCTTAAAATTGTGAAAATCAAGCAAATTTCTAAACTCTCAAATTTACATAGCTTTGGCATATTACTACTACACAGAAGTCCCTATTTCTGAATTAGATAACAATCCAATGTGTTTAATGCTTCACTTTTGTAATATCTGTATTATTCTCTGTAGTATGACTACTACTGATTCCATCCAACAATTAAAAGAAATCTACAAATTGCACAAGAAACAGTTATGCATATTTTACATCAAACCAGATGGGATATAGCACTCATTATAACTGGCTTACCTGACCACCTGGTTGGTCTGGTTGTTGAGTTCCTTTTCCCAGCATAAAGAGAACCAAGGAATGAAGTAACTCACAAGCCGCAACCTATAAATAAAATTGAAATATTACTATGAAGAAACCAGACCAAGCATAAAAAGAGTGGTTCAGTCAATATTATTTTCACATAGAGCACAGGACTTTACTTATTCATTCTGATGAAGTTTGCCTTCAGTACACCTGCGTGGTTCTTTCTCAGCACATAAAGATATAAACATACTATTTTTGCTACCAAAAGTGAACTTAAGGTAGGAGCCTACCATTATTGAGTAATGCTTTGCTTTTCTTTCTTTTTCAATCTAGTTTTGGCCTTCCTTTACAATCAGATGTAGGTTTACCTAACGTAAAGTTCATGAAATTCTAAAGCCTCTGTCAGCACACTGACAGCATGCAATTGTGGAGGGAAACAGGTGTAAATTTTAAATGGAAATGGGTGTAAATTTTAAAGGAAAACAACATGAGGCCTTGTGATACTACAACACCAATATGTGACTCTAATATTCATACTCCTTACAGTTAACAAGGAAAAACACACTTCAAGTACGACTTGCACAAATAGATTTGTTCCCACAAATGCTACATTGAAATAAAACTGAACATTAAATATTCAACACATTTTGAAACATTCTTTGGCTCTTTTCACTGATTTTACATACTGATTCTATAGAACCCATTCAACCTTGTTAAGCACCTCTTACATCCACATTATTATGCTGAGCTTATTTGACTCACCTTCCTGCTAAATATACGAAACATTAACTTACTTTTGTCTGCCTGTCTCCAGAGGATAATGCCAGCTCCACCACCCTTGGCAAGAATGGGTCTAGAAAAATTTCGAAAAGTGTTATCGTACAAAATATTAAAATGCAATCATTTGTGTCTTATTCAAAATGACTGTTTCTTTCGTATCCCTTTCAAGAATTTTGACATTTATGTACTAAGCAGTGGGATGAATGAGATTAAGGTAAAGTTAAGTCACAATACAGCATTGATTGTAACTCATGGCATAAACAACTTCAACATACTGCTATTAAATATTTTAAGGACAAATGCAGTGAAGCCATGAAGGATTGGTATACCCCATTTTCTCAATTCATGTATGGCTAGTTTTAATCATGTTATCATATATTTGTTACTAGACTGTGGGATTCATGCAGAATAACTCAATTGCCTTTCTTAAACGTGCCATAATTATCTTCAGGTATATGAGGAAAGATTCTTGTCATGGAAGTCAGAGGAGGTATTTAAAACTTTGGTTTTGTTTGAAGATGAGCTTAGTGCAACTGCAAATTCCTTTTCTTCGTCAGAGAAAGGTCTACCTTGGGAAAATAACATCCAGGCTTAAAAGATATTTTTTCCAAGACATCAAAATGTTTGCCTGCCTAGGATTAGTTTGCATATCGTGTACAACTCCCTTAGGGAATTGTTACATGCTCCCCCGGGCTTTGATAGGAAAGCCGGGTGAACCAACTTTCTTCCTTTCAAGCGTGCTAATAGATTTGTTTGCTTGGCCAGCCACTTGACTGTTCAAGTTTCTTACATAATCTATTAATAACTTGCAAAGGCCAATTTAACAATGAATACAGTCAGAGCGGGTACTTGTGGTCAACCTTCTTCATTGAGGAAATTGTGTGAATAATCAGCTAATCAGCCATGCCCAAGATTGCTGATTACAGAGATTATGTTTGGTGATTGACATGAAGAGGTTGATCTTCAGACTCAAACTCAGACTCTGCCATTGTACTTGGTGCTCAGCAGAGGCAATGGAGTAGGGAAAACAAGCCAGTGAGCCACAACTGGAAAAAAGGCTGTGGCCAGCCCGACTTAAACCAATTGGTTAGAAACTGAGCCGTAAAACCTCACCTAACTCTAACACTCTAACCCAGTTGTTCACCTAATGGCTAGTAACTCCACATTCCATTCTCTAGAAAGTGCTAAAAGAGTAACAGTAACAATGAGACATCAGTGAACCTTACCGAGATAAATTGTTGGTTTCATGTCCATGAAAGGCACTGCAAAAGAAAGCATTTTCTGAGTATCCCAGGCAACAGCCATCTTAGCTAACTCCTCTGTACTTGACTCCAACAAGTAGACATTTGTTTTTCCTCCCAAAGATCCCAATAATTGTAATATTTTCAGCTGAACACTTCTCAAAGGGGACTCGGAAATCTGAAAAGAAGATGGTGCAAAAGTCGGCCATTCTAATCCTTTTGAAGAGTTCTGAAACCAATTTGCAAGCAAGGACAAACTGACAAGGTGCTTTCTGCTCACCTGATCTTTGTCTGCAGTGGCTGTCAGAAGTTTGACTGGAATTTTTCTGCGGCCTGCACCAGAGCCTGATGTTGATTTGGTTTCAACAAACTGACTTGGGGTAACATCTGCAACTCAAAGGAAGAAATGGTTCTATGGTTCAAGTATTAATATTTCACATGACATCCTGGAACACCTAAGTTTTGGCTCATCTTTTTGTATCAAACATTGGTATGAAACAACTCTGAATTTACTTATAGGCTTTAAGCACAATGCTGACAACTCTGGCAAAGGTAAAGTGAACAACTTTCATAACCAGAAAGCCTAAGGGCTTAGTGATTCCTTGCCGAATGGGGATGCTTTGTTGTACTGAGGTTTATCCCTCAAATTTATCTACCTTGACTACATCATTTTACGATATTTTAACAATTTCACCTCTGCTGACCTCACATGAACTTTGAACTCCACAAAATATAACAAAAAAGAAAAACGAAAGTGTCTTGAAAGGAATTCAACTCCAATGGATCTTGGATCTTGAAAATTTTTGGGAAATTTTGTTTTTTGTCCTCTGGTGACCCCTAATGACTATCTTGGGAATTCTTGGGAAATTTTGCTTTTTGACCTCTGGTGACCCCATATAACAATCTTGGAAATTCTTGGGAAATTTTGCTTTTTGACCTCTGGTAACCCCAGATGACCTTGACCTCCACCAAAATTGATAGGGTTTTTCCTCTCAACATGGCAAATTTATATACCAAATATGAAAACTGGCTGTCATTGCTATCTTGAGATATCGTGATTACAAGCCATTTACAAGGTTTCTGTAGTTCAACCTCTGATGTAGTTCAACCTCAGATGACCTTTGACCTCTACCACAAACAATAGCATTCTTCCTCTCAACATGACAAATCTATATCCGCCATTCCTATCTTGACATATCCCAATTTCAAGGTTTTCGGTCTTTGACCTCTGGTGACCTCAAATGACCTTTGACCTCCACCAAAAACAATAGGGTTCTTTCTCTCAATATGACATATCTATATACCACATATGAAAAGTGTTGGTCACTCCTATCTTGAGATATAGTGATTACGAGCTTTTTGGCCTTTTACCTAAGGTGACCTCAAATGACCTCTGACCTTCACCAAAATTTTAGGTTCTTCCTCTCAACATGATGAATCTATATACCAAATATGAAAAGTGTCGGTCATTCCTATCTTGAGATAGCTTGATTACGAGCCTTTTCAGCTTTTAACCTGCGGTGGCCTCAAATGACCTTTAACCTCCACCAAAAACACTAGAGTTCTTCCTCTTGACATGACAAATCTGTATACCAAATATGAAAAGTGTCGGCCTTTGCTATCTTGAGATATCGTGTTTATGAGGTTTTCGCCGTTTAACCACTGGTGACATAAGATGACCTTTGACCTCTACCAAAAACAATAGGGTTCTTCCTCTCAACATGACAAATCTATATACCAAATATGAAAAGTGTTGATCATGGCTATCTTGAGATATCGTGTTTACAAGCCGTTTACAAGGTTTTCGCAGATTAACCTCTGGTGACATCAGATGACCTTTGACCTCTACCAAAAACAATAGGCTTCTTCCTCTTGACATGACAAATCTGTATACCAAATATGAAAAGTGTCGGCATTTGCTATCTTGAGATATCGTGTTTACGAGGTTTTTCGCAGTTTAACCTCTGGTGACCTCAGATGACCTTTGACCTCTACCAAAAACAATAGGGTTCTTCCTCTCAACATGACAAATCTATATATCAAATATGAAAAGTGTTGATCATGGCTATCTTGAGATATCGTGTTTACAAGCCGTTTACAAGGTTTTCGCAGATTAACCTCTGGTGACTTCAGATGACCTTTGACCTCTACCAAAAACAATAGGCTTCTTCCTCTTGACATGACAAATCTGTATACCAAATATGAAAAGTGTCGGCATTTGCTATCTTGAGATATCGTGTTTACGAGGTTTTTCGCAGTTTAACCTCTGGTGACCTCAGATGACCTTTGACCTCTACCAAAAACAATAGGGTTCTTCCTCTCAACATGACAAATCTATATGCCAAATGTGAAAAGTGTCGGTCATTGCTATCTCGAGATATCGTGTTTACAAGCCGTTTACGAGGTTTTCGCAGATTAACTCCAGTGACCCCGGATGACCTTTGACCTCTACCAAAAACAATAGGGTTCTTCCTCTTGACATGACAAATCTGTATACCAAATATGAAAAGTGTCGGTCATTGCTAACTTGAGATATCGTGTTTACAAAGTTTTCGGTTTTTGATCTCTGGTGACCTCAAATGACCTTTGACCTCTACCAAAAACAATAGGGTTCTTCCTCTCAACATGACAAATCTATATACTACATATGAAGAGTGTCGGTCATTGCTACCTCGAGATATCGTGTTTACAAGCTAGGCGTCACATACACACACACACACACACACACACCCACACCCACACACATACATACATACACACACACACACGACATCACCATCGCATAGATTCCTTACCTGCCTTCGGCAAGGAATCAATAATACAACCACTTTCTCATCTTTCAGGAATGACAGTAACTCCTGTTGGAGAATAATCTAGACAGGATTTAGAAACAACCTGATATGATCAATCCTGATATCATTTATGTTTAAGAGACAAGGAAAAACAAGCAAAAGAAAAAATAGCCAGCTCCTTGAAAATTCCTCAGATCCTACCTTACAAGCAACACACTGGAATTTAAGTTTAGCAACCTGCCTAGCTGTGTGAAAGTCCAATATACTGTGTCATGTTTGTGCAATAAAAATATTGTTTTGTGTGGAACAACTGCATGGAAACTGATGCATATTCAGTAATAGGATACTACTTAATTCGCCCCCTGAGCTCGTACCCCCTCCCCACCTTATCATACCCATCCCATGCATAGCTCAAGAATCCCTACCCTCTCCTACTTTTGCCCTCCCTCAACCTTGTAACAGAGTTGTATCAATACACTCAAAACTCACCCTCTGATGATCCAGCCCTAAGATAGCCATCAAGGAGAGGTAATATCTTCTTAAGAGGTGACATGATGACATCAGATGGTAGCATATTAATCCACATTTGAAGGGAGGAGATCCCTGCCTCAGCTAGGGGGAGGTAGCTGAGGCCAATTTTAAAGGTAGACTGGGGAAAAAAGCAGTTCACACATTTCCTCACATCCAGGGGATTTGTTATGTAAATTACTGAAATCAAACTTTAAAGCAACAGGTAGACCATAAAATTATTACCTTAAGAAAAATTTGATGAAATCAGTCATGTTTCTGTCTGCTTACTATACAGATTATACCTGTTTATTGAAGGTGTAAATGTGCTATTTAATGTTAAGAGATTGCAAAGGGTATCACTGAAAACATACAATGTTGATAAACCAATTTATGTCCAAACTGTCACATAAGCATCTTTCTGAAACTTCTAAAATATGTCCAAATACAGGGTACTGATGGTAGATTCACTGACTGCTTTGAAACCACACTGTTTTTTTCAAACCATACGGTTGTACAAATGCTTTCAACAATTCCTTTCATAATCAAAACTGAAGTATGAAAGGTTTCCTGAACTTCAGTAAACTATTGCAAGGTGTAACAAGCCTGCAAAGCTGGTTGAGCAGTCTCGTTAGCAGTGGTGGATACTACTCCTTTCAAAGTGACATACTTGGTGTGTCTATACTTGCTGACCTGTAAATGATTATTTTGTCAAAGGCAGGTAATGGGGGGGGGGGGTGGAAATGGGGGTCTGATAGCTTTCTTTGATGTATTCAGGGTCAGGAGCCCAACTGGGCCCACCGAGGACCTCACATCAGGTTTTCAACCAGTGCTTGGAGGTTAAACCAGCCAGCAGTGTACTGATTGATAGCTTGCACTCAAGACCTACATTTAACTTCATCAAATGAACCACAGTGTACGGATGACAGTGTATCTCAGTTTTTAGTCACTTCCCAAAAGGCTGGGAGGTGTGGAAGATCCTTGCTCTGCAACACTGCTCAACAGCTGAGCTGAGCATAGATCTGAAGTGCATGACTTCCTGAAAAGAACAACTTCCTGAATCAGATAACCTCAGAATCAGACAATTATAAACCTACTTTTATATCACCAGTTTGATACCCCCTCCAGTACCCTATGAACAGACATGCCAATACAAAAAGAGTACCCAGAAAATTTTCAGGTAGTTCCACAGGGATTTGAATCAGGGATCTCTTGCATGCAAGCTGGACACTCTAACCACCAAGCCACCTCCTCCCAATTTACACATCATCAGAGCCAACTTACACATCAGAGTCCCCAATGATGTGTAATCCATCTTTGGCTCCCTACACAACACCTTAATGAATTTTACAAGATGGGTGCTTTAACCAGAGTCCATAATGACAAATCAACTTGCAATATTATTCCTACTCTTAAAAAGTTATGACTCACTGGAGAGTACCTCTGCAGGTTAATCTTTTGGGGAAACCAAACCTCATCTTGACTCATGTAGAAGGGACAAGGAAATGGTCCTCTACTAAATAAAGTAATAAACAATAAAATGACAATAAGGCCGCAGGATGTCAATCATTAACTGAGTAACTCAAAATCTGCTAAAGCCACTGAACCAAACATCTAAGAAATCATTACCTTTAAAGCTGGGATCAAACTTTCTATCTCTTGTTCAACTATTTCCACTGGCAATGCTAGAATCATGAATAAACATGAGGCAAGTAGGTCATCTTTGTACTGTGTGAGGCGAATAGTGACCTCCTTGGCAAACTTGGCAAACAGAGTAAAACAGGCCTGCCTATCAGAGTCCATGGTCCCTTCAATAAGGTCCTTTGTGTCTACTTCCATGGCCTCATCAGTCTGGGCTTGTGTGTCCATCTCCATGTCACCATGGGACTCATCAAGGCCCTGTCCAGTTCTCTACAATTAAGGATAGTGAATTTAGGAAACAAAAAGAAATAACAAATGAAAGTTAAGCTTCAATGTGAAAAAAAAATTACTTTTATTCCTATCTTCCACATATTTGAGGTAACTGACGACTGACTCTTCCATTTCTGGATTTGTTCTGTAGCCCTATCAGTTTCAATATCAATCTACACTGTGTTATTAAAGGCTTCCTTCTACGCAAACTCACAATTGAGCTGTCACTAGCAAAGTACAGTATTACCACTGACTTTAAAACAATGTCTCATCTCATAAATCCACTGCCATTTAAGTTATAATGGAAGCTGTTACCAAGGTGACAACATTACAGTGCAACACAAATTACACCATGCTGGCCCCTCAACTCACCCTGAAATATCCAGTTTTGCGACAAATAGCCATGCATGCAGTCAGCAGTTTATAGAACCCACTGACCAATGGGAAACGAGTTGAGAGAAGAATAAGTTGATGCCCAAACTGGTATATCCATGGCTTGAAGTACTCCATTTGTTGCCTTGGTAACAGATCTCTGAAAAATTAACAGTTACAAATATGAGACGCTATGCTATTCACATGTTAAATCATTACACTAGATGAAGAACAAAGTATTACATTTAAAGCTGATCTACAAGAAAGTAACATTTGGGATAAAATGTCTTATCTCAAACTCTATCAGAGTGCATCCTTTTCATTTTTGTCATTTGATATTCAAGTGTCACACATAAACCTACAATGGTATAAATCTGTTGTTCTCGATTTTATTTTACCACAAAAACCCACTAATCCGATCTAATTTCTAGGTCACCCAATTTACCAAGCAGTTCAAAGCCAATGCTTACAACTTCATTGATAAATTTCTATTTAAAACATCTGGCAATGACAAGAATTTGGGTTGCAATCCACACTTTGACAACCAGATTATAAATCCCAATATCAGAGGTATGCCAGTTTCATCTGTATTAGTCTGGAAAATTGTTCTACTAGTAAGCCTACAATGTGTACTTTTATGCCCTAATAAGGAAAACCTTAACTCAAAACAAGTCAACAAAATATCACCTGCAAAAGTCAACAAGATTGATGAATATCTGGAAATCTTTTGGCTTAGCTGCTTGTAAGCCAAGGACAGGGTCACATGATAACAAGGAAGTGTCCTGTGCATCTGTGCTGCTGCCCTCATTCTGTCAAAGTAAGGACATATTTGGTAACTGCACAAAAGACAGTTAAAGAAAAGTCTTCCAGAAACTTTAGCTCAGAACTTAGTCATACCTGTAGATTCCTTCAGCATTTAACTGACATCCTTCAGAGCAAGATTACAATCAGAACTGTGAATTGAATTGTTTTCTGATAACCAAACATTGCTCAATGACATTATAAGCATGTAAGTACTATATGTCTTGGATGTGACTATCAGCATTATCTTTTCTCCACTAAAGCATACCTATCATGCCAGGATAAGTGAAGCATTGCTGCTACAAAACATCAAGAGGCCAAAACAGTAAAACTCTAGACGTTGTTTTGCAAATATCAACAGACAGTTACTCCCAAGCTTTGACTTCCACAAAATCATTTTTTTGCATCCTATACTTTAAAAACACTCATGTTTCAATCTCCTCCCTATTTGATTATATTTATTTTTGCAGCCACTTTCATCATTACAATGCGAAAGGTTAATATTTCTTGCTCATAAAAACATGAATTCAAACATAACTAAAGATAACAGGAAAAACATTTCAACACTGCAAAGTCGCTTATAGCAATTTCTGTCAAGAAAGACTTTCAAATTTTAGTCACATATTATTCAAACTGAATCACTGGGAAGTTGGGAACATAGACCTTTTCCAAACAGCAATTACAAAGGATTATGGGATACGGTTTTGGTATGCCTCATTTTTGGGCCACAGCAAATTGCTACTGACAAGAGAGACAAATACCAAAACTCTATCCCATAACTCTTTGTACTTACTATTTGGAAAAGGGTCTATGATGATATTCTGACCTGAGATCTACATTATGTCCTGAAATAAATATTGCTTTCATGCTAAGAGCTCTCATTTTTCCAAAGTATAAAGGCTATGGTTCCATTTTTTCATCATTGCATAACATTACCTGAACACTGCCCTCTAGTTGTGTTTTGTTTGCACTCAGATCCAGTTTCCTGAGAATCTTCATCATAGCTACCATCATTTCGTTGTAGAGGGTCATGTGAATCTTTTTGCGTTCCACATAGCTCATTCCCATGGCATCAATTTCCTGGGGGAGGTCAAAACAAACAATGTACCATCAGCATTATGGAATTTTTTCCAATGAGTCCATTTTCTGGTGGATTCATCTGCTTCTGAGCAAGCTCATTTCTTTTTGAGTCAAAACTAAAGCATGGATGCATCCCAAACCAGTACTGGGTGAATTAAAAAAAAAACAATGCTATGTACTAGAAGTAGAACAGGCAGATTTTAATGGCAGAATTAGCAACCATCATACAAAATACATGGTTGACAGAGACTCACTCCAACAGCAGCAAAAATCACCCCCAGACAGATGCCAGAGTGAAAAATACAATTTGTAATGAATATCACCCTACTCTACTCCTAAATAATTGCCAATAAAAAAGGCCCCTATGTACCCCAAAATAACCCCTATAAACTTTTAGGGGGTAATTCTGTTACAAAACATTTGAAAAGGGAACACATGAAAAAAGTTCAGTTTATAACCTTTCAGCCACAATCCTTCATTGAGCTTATGTTTTCTGGCAAGTTAACTTTTGCACTGAAAATTTTCCTGTGGGGGATGAGTGAGAGGACTGCCAGACCTCCTGCCATAAGCACATACTTGTTAATTTTATTAGCCCTACTTCTCCAAACCCTGGATCCTTCCCTATGCACAACAGATACAGATTAAAATCCTCTTTCAAAAGATCTGTTGGAATTACTTTAACACTTCTGGCTGTCCTCAAGATAAACCAATTCAAAGTTTGAGCATTTCTGATGTCGATCAGTTAAATACTAGTATAACTGACCTATTACCTTTATTTGTTGCTTGTTCTTAAGTGTTCTTACATATTACACTCTTATACTCTTGGAATTTTTTTCTTCCCCTGTACTAGAGGATGTTTCATTTCTTTTATTGACTAAATTAAAGTTTGAATTTTGTTGGAGTATTTTTACATAACATAATAAATCTTAGTGAGTGCACATGGCTCTGCTGCAAGTCACTGTGAGGTGTGTCTGGAGCAGGATTAGCTCCAGCTGCAACATTTTGCGGCAGAATGCCCCCTTGACATGACATTTTGGGGGGAGGGGGAAATTTAAGAATCTTGGGGGGGGGGGGAGAATGCAACCATAAAAAACATTTGCAAAACAAGAAGCATTACAAAGTATCTGTCTAGGGTACAAACTTACTTAAACAGTACCCAACTTCACCCTTTGTCTATGCCTCATTGTGGTCAATAAATCCTCAGATTTTTAAGTTACAACCATAACCCTAAAACTACATACTGACTTGCAAGCACTGTCTACTGTACTGCTGCTCAAATAGCTGCAGATATGCAGAGGGGGCTGTACTAGCTTCAATTTCAAAAGGACTTTTGTAGTGAGGTCCCCTATGCAGAAAGTTCACCAAAACATCTACCACATAAACTTGATACAGCTGCAAAAATCAAACACATTCAACAACTTTTATTACATAGTCTCACTGATTTTAAGGATTCATGATAATGAGCAATTGTGTATGCTTCTAAAATGCCTAAATTGTTTGTTACACAATTGGAGCCTACAATCACACTTAAGTCCTTACCAACTCCAATTCTACTGTAGTACATACCACATATGTAGTGACATAGCCTGGGCGTAGCAATTTTCGATGTAAAATTGAACTTTAGGCATCCAAAATTATCTAGTTGGTGTAGAACTCCTAAAATAACTAAAAGGCATGTGTAAATAAATGTAACTAAGCCCCTTATCATATTTTCCGAAGCTTTTCTTACATACTTTTATCATGTGATCCTTTTATATACACAAATACCCACACTAGCTCACGTGCTATCCTAACATGTTTACATATGAAGATTTTTTTTAACCTACCCTAATGTCATGTTTGTATGAGAGATGTCTGATCCTATGGAGAGACTACAGAGTAACACTCAAAACAGGCAACACGGTAGTTACACTGAGGGGAAATACCAGAAATACCAGTCTGCAAATGCAACACAGCTGACAGGCTATCATACGGCAAGTACTTAGAACATAGTTAAGTCAATGCATTATTGCATTGACTCAGTGTGTGCAGTGTGTGAGAACTAATAATTCTGCACACGTGGCAGACAGTACAGAAATTTCACAGAACATGTCCATGCCCAATTTATGCAGGAATTCCCCCCTCCCAACACATTTTCTAGTGCAGGAATTGATAACATTCATGTGCAATTCTCGCAATCTCGCTGCAATCATGAACACTGGTATGGAGGGCAGGAATTGTTGTACTTGAGTCCCATCCCACTGGCTCTGACTTCTCACCTTCAAGTACTGGCTGTCCAGTAGGCTTGCCCAGAGATCCAGGTAACTTTTATAAGTTGTCTTTTTGGTTGCTACCTCCATATCATCTTCATCATCAGGTGATATCCCTTGATCACCCCCAGCCTAGAGAAAGAATAATTTAACAATTTGTATACTAACATCTCATGATAGGATTTCTGGAAAAGATAGTAATTAAAAGGAAGCTGCACAGTCAATATGAAGTAGATAATACTAAATCATGATGCTTGACAAGAAAAGCAAGATTTAGCAATACCTAGTTGACCACTGCTAACTTCCTTTAAAGCTCACTTGGTACAAATATAGCTAACAGGGTCTGCTGATGCACTGTGCCGAAGTATAAAATTCACACTGAATAATTAGCCAAACTACAACCACAACAGAAACTGAAAGCTGACATGACATTCTTATACAAAATGCACTGGTTATTCTACAAGTACATCACTGACTTACACCTCTTTGCAAAAGAAATTTTGTATCCCTTTAAAGAGTGTATGGTCCATAGAGTTTGACAATTTATAATAATTGACAGGTTGGACTGAGCAGAGAGTGGATACTGTGTTATATTCCTGGGATACTACCAATGAGGACAGATACTGTATTACTTAAATGAGCATGGGTCACTACATTTTCTGACATTCAAGGTCAGGACACTAGTAAGTACAGCTGTGGAATATCCCTCTTGCTTTTTCACATTAATGACAGTGTTCAATGAAATTGACTAATAATGCAATGTCATGGGACAATACAACAGAACCACTCTCCACCCCCCCCCCCCCCACACACACACACACATGTAGAGCATGTTGCCAATTGACATATAGACGTGTGAAACTTAAAAATGTTAAAGCAGTGAGGAATGTTATATTGCTCAAATACTGTTTCAAGCTAATGAACCAGCATATTCATGAGAGCATAAGTTTTAATATGTACTGTCTAGCAGATCTGGACTGACACTCCCCCCCCCCCCCTCCCCATGTGTAATAATTAACAGGGCTATCCCAAAAAATTGCATTTTGCTGGGGAATCTTGGCTAAAATAGTCTACCAGCTAGAACATGTTAAGTGAGTCATTCCACACAGCCTGTCCCTGTATCCACCCCTACCTATTACCTCAACCATGTGCTTATCTAGATCAACCATTCATCTCACAAGGGGAAATTCTGCTGGGTTGATAATATACATATGATGTGGACTAGAGAACAATATTACACCTTACAAAGAGGGAATTAATGTAATTATCTTGTGCGTAAACATTTATAAGATGAAGAAAGTAAAATACATAAGAAAACTGTCTGATGCAAAGTAGAAATGTAGTGTAGAGTAAATAACAGTCTTTTTGCACAATACTGACATTACATACATATATGCACAGGGTACGTAAAGCCATTTAATGCAATAATTGTTTAAGTAGCCCAAACAAATATTTTTTTAATACCATTAAAAGTCTATGGGTAACTTATCTGGGGAATGTTCACTGAAAAATTACCACCTACATTCATGCAAGTATATGTGTATAATATAACTGAGATACAAAAACTATTAACAGAAATGTGAAAATTTGGGCAGATGGGAGGTAATTTTTCCCAAGAGATCATGTCTGGTGGTTAATACATGAATGCATGTAACACCACTGTTACTGTCACTTACCCCTTGCAACAGCACTGGGTGAGAACATGTGTCTACAATGGCCTGAAACACTGCACAAAGAAAAAAAATGTTTCCAGTAAGTAATGAATGAATTGCTATTTTTGATTCGCATAGCAACTGTTACCAGTTCTGTTAGCAAGACAAGAAAAAAAGGACAGGCTGGTCTATGCAACCTTCCTGTCTAAGATCCCCTAGTTCTGAAGTTCACAATGGACTGAAAAGTGATTGACTAAATGTTAAGTGTCAAACAGTGTAAAAGTGAAATTATGTATCTTTGCATCAACTGGACTGGGAATACAAATCCAACTGAATCATACCAAAGACGACCCCACTGTAATAGTTACGCAACTTAATTTTGGCTGGATTAGAAAATAATACTACACATCTTGAGTCAACTTAACAAAAGAAATACTACAGATACCAATATGTGACATTCCTGCAATCAGTTTCTCCCCTGCCAGTTTTTTACCCTTTGGCTCCATTTTGCATTCATCAGAGTGGATTTCTTTTCTGTCTTTACATTTATTAGGAAGAACACATGGTAAAGTTTATACTTTGCCCATAGGTAAGATACAAAACTAAACCAGTGTCGTAGTCAAGGCTGCAGGAAGGAAAAGGAAAGGGCAGACCCACACTCCTTTCCTGCCAATGCAGAGGCCACAAACTGCAGGGCAGAAGTCAGCTAACCACATACCAATGATTTACAATCAAGTAAATCTTAGCCTTAACATTCTAGTTCAGATAATATCCTATATGATTTGGTTTGATACCGTACAACAGGGCCGATGGGAACACACAATATTTGTAATAAGAATTTCAAAATGATTATTAGAAAAAGAAATATGTATTTTTGCATTGGACCTTTGTGACACTGCATTTGTAACAAATGGCCTCTGATAGGCCCAGCTAAATTTTAAAGGTTAGAGGGTACGAGGCTGAGGAATAAGTCACAGGGCCAATGCCTTAAACATCAGCCTTGAAGCCAGCCTTTAGGTGAGGCCAGGTCTCAAGACTTCCAGCAATGTTCCATACATCTTTCACTGGGTCAATATGTGCTGAACCAGAGAGTAACCAGAATATCTGAACCATCTTTGATTCCATTTGATTTAATTTTTCAACATTAGAAAATTGGTGTTCATATTTGCTACACTTGACATACTTTTTATGATACAAATCGTACAAAAACTTTGATGTTGGACACCTTTTCAAGAAAGAAATCCCATAGAAACTTACCAACTTTTGATAAAAACTGCTGTAGACTTGTTCCCTTAGGATGAAGGACAAGGAATAACCTGAACAGGGCTTTGTGGCTCAGGAATCGGTATCTGAATGGAATGCTGGGATAACTACGAAATGCAACCACAGTTAAGCGCTCAAGAGAATTGAGAAAGGATTCAGGTATCTGGAAAAGGTATTTTTTAGAAACATACAAAATCTTCATTACAAACGGCATAGCTTAAATGTCTATGTGAGGTCAAAACATCAATTAGAAACCAAAATAATATACAAGCATGCTATGCAATTTAATAAGATATGTGTCCTCTTGACAGAGTGGTTTACACTACCACCCATGTGTTAAACACATGCATGGGTTCAAATTCCCCTTGTAGTACACATTTTTTTTCTGGTTGCTCCAGCTTTTCTTTCAGTTGGCACAGTTTACCCTAAATATTGTTTGCCCAGCCCACAAAGTCAGTTGTGCACCAGACTGAAGTGCTCTGAGGGGGGGAGACCATTTATCAAGCCAACAGAGATGTAAGTGAAGTAGTGGTTCATTTACTGAAACTGCATTGTCCAAGATGGCTGGTGTGGGATGGGGGATCTAAGGGGAAAGGGTATCCCCCTTCCCTTTCAGAAATTTTTGATGACAGGTGGGGGCCTAGGTGCAAAATGATGCTACCATTGTCTGGTTTTCAAGGATGCTCATTCAGTAGAGATTTCCATTTTTACATAAAGAATCTTTCCAAAACCCTTTAATGTCCCCCCCTGCAGATGACCATTCCAACCACCTTGACCACTGTGAAATACTTATTCAAAGGATTACCAAAACATCAAACACGAGCACAAGCAATGTACACACTCAAATTTGGCAAAGACCTTGTGATACCTAAGCTACTGCACTGACTTTGGTGAAGGACTAGACTAGGCCCCACCTAGGCCCAGGAGTAGTAGTATTAGAAGCCTGACAGGCTAACTCATGATGCTGTCCTAAAGATTTATAGAATGGGCCACTTCTGAGTCCAGCAATTATTCCCCAAAATATTGCTACACTGCTGTGTTCTACTTGAAATATCCCTTTCTCATTGAAACTGACTGATTTCATCAAAGTTTATCACAAAATATACCAAGCACCATCAGTATTGCAGCGTTACTGTGCGTGATTGATGTTGCCTGCATACAGTACAGTGTTATGCTTGTGCATGCATATACTGTGATAAAATAGAACCAAACTTTGACTACATAGCAGGCTGAAAGGTTGTAGCATTCATTGGTTAGTTTGCTAAGCTTTGGTACAGGGTCTTACACTCAGCTTTGTGGGTATATTTTAAGTTACATACGCATCCTGTATGTTTGACACTGTGTGGGGAGTACAATACATAAATGCAGTCAGGCTTCGACAAATCCCCCGCTCGAGAGTCCGGGACAAGTGAAAAGTTACTCAGGCAAGTGCATTGTTCAATCTCATAGCCTGCCGGGCAAGTACTTACAAAGTCTCCTCCACAAAGGAGTTTAAAGGCATATTAAAAGTGGACAAGCAGATATTCATGCAGACAAGTAGACTAAGAGAACAGCTAGCCCGATGGACAAGTAATCAAAAAAGAATTTGTCAAAGCCTGAATGCAGTGCATGTCATGTCTTGCATTCAATAGTTGCAGATTCTTAGTTGTGGAAGTCCAATGGTTCTCACATGAGCACAAAACTCCCAAAAAAATGTACCATCATTTGAATCAGGAATACTATATTTGTATAGTAAAATGGCTTGCTTGAAGGAGAATATTGCCCAAAACTTCCAACGTCTTGAAATCCAGAAATTTCTGAAACACAACTGAGCCAACTTCGCTTTTAATCAAACATTTGTCTAAAGGTCTCAAGGTTCCCACAATTTTGTGATAATGACACTCACAGGCTTGCCAACATTTGAAAGTTTAAAATCTTACTCTGCCTTTGACGTGGTCACTCCAGGTGAATGCCACCCTGGGGGAGGGGTCTAATGGGAGGGGTCCCCCTCCCCTTTGCAAAACTTTTGAATATGTAAGGGGGGCTAGATGCAAAATGGTGCAACATTTGGTGCTAGACTTGAATGAAATATATCTTGAAAAAAAAACTTTTTTATATTTAGTAGACCTAGGCCTAGAACTAAAATAAAAAAAATATCTTTTATAAGATAATGAAAATTTATTTAATGTAGCTTAGTTGTACTTCCTAAAAGAATGTTTTGCCCCCAAATTGGAATTCATCTTCAAATAGCAGACACCTTGAGTTCCCTTCCCTGCTGTTTATAATTAGCTAAAGTGTACTGGGGCCTAGCCTACCTTCCATGCAACAGAACTTCAATCAACATACTAAGCCTAGGCAAGGCCCAGTCAGGCCTATTACATATGCCTAACCTAGGCTAGACCTAATAACAGTAGGCTAAATTAATCAAATCGGTCTAGTACATCTAAAATATTCTCTTGATGTATGCAAAAGCCCCCAACAACTAATCCCCGATGTCGTTATTTGTTCTCCATTTGTCAGATGTACCCTATCCTAACGTGCAACACAAAACCCAACTTAGCCTCAATCGAGAGTCCAGTGCATTGCATGTGGTATACAACTGTGTAATTCATGTACATATATGATTACATGGGGTGGGTACGGTGCGGGTGTATGTATGTACCTATGTACGTAGCAAACGTACGTACATACATACGTATATGTACACAGGTGGAGAGGAAAGCACATCATACTGTTATAACACTATTGATTCCATTTTTGCACATTCATAATTTCCAACTTAAAATGGCTGGGCACACATACTGGCCATGTAGAAAATTGTTTGCGTATGAAATACTACAGAATGTTCAGAAATCATACTGTTCCGATTTTTGGCCAACAGAAAACCTAAAGAACGGAACAAATATGATAACATCGGACTAGTTGGCAAGCCTGCACTCAAGAGACTTCCTAAAATTCAAGATGGCCAAGGAAAAAAGCTACACTGCAAAGAAAATTTTCAATAAATCTACTATAATGAACTCCAAAAGCCTCAAACTGCTATGCAAATATAAGCAGGAAATAATTCTTTGCCCTTATTTAGTAGTACTCTTGCAATAGTATTAAATGAAAGTTCATGATCAATCACTGTTACAATATGAAGAAAAACCTTTTGCCAGATGAGTGTGATTGAGTGTTTCCACTCTTTCTTTTCAAAAGCATATCAAATCTTATCTTACGAACAATCATTTTTAGTTCCATATGATCAAACAAACTGCTACTTTCTTTATTCTTTCTATTTGATGTGGTCTATTTTGTTTTACCTTCATTAGTTTTGATGATTAGAATTGTATTTCACAATTTGTTTTTCTTTATTTTTGCACAACAACCACATGACAAATGAATTATTTCTTTGCAAGAACCTACATAAACACATGAACATATGAGAAATGAATATGAAGCCTTTGAAATATAACTGCCTCTACCTCTCCAAGTTCAGAAATAATGTTTGCAAGTGTCTCCAGGAAATGTGGAAGCTGTGTACCTCTGTCTTCATCAACATCACTTTGTCTATGAAAGAAAGAAATGATTTAAAACGAATTTTGAAATAGCTACAAGCTTTGAATCTACCTGGACAGGAATGCTCTACAATACTGGAGAAAAGACTGCTATGTTATTGTAAACAATCAATCCTCTTCGTATGCAGAAAAATATACATCATGGGTCTCTTACAAGGCATTGTTCAACCGAACAATATCTGAGAACAACAACTTTGCAGTGCATGAACCTAGTTCAATCCTAAATAACAAAGGACATAAAGCTGATGAAAATATTTTTAATTTTTAATTCCCATAAGGTGTTTTGAAAATTAAAAGGAGGAATATTTTCAGGAATTTTTTGGTTGATTTAGAAGAATATTCTCTGTGAGAACCTATATATCATTGGAAAGAGCAAAGATGGGGGATTTGAATGCATATTTTATTTTTGTAAACTAATCTCATTATGTATGCAAATATGCAAATTAGATGACGTCATAGGTTTGTCATAGAAAATCATACAAAACCCATACGTATCACTATTATTTTGTAATTTATGGTGCAGGAGATTGTTTAGCTTCCTTTTCTCTTTTATTTGATACCAAATTTGAGGAAATTGGACCAAAAATGAGGAAGATATGCCCATTTTACTTTTAGTATACAGCCCACACTGAACTAACACACACTGACCTTATGTGACCTCCACACAGAACGCTATGGCTCAGTGCATGCACTGTGCACAGTGGAATGTAAACAACTTTGGATGTAAACAGAGCTCTGTGAGCTTTGTAAGGTAGCTCTAAATGGCCATTTTATTGACTAGAAAAGTCGGAGGGGTGTTGTGGGTTAGGATTTTTGATATTGGGAGGGGATTTTTGGGTCAGAAATGCATGTTTTGGGTCAAAATTTACGCATTTTTGAAAACTGAGTATGTTTGGACCTTTGAACCTCTCTAACTCCCCCTACCCTTGTCATTTAGGCATATATGTTGGTATTTTTATGTAAGGAATCTTGTAAAGAACATTTTGGCGTTTGAATGAAAAAGATTGGACTTTCCGTTGTTGAGCTAGGAGTTTTCAAATGGGGGTGTGTTTTCGGGCCTAAAATGACGATTTTTGACCAAAAATGACGCATTTTTCGAATTTCTACTTGAAATATCTCTGAATTCCCTAAACCTGGCATCTAATCACCTCTCATGATGTTTCTTTAGGGTCTAAGGTATTCAGAGAAAGTATAGGGAGTAAGGTGACCCTTTTCTAGGGTCCTGAAATGACTCCTTGAAAAATTTAGGGCGTTTTTACCAATTTTTGCATTTTTTGGGGCATTTTTTGAATGTAAACAACTCTTTTTTGGTATTTTGTGGAAAATTTTCAGTATACAACCCCCCCAAAAAATGGTGGCATTTGATAGATCTATTTGTTGGCTTTATTTTGGTGGTTAAATGAAGGCTGGTGGACATTGCAAGACGAAGTTATGAACACCTGAAACTGCCAACTCGATTTGCGTGACACAGTCACGCTACTTACGGGAAAGGGTTGTTTATATATATTTTGCTCAAGTTTGTTCCACTTTTTTCTGCACACATGAGGATAACATGTGCTTGTCAGTATGCAATTTCATGGTGTACCCACCGTCTACATTTCTTTCCGGTGTGGTAATGCATCATCCACAAACAGAAACATATTGTAAAGGCACTAGTATTAGCTGCTTACAGGAAGTGATGTTTGACATCGAAGCAGACGTATCACAAGTAAATCATTACTGGAAATTAGCAACAGTCTTGTAAATCATGACAATGGCAACATCTTGGTAACACAAAAAGTTATAATGAAGAAAATGCAGTTTGGAAGGAACACTTTTTTCTCCTTTCCACCTTCTTCATGAAATCTGAATTCTGTATTTTATTTGTTAACTTTCTTTAAAGTTTACACATTTACTGCTCAAAATGACTGCAGTCCTCAGAGTTCAATTTCTACATGTGCCTGTGCTAAAAAACTTTACATCCCATATCATCTGCAATGACACTGTTTCGTTACATGTAAAAACTGAGATTTATAATGTGTACATATCCACTGAGAAGGGTGATCAAGGTATAACAGAGGTAAGATATAATTATAAGAAAAAAAAAGAATGTACAAAAAAGATAAGTTAATGATAGTGCACAGGTACAAAATACTGGAAACGGCACTTGATTGCCAATACCCGTCGGGTACCCAGATACCTCATATCACAGTGACATAAATAGCAGCTCATTTTGACAGGAGCAGTGACTTCACAACACAGACCTGACATATACATCTGTATCAGAGAGGTAGCCATCATTTCATGGAGACTAAAATTGTCACAACAAAATCATGCTGTTTCCTTTCAAATCGAAATTTACTAATAAAGAAACCATACGGAAAATACCCAGTTAGAAAAATGATTACTTCATAGGGTCCTATAACTTTCTCAGACTGAATTTTGGGACATTGCCTGACACAAAAAGCAAGTTTAACAAAAATTTCAACCAATTAGAGGTCACGAAACAGGGTTTTCTCTTGCATGTCCATAATAATGTAAACAAACGAGGTTCTTGCAAAACTTGTTATCTTTGCTCTTTGTTGGCTACAATGTGCTACATGCTGTGAAACTTTCGTTGACAAGCTTCTTACATTCTACCAGTACTTGCACATGTTAACATGTACATACAGCAGCCTCTCCCTGCATGCAGAGCCAAAAATTCGGACTTTTCTTACAAAAGTTTTGAACACTAAATTAACTGAATTTCAGGAAATTAAACACAGCTATTTGGGCTTTTAATTACACAGGGTTTTCTATTTTGTTTTTCACGAGCCAATGGCCAGAATCTTGTAAACGTGCTACAACACAATGATGAACTTGTGATACTTCTAACAGAGAAGAGAATGTTTCACTTGTTTGAGGGAATGGGCCCAAGCTCAGTTCAAATACTGAGCACTACTCATGACGTATGTGAGAAGTGCACGCTGGCAGTGGAATTCGGACTAAGCCTAGCCTAGAATCATGAACCAGGATTACAAAGGGACCTTGGGAGGATATAATTCCTCTCCATGACAAAGACTATTTCTTCAGAAAAACTCAGTGATTATCTTAGTCTCTTTCATGGGTTTTTTTTCAACAAACAAAGATACGAATGGTTCAATCACATGCAGAAATGATAAATATGGGATAATTTTTCCCAAGCAACAATTTTTTTCCGAACAAAGTAGTAAATTTGGAACTGGGAACTGAAACATCGGGCAGGTTTCCAGGTACAGGGCTTGCCTGTGCAAACACTAGTTACTGTGAATGCTCTCTAGCATAAACTGAGTTCTCAGAGGTTCTTGACCCAAGACATGGAAGCACAGCATAATCCGAGTTCAAGGGCTAGGTCATTCTAGACATGAGGAGCAGCTAATAAATGTAAAATAAAAGAGACAAAAAATAAATAAATTACAACACTTACTGGAGGAACAGTTGTTCACTTCGCTGGATCATTTCATTGAACATGAATTTCACATCATTTTCTCCAAGGAATGCTTTGCATGGCTAAGGGTCAAAGCAAAAGTATTGGACAAGTTTATGTCGCCAATTACAATAGTCACACTGCTAACATCATTCTTAAGAACGGTGTATCAGGGACTTTATTTGCTTTTCCTTTCTTGTTTCAAACAAGTCTACAAAGTCAAACAATTTTTCAAAGCTTTCAAGCACAAAGGTGGAATATCTCATTCCTATTAGACAATTCACCACAACAATGCCAGGTAAGGGTAACAACGTGGTATTTGCATTGTGCTGATGTTATGAATAACACTGCAGGGCCAGAAAAAATGTTTATTTCCCAGCAAGCAAGTCAAATTTCCCACAAATTTTACATGCTTTCTTGTACAAAACTAGCCAAATTTCCCTTCAACTGCCCATATTTCCCTGCATATACCAAAAGTTTCCTCCAAGGAGCTTCCCACATTCTGATTTTTCCACCAATGAATAACAGATATTACCGATTATGATAAAAGATGCTCTAATTCTCAAAATCACCTGTTAACAATCCCATGCAGATATGTTAGAAATGAAGGCACTACACTGTTGTGTACATAAACAATAGTGCACATAAAACAACAAGCTATTTGGCACAGCAACAACGTGTCATTTCCTTTGAAGTAAAATATTGATATTTATTGTAAGTCAAAGGAAAGCAGTGTATGAAGTATAGGCCTAGAAATATATCGATTAAGTAGCATTAGAATTTTCAGGTAAATTTTCCTGAAACCAATGAAGGCTGACACTGGTAGTGATCTACTGTGGGTCAGACACTACTACACTGTAAGCATCACAATCACAGAATGTGACTGCTTCTCCAGCCTTCCTTCCATCTATTTTTGCCAAAAACAAAGTCAATGTCCTAAGTAAAATCTCAGTTTTTGTAAAAAGAAAAAGCAACTAAGCAGTACTCTTGTTGGTTTGCACTGAAGAAAAGAGGAGGCAATCAACAAAATCAATCTCCTTTAACTTACAGAAGCAAAATAGCCATATCCACGGACAGCTGTGGCCCAAGACTTCAACCCACTGTCAGGATTGTCAATGGAGCTGCGAAATTGTCTGATGAAATACTGAAATGGAAAGCACATGCAAGAATATTGGGACCTGAAAAATTTTCAGTTGCCATTTTGTAGACTCTAAAGGCAGTCTGTGATTTTTTAACACACTTGACAGTACTTTAGCATATTTCCCTTGCAACACATTGCAATCACACTCATTAAAAACGGAATTGAATTTTTGGTACAAATGTCAAGTTTTGCACTTTTCTAGGAATAATAAACAGGGTCTATGTCCATGTAATACTAGTGTGACATGTACCTTTGGTGTTATGTTTAACAACCACCTTAGTGTCATCACATTATGCAAATTGCAGCTTGTATTTAGTATGAAGCTCCCCACTGTTGGAAGCTGTACTTCAAAACTTAACAATTCTCTGGACTTGGTGAGTCCACCATCCATTAAAAGTTGTCTTTCAAAGCCAGTTTGTTAAAAAAAAATATTCCCTAGTTTGTTAAAAAAAAATATTCCCAGGAAGTTCAGGACAAAATGTGGAAGATGGATACACAGACAACTGAAACAGTTCCAGTGGATAGGGCTGTGAATGTTTAGCAAAATTACTAAACAGGGCTAAAATAGGGCTGTGAACGTTTAGCAAAATTACTAAACGTTTAATCGCAAAATTTTGGGATCGTTTAGCGATTAATTGCAAGTACCTATGATCCCAACATAGACTTTAAAGGTGCCTTGAACATGATGAATATGTAAAATGCATTAGTGACGTCGGCTGAGGGACATAGTTTCCATGAACCTCAAACACGGATCCTCATAGATACTTTGATGTCGTATCATGTGTGCCATTTGTATAATTATGTATTTCACTTTTTTAAAAAGAGTCTAGTGAACATCTAATTTTCTTTAATGACTGCAGATTGTTTTTTACTTCGTACGGAAGAATGGGTTTTGTGATTAATCGCTGGTAGCTTTGTACTAAACGTTTATTACACATACGATCATTTTGCATTTAATCGCTAAACGGTCACAGCCCTACCAGTGGACTGCCAAACTTAATTCCTCTAGCTCACTGGAAACAAATCCAAAAACAGCTCTGTCAAAATTTGATCACACTCAACATAAATGAATTTTATCTTGCAAATATATTACAAGACTAAGATTTTCAAAGAATAATTCATTTTTCCACATAAACTTTATTCTTACAAATCATATATTGTTATGTCATTACTTTTCACCTTTTACCAAAATTCACATTTCCAGATGTGACTTACAATAAAACCAATATTTTGTTTTCATAACATTCCACTTACTAGACAATCCTAAGGAAAAGGCACAGCACTTATTACCTGTGCTCAATGATTACCCATGAACCCTCCAGGAAGCAGCAGAGATATACTGTAAATTACATGACAGGTTACCTCACAGATACTCATTTATTTAACATATAGGGTGGAGAGAGGCAAGTAGATATTAGCATCTTACCCAAGGGTAAAATGAAATGAAGGGAGAGGGTATTAAACCAAGAATTCCCTGGATTACAAGTAATATGCTCAAATCAATTGTCCATGACACACAGTCTCCTTACAAAAGTTTTACCTTTATGGCACGCCAAAAGGCTCACCACATATGATGATGTACTAAAAATACACGTACATGTACTAAAATTACACGTTCATGTACCAAAAATACACGATGATGTACTAACTTCATACGATCATGATGTAAATTTACACCATCATATACTAAATATATATGTTCATCATGTTAAATGTTACGATGAATATGTAAAACCACACGTTGTACATATAAAAACACACGTTGTACATGTAAAAACTTACGATCATCATGTTATTATTGTCCTCCCTGCATGCCATACTGAGTGAGCCTTTTGGCGTTCACGAAGTCCGCCGAAAGGCTCACCGACATACGTTCATCATCTAAACTCATGCGATGTACTAAAAACACACGTTCATGTACCAACTGCTTACGATCATGTACTGAATGCATACGTTCATGTACTGAATGCATACGTTCATGTACTGAATGCAACACGATCATGTACTGAATGCATACGTTCATGTACTGAATGGATGCGTTCATGTACTAAGTGCATTGTCAATTTATACGATGTACATGTGTAACTCACGTGTTTATGATCGGTCATCCAGTTGACTGAATCCAAATGTGTTAGTGGAATCATCACCGGGTTAAGTACTTTTTAGTTTTCTGCACTTTTGGGTAGGCCACGCTAGTATAGACCGTTAATAATGCGCGTGTATACATGGCATCATCAGTATTATGCAACAGTAACAAGCTTAGCCTAGGCCTAGTAGACTGTGCGTATACGTTAAATAAATTAACTTGGCAGAATACTCTCCTAGATTAGAGACGGAGGAAAGCAGATTCATAGAATATGTAGAGATGGGGTTTTCAAACAAGGAAATCGCAGAATTGCTAAAAATAAGCATTTCGACAGTAAAACGCAGGAGGGCAGAACTTGGTGTAAGGAAAAATGATCTAACTACTCTCATGAACGGTGAGCTCAACTTCCTGTGTGTTTGTCAGCCCTAGGGAATCAATGATCCCGCCCATCTTGATCAGAGCACTCTTGAGCAGATCTTGCTATTCTGAATTTGACTTTCACCTCGCAGTCAGGGAATCAAAATAATGCCATGCATCATATGCTATTGGCGCGCGAGATATGTCTCAGGTGTTTTAATGTGTACGTGCACTGTATTTAAGTGTCAGCACTGGATGTGTCCGGCCGTCCGAGGAGCTTATCGAGACAGCATTACCAGACTATTGCAAGAGGTGCTATCCCCGTTGTTGCTATTTATGTTTTCAGGAAATTTGCATAAATTGAAATTACTTTTCACAGAAATGTTCCCACATGCACACCTATCACGTAGTTGTGATATTGTGTATTTTGCATGCTGATCGTGAGTTTTGACTTTTCAGTACATGAACGTATGCATTCAGTACATGGACGTATGCATTCAGTACATAATCGTAAGCAGTTAGTACATGAACGTGTATTTTTAGTACATTGCATGAGTTTAGATGATGAACGTATGTCAGTGAGCCTTTCGGCGGACTTCGTGAACGCCGAAAGGCTCACTCAGTAAGGCATGCGGGGAGGACAATAATAACATGATGATCGTAAGTTTTTACATGTACAACGTGTGTTTTTATATGTACAATGTGTGGTTTTACATATACATCGTAACATTTAACATGATGAACATATATATTTAGTATATGATGGTGTAAATTTACATCATGATCGTATGAAGTTTGTACATCATCGTGTATTTTTGGTACATGAACGTGTAATTTTAGTACATGTACGTGTATTTTTAGTACATCATCATATGTGGTGAGCCTTTTGGCGTGCCATATACCTTAAACACTGCTGCGTCAGAACTACTTTTCTCCCCAGAGTTCATCACCAGCTGCTCAGCAATCAATTTCAAGAAGCTTTCTAATGCTTTCAGACCAGCTGATCTCATGTCTCTGTTGTTATGCTCACTCCAGTGAGACAACTTATCATACACAGGCTGTAGATTAAAGAAAAGTATATACAGAATATAACCTGAAGAAAGATTATGTAACTATTTACCAGCTATCCTAGCAAATGATAGGAAGTCATGAAGTTATTCTTGTTTTGAATTTAAAGGCATATTGCAGTTGGCCCAACTTAACTTTGAAACACCACCGAATGGGTCAAAGCTTCTTGCATTCCCCTTATAAGTATCTTTCATGGTATTTCATGACAAAGATACTGTATACCATATGTAAACCTATTAGTAAACTAGCATGCATTAAAAAATTCATGATTGATAAGAACCATGTGCAATTTAGAAATCAGGGTTTTAAAACTTTTGAGATTCTAAAATCTGAGGCTTTTCCAAGAATTTTCTAAACATGAGCTCCCATTCATGCATTTACACACAATACAAACATGAGGCAATGAGATCTGAAGTTCCAGAAGTGTAAGCTGTCAATTTTTCAGCCATCTGGCAAGTTTTCCTCAAGACCAAAAGTCAGAGTGACCTTTTCCAGATTTTGCCCATTTTCACTTCTGCACAGGATCCCTGCGAATTATGTAACTTCAAATTGGGCTTTCTTCACACATTAATGATTTCACTGTCTGCAACTAAATTAGCTTCTGGAACCTCAAATATGTGGCATCGATTTAGCTGATTTGAATTAAAAATTTCACTGTCTGCAACTAAATTTAGCTTCTGGAACCTCAAATATGTGGCATCAATTTAGCTGATTTGAACTGGTCTGTATACAACTCTCATTATTTTAGATGAGACATTTTCTTTATTCAAAGTACCCTCTTTTAAAACTTTTTTGTAAATTTACAGTGGAACAATGAATGAAAAAGCAGCTGTTGTAAAATAGCAATGACAAGGTACTGGCATTGCACTTGTGTGGAGCCCACACTTCCTGGTAGTTGTTAAAACAAAGCTTTCTGTACACACTTTATTTCTACTAATATACCAGTTTGTGCTGGGAAGAAGATAAATCTTTGATTTCCTTAATGCTTTTATCTGTTAATTACTTTTTAATGACATTGTGAGTGATAGGAGGGAAGATATTCTGCACATCTTTCTATCCCAAGAGTATTAATATATTTTCTGTCTTTACTGGAATATAATTCATCCTTTTTATGTACACAGGTGTCATTGCTCTGTGTCACGAGTATGCTTGGCACAAGTCTCAAAGTGCTTGATTCAAGTCTATCGTGCAGCTGTAACAATTTACTCATGAATATTCATTTGCTTTCTGCTTGCAGGACAAGGTTCGCTGCAGCCAGCGTCGAAACTATAATACTCTAATACTCTTTGTTTGCTTCACTGACTTTGCTACGGACGTTCACTGGGTTTATATATTTTTAGTAGCTTAATTTGCATAAAATGCAGAATTTGGGTGGTTTTAAGGAGACCAGGTGGAAAATCTAGGGTGCGACGTTGAATTTCGGTTCTGGTAATGAGAGGGTTGCTGTGTGCGCCCGCAGTCGTCATTGCAGGCCGATAGCAGTTGGACGTGATGTCCGTTGGGCGTTAGCCCGCAGCAGTTGCTAAGCGTCTTCGTGAGCTAGCTTGTAGTTTTAGGGGAAATTGTGGCTCCCCGCCGTCTGTCTTTTACGTAAAAATGTCTTGAACACCATCGTTGATTAAGCCTGCCGTTTTCCTGTCAAAAGCCGGAAACCTAACTAAGTTCCGTAAGTTTACTGTTTTAATTTGTTTCGTAATGTTACTTGCAAAGTTTATACTTAGCGACGGTAAAATGTTACTTTGGGTAGCATATGTACGAACGAGGCGATACTTTATTTAGAGCATTACACTGAAGTCAGCAAACAGAAAATGTGACGATAAAATATCGGTTGTCTTTAAGGAGAAAGCTGTACGTAGTAAAATAGAAGTGTGGATACTGTGTAAATCGCCAAAGGGCTTGAAATGTAAATATGTGATTAAGGGGTATGCTGCGAATCAAAAGACAAGGCAAAAACGATACAAGTCACTTTAAATGTTTTTGTGTTTATATTATTTTGGCTAAGGTTATCTTTAACTACCAAGAGAGTGTTTTCTGTAAAATATTTGTACATACATTTTGTATTATTTTACATTTATTCCAGGGTTTTTATTTTGGTGCAATAAACTTAGATGACTGAAGGTACCGTCGTATTATGTAGTCATTCGTCCGGTCGTGTTTGCTTCACCCTACCCGTGACATTTGGGGGCTTAGACGGGAAGCACTCGCCTGGACGTCTGTCGTCGTACCACCACCTAGACCTATCGCCGGATTCTTCGCCCTGACGATTTGCGGGTCGCCAACGCCCAAAATCGAGGCTAGCGTGCTGTTAAACTTCGCACTGTCAGTATCACTCGCGTCAAGATTGGAAGTCATCGAACCGTGTCTGGACATAGGGACAAGTCTGCTCTCATTGTTATGAGATGAAGGTATTGAATGTCATTATCAATATTTTGTTTTTGTGTATTATCTGTATTTTCGCCCGGCTACCCCAGACTGCAAATTACAAAATGGCAGAGTTTCAAAGCTATATTACGATGGGGGAAGATCTTGGCCTCAAGGGGAAAGAGTTAATTGATTTCGCAAAAGGTCTTGATGCACAGGCTAGAGACGAAAGACAAAAGGAACGAGAACATCAAAGGGGTTTGAAAGAATATGAATTAAGGATTGCGGAGGAAAACGCAAAGTCACGTTCCTCAGGAAAAACGGACGTAGACCCTTCCAAAGCGTCACCATTCAAAAAGCCTGAGATCCCATGTTTCAATGAGAAAACTGATGAAATTGACTCTTACCTAAAACGGTTCGAGAGGTATGCAATTGCTACAGAAAAGCCGAAGTCGGATTGGGCCATGTTATTGAGTGCATTATTAACGGGCAAAGCCCTTACTGTTTATTCAAGATTGTCTGATGATGATTATAAAAATTATGATACTCTCAAGAAAGCATTACTTTTTACTTATGAACTTAATGCTGATGGTTTTCGTAGAAAATTTAGAGGTTCGAAACCAGAAGGGGGAGAAACTTATGCACAATTTGTAGAGAGAATTACAGGTTACCTAAAACGTTGGGTGGACCTGAGTAATACAGACAAGTCTTTTGAAGGTATGTTAGACCTCATGGTTAGAGATCAATTCTATGGTGTGTGTAGTAAAGAGTTACGGGTGTTTGTCAAAGAAGGACAGCCTACTTCTGTCAAAGATATGGCTGCCAGGGCTGATCGCTATGTTGAAGCTAGAGGTAAACAGTGGGACAAAAAGGGGTCCACGAAGCCAGGCCCTAGCAACAAATTACAATCCGAACAGCAAGCAGATAAATTGAGGGAGTGGAATAAGAACAAGAAATGTTATAATTGTAGTGAACTGGGTCATGTTTCCCGTGATTGTAAGAAACCCAAGGGGTATAATGCTTCAAAAGGTCGTAATGATAAGGCTGCAGGTTTGGCAGATGAAAGTGACCATACCCCAGAGGTTAAAGAGAGGGCTGCCGCCTGTCAAACTGACTCTGAAGTACTTGTAGGTGAGTTAAAACTTAGAAGCGGTCTGCCTAAAGTCAGTGCTGTTGAGACAAATCAGGAATGTATGCCTGTGAGGGAAGGTTATATTGGGTCGTCAAAAGTGTCAGTATTAAGGGACACAGGCTGTAGCACTGTTGTAGCTAGGAAACAATTTGTTGACAATTCAATGTTTACAGGTATTAACAGGCGTTGTGTACTTCTTGATGGTACCGTGCGTGACGTACCCGTCGCAATTGTTTCTATAGATACGCCATATTATCAAGGAGAGGTTGAGGCTTTAGTTATGGAAAGCCCGTTGTACGACCTAATTTTGGGGAACATCAGTGGGGCTAGAGAACCACAGGACCCAGACCCAGATTGGGCACCCCCTCAATATGAAAGTGTTGGCAATGATTCAGATACCGTAAGTGGTGCGGTTGAGACTCGAGCTCAAAGGAAAAAACGAGGAAAGCCTCTTAAGCCACTGAGAACCGCAAATTCAGAGGAATTGAATATTGGTAGGGATGAATTAATTCAGGCTCAGAAAGACGAGTCTAAATTTGCCAAATTTTACGACTTATCGAAGACTGACAAGGTAAAGGTTACAAGAAGTGGAAATGAAGTTAGATTTGTTGTTGTGAATAATGTACTGTTTCGCAAGTTTAAGTTGTCTGATTCAAAAGGTGACAAGGAATTTCGTCAAGTCATGGTACCTGAAAGATTCCGAAACAAAGTTATGAGTGTAGGCCATGAAGCGCCATTATCTGGTCACCTGGGTGTAAAGAAAACGTACGATAGAATTGCGAGTAATTTCTATTGGCCTGGCATTCAGAAAGATGTCAAAATGTTTTGCATGTCCTGTGACATATGTCAGAGAACTATTTCGAAAGGTAAAATTTCTAAAGTTCAGTTAGGACGCATGCCACTAATTGACACTCCGTTTCACAGGGTGGCTATAGACTTAGTGGGTCCACTTGCTCCAGTGTCAGATCAGGGAAACAGATATATCTTGACCTTAGTAGACTATGCTACGAGATTTCCAGAGGCAGTTGCATTGCCCAGTATTGAAACAGAGCGAGTAGCAGAAGCTCTCCTCGGAATCTTTACTAGGGTGGGATTTCCCAAAGAAATTTTGACTGACATGGGGAGTCAATTTACATCTAATCTTATGAGGGAGATTAGTCGGGTATTGCAAATCAAGCAATTGACCACCACACCCTACCATCCCATTTGTAACGGTTTGGTTGAAAAATTCAACGGAACGTTAAAGAAAATGTTGAGAAGAATGTCTGCTGAACGGCCACGGGATTGGGACCGATTTTTACCTGCTCTATTGTTTGCTTACCGTGAAGCTCCTCAAGAGTCACTAGGTTTCTCTCCATTTGAATTGTTATATGGGAGAACGGTCCGAGGACCTATGGATATTTTGAAGGATTTGTGGACTGGTGAAATTGGGGAAGAAGAGGTCAAAAGTACTTATCAGTATGTGATTGATTTGAAGGAAAGACTCGAGGAGACATGTCTTTTGGCTCAAAATGAGCTTGCAAAGTCATCAAGCAGGTACAAAAAGTATTATGACGCAAGAGCACGTGATCGAAAGTTTAAGGTCGATGACCAAGTTTTAATTTTGTTACCAACAGACAGTAACAAGTTAACCATGCAATGGAAAGGTCCATATACAATTGTAAGAAAGGTAGATAAGAATGACTATAAAGTCGACGTAGAGGGAAAACAGAAAACTTTCCATGCTAATCTACTTAAGAAATATTTTGTGAGATCATCCGACCAGAATGTTGAGGTAGCGTCAGTTGGAATTGTGTTGGAACAGACCGGAGGGTCTTGTGCAATCGTTGAAGAAAGTAATTTCGAAACAGAAAAGTTTGGTATTGTATTGCCTCCTTCTAAGTCAAAAGAATGTTTCAGAGATGTCAATGTCAACTCGAAGTTATGTGAAGACAAAGTGAGAAAGGTGTTTAGTGTATTGTCAGAATTTAGTGATGTGCTTACAGACAAGCCTGGTTGTACGAATTTAATTGAGTATACGTTGCCATTGGTAACCGATGAGGTCGTGAGGAGTAGACCTTATCCAATTCCTTTAAAAACGCAAAGTGTTGTTGAGAAAGAAATTGAGTATATGTTAGAATGTGATATAATCGAAAAGTCTGATTCTCCGTATGCATCGCCAATAGTGTTAGTTCGAAAGAAAGACGGATCAAACAGATTTTGTATTGACTTTAGAAAACTGAACAAAGTGGCTCTATTTGACCCCGAGCCTATCCCCAATGTTGAAGAGCTTATGGCTAAATTGTCTACGGGGAAGTATTTTACCAAAATAGATTTATCAAAGGGCTATTGGCAGATACCAGTTAGTGTGGAGGAAAGAAAGAAATTGGCCTTTGTAACACACCAAGGGATGTATCAGTAAAGTTATGCCATTTGGGGTTGTCAACGCTTCTGCAGTATTTACGCGCATAATGCGCATGTTACTCAATGGTTTGGAAAATACTGTGAATTATATTGATGACATTTTGCTATTCTCGACAGATTGGGAAAGTCATGTCGAACTGCTAGTGAAGATACTTAAACGCCTAAGGGAAGCAGGACTTACAGCGCGGCCGTCTAAATGCTATGTAGGCTATTCATCGCTTGAATTTTTAGGTTTTATGGTGGGAGAAGGGATTTTGAGACCTCAACCCGACAAGGTGCAAAAGGTATGGAATGCGTCAATCCCAACCACGAAAAAGGAAGTTAGATCCTTTATGGGGCTTGTTGGCTATTACAGTCGGTTCATACCAAATTTCGCGGCCATTTCAGCTCCTTTAACTGATCTTACGAGGGGTGGTAACCCAAATAGAGTGAAATGGGGACCTCCTCAGGATGCTGCTTTTAATACCCTCAAATCAAGGCTGTTGTCTGCACCTATCCTGCGCTTACCCGATATGGCTAAACCATTTATTCTTAGATGTGATGCTTCAGATGTAGGGATTGGAGCAGTGCTCATGCAGGAGGAGGATGGTATCAAGTATCCAATTTGTTTTGCCAGTAGAAAGTTACAGCCCAGAGAAGTTAAGTATGCTACAATAGAAAAGGAATGTTTGGCTGTTGTTTGGGCTATGGAAAAGTTCCAGATTTATTTGTATGGGTCTGAATTTTTGTTGGAAACAGACCACCATCCATTAGTGTATATAAATAAAGCTAAGATAAAGAACAGCAGAGTTTTGAGATGGGCTCTCAGTATTCAGCCATTCAGGTTTGTGATTAAGGCAATTAAGGGAACGGAAGATTATGGGGCTGACTTTTTGAGTCGTTGCCCAGAGTAAAAGGTGTACTATTAATATTTTGTGTGTATGTAATATATCGTAATATTTTGACGTGTGTTTTGTATATAGATGAAATTTGTGAAGAGATTTGTTATATTCATGCGCATTCCGTAAATTATTCTAAGAAGGGGGATGTGTCACGAGTATGCTTGGCACAAGTCTCAAAGTGCTTGATTCAAGTCTATCGTGCAGCTGTAACAATTTACTCATGAATATTCATTTGCTTTCTGCTTGCAGGACAAGGTTCGCTGCAGCCAGCGTCGAAACTATAATACTCTAATACTCTTTGTTTGCTTCACTGACTTTGCTACGGACGTTCACTGGGTTTATATATTTTTAGTAGCTTAATTTGCATAAAATGCAGAATTTGGGTGGTTTTAAGGAGACCAGGTGGAAAATCTAGGGTGCGACGTTGAATTTCGGTTCTGGTAATGAGAGGGTTGCTGTGTGCGCCCGCAGTCGTCATTGCAGGCCGATAGCAGTTGGACGTGATGTCCGTTGGGCGTTAGCCCGCAGCAGTTGCTAAGCGTCTTCGTGAGCTAGCTTGTAGTTTTAGGGGAAATTGTGGCTCCCCGCCGTCTGTCTTTTACGTAAAAATGTCTTGAACACCATCGTTGATTAAGCCTGCCGTTTTCCTGTCTAAAGCCGGAAACCTAACTAAGTTCCGTAAGTTTACTGTTTTAATTTGTTTTCGTAATGTTACTTGCAAAGTTTATACTTAGCGACGGTAAAATGTTACTTTGGGTAGCATATGTACGAACGAGGCGATACTTTATTTAGAGCATTACACTGAAGTCAGCAAACAGAAAATGTGACGATAAAATATCGGTTGTCTTTAAGGAGAAAGCTGTACGTAGTAAAATAGAAGTGTGGATACTGTGTAAATCGCCAAAGGGCTTGAAATGTAAATATGTGATTAAGGGGTATGCTGCGAATCAAAAGACAAGGCAAAAACGATACAAGTCACTTTAAATGTTTTTGTGTTTATATTATTTTGGCTAAGGTTATCTTTAACTACCAAGAGAGTGTTTTCTGTAAAATATTTGTACATACATTTTGTATTATTTTACATTTATTCCAGGGTTTTTATTTTGGTGCAATAAACTTAGATGACTGAAGGTACCGTCGTATTATGTAGTCATTCGTCCGGTCGTGTTTGCTTCACCCTACCCGTGACACTCTGCTTTTTTGGAGCCCTGAAGGATTTACATTTCAGATTGTGATGATATTTATACCTGATAATCTTTGTAGAGAAGGGACCCAAATTGAGCAGCGTGTCGACCAAGCAACTTCAGACCAGCCTCTGGCACTGCATAACGCTGTAACTGTGTTGAGGGCTCAATAGCCATGCTGGTAAACTTATAAATGTCAGAAGTGTACTTGCCATCTGAAAGAAAACAGGAAAACACACAATGTTTTAAAGATCACAGGACCAAGAAAAGCTAGGATTTTTTAAATCCTTCTTTGTTCATTTTTTTAACCACTGAAAAACACAACTTGTTTTATGATGAGTCAATTGACAAAGCACTGTCAAAAACTTAAATATGTATGGAAACTTCCAGCAGTCTTGCCAAGCAAGAATCTGGCTACTCTTTTTCTCCTTAGCTGCAGGATACAATGGTGGTATATTGGCAACTGATATACTACTGTACTAAGGGACACCTCAGACACTCTACCATTCAGAGCCAATAGAATGTGTCTAACCCAAACTTCCCATAGAAGGTGTCTAACCCACTCTGGCTGAAGGATTTACACCCCACACTGCCCATAAAATGAATCTACTCCAAAGTGAGCACATGATGTTATCTACCCCACACTGCCCACAGAATGAGTATATCCCACACTGCCAATACACTGTGTCTACCCCATGTTGCCCATCAAATGTATCCATCTCACTTTGTCCGTAGGCTGTATTTACCCCAAACTGCCCATAGTGTGTCTAACCCATCCTGCCTGTATGGATGCATTTATCCCACACTGCCTACAGAATGTCTACCCTACAGTGAATGCGGACACCCCACACGGTCCATAAATAATATCTACCTCACACTGCCCAAAAGATGTATCTACCCCACACTGCCCATAGAGTCTGTCTCCCAAGACCTATACAGACCTCCCCCACACTGCCAATAAAATGTATCTACCCTACACTGTCTACAGGATGTATCTATCCCCTACACATAGGGAGTATCTGCTTCACACTGCCCATAGAATGTATCTACTCACACAATGCACATTCGATGTACTCTACCCTTCACTACCGATGGAATGATTCTAATTCACACTGCCCATGAAATACTTCTAACCACATTGCCTGTAGGATGTATCTATCCCACACTGCCACAGGATGTACACAAGGCTCTGTCCTACAAGATGTACAGTAGCTATGTAGTAGCTACTGCACACAGGTGATCTGAATCAAAAATTGGTAAGAAGCACCACGAATATATAAACAGCAGTCTAAAGATTTGATACAAATGCAAGGAAAACATCATACTGACACTACTGAACTGAACACAGAACTTTCTCAACTCTTGACTTTACTTGCAAATCCACTGAATGACATTACAGAATGTACTGAAGTCTTTTTGTGTACCACCACTGACAATAAACACATCTTTAAAGTTAAAGACATGCATTTCAACAAAACATACTGTGATGTCACCAAAATGATTTTAACACTACCTCAGTACTTAGGATAAAGTTTAACTACTGTCACTGAGTGTGCATACTAATGTACTACAAAGTTGTGGAATGGTATGGTAGTTTATAACCCACTGTACATGTACACATATACTGAACATCTACATCCAAAGTATTATGAACTACTGTAGATTTATACTAGACTAAATGGAATGAAGATATAGAATACGATTTGAGCCATAAATACATTGATAATTCAAACTAGCTACTCAAAGACAGTTGTGGAGGATACACCATAAATGAAAAACACTGTCTGCTCTGCATAAACAGTTGCAAAAAAAATCAGTCTTTCCATGAAATATGGTTCCAAAAATATTACCTCACAAATATTTTGTTTATTATGAAATGGTGATATGGAAAAGCAGAAATCAATGGAATCACTGCTGTATGCAGGATCACACCCCTATCCAATGGTTATTTCAGGTAACTGATACCATACCTTCCTCCACTGACTGTGTGAAATGGACCAGCAAATGGGACAGGCCCACCAGACAGCCAGCAATTGTAGTCATCTCTGGTTTCTTTGTTTTTGATGTCATCTGAAAATTAACATTAAAGTCTGAAATAAATATTGCACTCCAACTTTTAAGTACATTGCTCTGCTGTACTCTGTCAGTAACAGACTGTCCTTAATACAGCCATCACAATTTGACTTTGCATACTGTAGACAAACCACCTCCCCCCCCCCCTTCCCTCCCTCTATGCTCATTCAGTTTAGACTTAGAGCACGTGCAACAGAATTAAAAAAGTTCTTCTTATATAACACCAATATTTGGAACACTGTATTCCGAGAAAAGTATTTGGTTGTTGCTGTAGAATACAGTCGCACTTGTAATAACTTGAGTGAACATTATGTGTTCATCCTTATACATGGACTACTTTATCCTTCCTTACAAAAAGCATCAATACTTGTGTGGCACATGACTGATGTGTTTACTGGAATGTCAATACTTGTGTGGCACAAGACTGAGATGTGTTTACTGGAATTTCAATACTTGTGTGGCACAAGACTGAGATGTGTTTACTGGAATGTCAATACTTGTGTGGCACATGACTGAGATGCCTTTACTGGAATGTCAATACTTGTGTGGCACAAGACTGAGATGTGTTTACTGGAATGTCAATACTTGTGTGGCACAAGACTGAGATGTGTTTACTGGAGTGTCAATACTTGTGTGGCACAAGACTGAGATGTGTTTACTAGAATGTCAATACTTGTGTGGCACATGACTGAGATGCCTTTACTGGAATGTCAAAACTTGTGTGGCACAAGACTGAGATGTGTTTACTAGAATGTCAATACTTGTGTGGCACATGACTGAGATGCCTTTACTGGAATGTCAATACTTGTGTGGCACAAGACTGAGATGTGTTTACTGGAATGTCATTACTTGTGTGGCACAAGACTGAGCTGTGTTTACTGGAATGTCAATACTTGTGTGGCACATGACTGAGATGTGTTTACTGGAATGTCAATACTTGTGTGGCACAAGACTGAGATGTGTTTACTGGAATGTCAATACTTGTGTGGCACATGACTGAGATGTGTTTACTGGAATGTCAATACTTGTGTGGCACATGACTGAGATGTGTTTACTGGAATGTCAATACTTGTGTGGCACATGACTGAGCTGATTACTGGAATATCAATACCTGTGTGGCACATGACTGAGCTGTGTTTACTGGAATTCAATACTTGTGTGGCACAAGACTGAGATGTGTTTACTGGAATGTCAATACTTGTGTGGCACATGACTGTGATGTGTTTACTGGAATGTCAATACTTGTGTGGCACATGACCGAGATGTGTTTACTGGAATGTCAATACTTGTGTGGCACATGACTGTGATGTGTTTACTGGAATGTCAATACTTGTGTGGCACAATACTGAGATGTGTTTACTGGAATGTCAATACTTGTGTGGTACATGACTGAGATGTGTTTACTGGAATGTGAAGTGCAGAAACAACAGTACATAGTTTGGCTTGTGGCTCCTGGCTATGAGCAATAATGTTCACTGCTGGTCAGTCTGTTTACATTAAAGAAATATTGTCAGTCTATAATCAAGCAAATAACATGAATAGCATTTCTTGTTTGGCTGTCTATATGTACCATCATGGGAGACAAAGCAATATAACAAAAAGTTAGATTGAACTCACCTGTTGCTTGAGGGTGCTTACATAAATTCCCATCAACTTTTCACCGTAACGTAACATATCTTCTGGGTACCACTCTGAAATTACACCCAGCAACTCATACAGGCCGTACTTGACTGCAGACAGTATTGGAAGGAAACAAAAGTACATTCAAAAAGTATATTTTTACAACAAACTCCTCAAGACCTATACTGTCAATTACAGGTCATTAAGTAACTGTTGTTCACCAGTGGTGACAACAGGGTTTAAAAATGGGGGGGGGGCAAATGGAGGGCAAGAAAAATGGTGGGGGGCAAAAGAATGTTTCACACGTAGTGCCAGCTTTAGCAGGTGGGGTCCATGGGCCCACCTTAGGGCCTGGTGGGGTCCGGGGGCAAGGCCCTGGTGGAGGTCCAGGGAGTGAAGCCCCAGGAAGCGCTGAGGTTTTAGCATATTTCTTGGTAAAAATTAAGCCTCAGGATAGGTATATTTTGGTTTATAATACATCATCCAATGCAAAGATTCCAAACAATTTCAATATATTAGGCTATTCCACCCGTCAGGCCACTTTACTTCAGGAGCTGAGTGGGGGACATCTGGGGGGCAGAGCTGCCTGGGCAGCAAATGTCCCTCCCCCCCCTTGGTGCCGCCACTGTTGTTCACTCTTTCCACTTCACTTAAGTTCACTTCTTCTAATTTGTCCATGTAAAGGTGTAAGGAAACAACAGAGAACTGTGGGCATTTTGGTTCAACATTTATTAATGATACAGCCAAAGGCACATATGATCTTAATGAAATCTTGATTTCAAATCACTGATTTGCAAAAGAATCTTACAATGTGCATCACATCCAGGACACACTGGCAAGCAGACATGCATGCATTCTCATCATCATACCAATGGATTGTCAGTTTAACTGTACATGTGCAGTACAAAACATGACTAAGAAAGTCACTGCATGTGTAGCTATCTGCACATATGCATGAGAGCAAAGCTTGAATGACAATTTATTCACATTATATCAATACTGTTGTTAGTGATGGTACCAGTTTAGCTACATACACACTCCTACATAGGGACCACAATGCTGCTTAAATTTTATTTACTAGTTGTTTAAAAAAGTTTCATCTGGTCTCATCCTGCTGATTCATTTGTTTATTCCCTTTCTGTTGTACGCAGAAAAAATATGAATTCAATGGAATCTCATTCTGCACATTGCAAGTAATCCAGGTATAAGGGTGGGTTTAGATGATTAACCAGGCAAATATTAAAAACACTTTACAAAACTCCCAACAAGTACCATGCATAGATATACAAAAGTAGTACCACTTTACACAATGATGCTCAACTCGACTTTAAAAACTTAGAAATCCACTTTGAATGGTCATTCACATTAACTTGTTATAACTATGTTGTAAGGCCTGACTTTAAAGAAGAAGTTGCATAATGTTTTGAGAAACAGAACTGTATAACAGAATGTGAAAAAGCATTTTGTACTCTTTGAAAGATGCAAGCATGCCCTTTTAAACTTCACCCTTCTTGTTCACAAGATCTACCAGGGTCAAAACTGCCCACAGCATCTGATGCTTAAAATTACCTCTGTAGCTTTACAATGGAGAAGATCCCTTTGAATCCTTTACCAATACGAACAGTTGTTATAACGAAAGAAAGCCATTTCACTGTAAGTGTCGCCAGGGTTTGCAAATGAAACCAAGTTTGTGGTAAACTTCAATGCAACCAAGGAAAAACAGTGCACTGAACTACTGAGTGTGCAATGATGAGACATCGAACAATACTGGCATGCTGGGTATTTGTGGTCCCTTGTTGCATTATGCAGCAGAATTGCATAATTTCCGCAATCTTCTTAACAATCCTGCAAGTTTTAAAATTATGTCCAGGAATTTCCCATACATGTTGGGAAAAGGTTGACCTTTTATGTTGCAACTTATTGAGACCCCCCCCCCCCCCGAACCAAAATCCCCCTCAAAATATTTCTAAGCTTCCTATTCGGTCCCTAGAATCAATGAAGTAGGAGCCTCCTTGGCTACCCACCATTTGCTGATGATTATTTCAATCACTGTCTACCAATCACACAGAGGCTCAAACTAGTCCTTGACTGGACACTCTAATTTGAAAGAGAGAAGAAATTAGTCACCTCCTTGTGAAGCACGACTGGATTGCATCAGTATTCCAAAATACTTTTTGACAAGGGCAGAAACTTCAAGATCTACATTGCTCTGGTGTTGGGCAGCCAGCTGCAAAATCTGAAAATTAACAAAAGGAAAATCTCATAAAGTTATGTCGTTTACTACGGATTGTAAAAGATGTCCCTATACTGTTTCTTGCATGGTGCTCAAATTTTCACCATTGTGAGTAGATAGACAAATGTGAAATTTCAGAAATAGACAAACAGTTACATTGTCTGGACATGATACAGGAGATATTACCTTCCTAGCAGGTGTCGAATATGTAATCCTCTTTTGACATACATACTCTCAGGGCTCCACAAATCCCCCGCCCGACAGTCCGGGGAAAGAACAAAATCACTCTGGCATGTGCACTGTTCAATATATATATATATATCATAGTCCTCTGAGCAAGTACCCCAGCATAAGTCTTCTCCACAGCAGCAATTGGGCAAACTCAAACTGCACAAGTAAATATTCATGTGGGCAAGTAGATTTAGTAAACAGCTAGTCCAATGGACAAGTAATGAAAAATGATCCAATATCACTATATTCATGAGCCCAATTTGATTTTACCTCTCGACTGTTGATTGGTTTCAACATATGAATATTCATATTGCACGACAAAGCTTCAGCTGTAACGTTCACTTTTACACAGTAAGTCAATGGGACTTCACTGTGTGAGCTTTAAGCGGGAGAAATCACACACTAAAACCCCACTGACGTTGGTCGTCTGAAACAGCATGGTAATCAGACTTGCTTTAGTCGATTTTCGTTGCATATTTATTTGTGTTTGTTGTGATCATATATATGAATAGTTCATAGGGTACAGTTTTTATGCAGTTTGATGAAGAATTCTTGCAAAAGTTCTCGGATGTAGGTATTACCAGTGCAGCCAATATAGGTGCAGGAGTAATACACGTCTGCCAAGCGGGCAACAGGAGATACTGCACAACTGAGTAACCTTCTAGCTGTAAGCATATCGACACAGAGTGTGAAAACAACAGTACTGTTCACATCATGGCAGTTCTTCAAGATCTTTCTTGGTACAGTATTGCCTGTTTATCTAAGCACCAACAAGCCAGTAGGCCACAACTGGAAGAAAGGCCGTGGCCGGCCCGACTTAAACCAATTGGATAGAAACTGAGCCGTAAAACCTCATCTAACTCTAACTCCAATCAAAGCATCACATACAAAATTTATATCCTCACAATAAGACTCTCAATCACATAACACCTGGCTACAAGACAAAACTGAACTAATGATTTCTTGCATCTGGTACTTCCCTCATTTATACTTCAATATCTCTTACAAATTGCACCTGTTAGAATCAGTTCCTTCAGTCTAGGCACTTTTTCTTGATAACTACTCCTCTTTGGAACAATACGTGCAGTGATATTTGTCTTTTTTCTTCACTTCAATATTGATCAGTTTAAAACCAAACTTCACAGTGACTAGTTATTACTTTTTCCATTCCTTTCATATATATGTATATATGTGTGTGTATATATATATATATATATATATATATATATATATATATATATATATATATATATATATTATATATATATATATTATATATATATATATATATATATATAATATATATATATATATATATATATATATATAGATATATATATATATATTATATATGTATATATATATTACAAATATATTATATATATATATATAATATATATATATATATGTATATGTATATATAAATATATATATATATATATATATATATATATATATATATATATTATATATATATATATATTATATATATATATATATATATATATATATATATATATATATATATATAAAATATATATATATATATGTTAACGGAAATACTGTATAACAACAGTGCTAAAGAAATGAATGGCTGGATCTCAAAGGAGATACCTGACAGCAGTAGAAGCTAGAAATTTGGTAAATACAACAGCCATAAAAGGTTTTTGCAAAGCTTTCGAGCAATACTAGCTCTTCTTCAGTGCTTGATCACAAGAGTGACAAGGAGTGTACGGGACTTACAGCTTTTAAATTGTGAGGACAATGGTCCCCACTGATAGTCAATTAGGACTATCGTTTTTGAAAGAGGCGAGACTAAGTAATTTGAGTAAGCCTATTGAGATAGGCGTGACGGAGACGGTCTAATAGGATTACTTAGGCCTAGAATGTAATCCCTTCAATCAGTATGCTGGTAAGTCGTTTCGGATATTCAGGCCGAATGGCGACGTAGTCTTGAGTTGACATTCCCAGAAATTTTCTTTTGTCTTACGGTTTCTATTGTCCCATGAATCATTTTGTTCGATAGCAATGACACGTAAATTGTCTATCGAATGATGCGGTAAATTGAAATGGTTGGCAACAGGTTGATCAATTTTTTTTGGTTTTAATTGCTGACCTGTGCTGTGTCATTCTCATCCTGAGGGAGTTTTTTGATTCCCCCACGTACTGCGTTCCACATAAATTGCAGTAGATGAGATATATGACGTTTTTGGAAAGACAATTAATTGATTGTCTAATTTGGAAAGTGCGTGAAGTTTGATAGCTCTGAAAGTATTTAGTTGTCGAATCAATCAGAGCGCACGTCTTGCAATTTGGCCGGCAAGGTGAAAAACCAAACCTCGTTTGTTAGCCTCTACTGAGGTTTTGTCCTGAAATTTTGCGGTTACCAAAATGTCCCGTAAATTTGGGGGCGGGAAAAAGCAAGAACGGGGGGAGCGGGAAAGATAGACTTTAAGCGAGCCGTGCTTTGAAGTATGGGCAAATGTTTTTTGGATGAATTTGGCGAGTGGTTGCAGACCGGAATGGTACTCAATTACCAATGGCACTCTATTAGATTTAGGCTGACGGTTTTTGTATGTCAGAGTTTCAGAACGTGGGGTATCCTTTGCCTTTTTGACCGCATTTTCAACTAAACCCCGAAGGTACTGTCTATTTTGGAGGTGGCTAGACAGTTCGTTAGTGCGAGTTTCAAAGTCTGTCTCAGAGGAACAGACACGTTTTGATGCGAGGTGGTTGGCTATAGGGAATATTTTTTGGTGCAGTGTGGTAAATGGAATCTGCTCAGTAGTAGGTAGTTGTGACTGTCCGTGGGTTGCTTGAACACGTCTGTTTTGAGTGAACCCTTTTCTATGTTCACTGTTGTGTCCAGGAAGTGGACACTGACTCTAGAGGAGTCGGCCGTGAATTTGATTGTGGAGTGAAACGAATTGATGTTTTCCACAAAAATTTTTAGGCTATCTTCACCGTGGGGCCAGATCATGAAGATATCGTCGATAAAACGTAACCAAATTTGTGGTTTTAAAATTTGTCGAGATAAGAATTCTTTCTCGAGGTTGCCCATAAATAAATTTGCGAATGAAGGAGCCATCTTGGTTCCCATGGCAGTACCATGAATTTGGAGGTAGTGCTGGTCGCCAAAGACGAGATTGTTGTTTGTCAGAATAAGGCGCATCAGCTCGCCTAAGTCTTTCTTGGTGGGCGTTTTGCCTTGGATGGGTCTGAAGGCGGTTTTACAAGCGGAGATGCCTTCTTCGTTTGGTATATTTGTATGTAAAGAGGACACGTCAAGAGTGACCAGAATTGTGTCCTGTGGGAGATTTTGTATATATATATATATATCTATATATATATATATATATCTATATATATATATATATATATATGTATATATATATATATATATATATATATGTATATATATATATATATATATATATATATATATATAATATCTATATATATATATATATCTATATATATATATATATATATATATATATATATATAAATATAAATAATGCTATAATTTGGGATTTAGGCGAAAAACCGTATGAAAAAACGCGACTATTGGGAGAACTCGAACCTTGGGTGAAAAAACCGTTTCGCTTTAACATTTAACACACTGTTATATAGGAATGCGTAACTCTATACACAAGTCCAATTTACCACATCATGTTTATGCAATTACTTAACTGCACACCAACTTACGTGTATGTATCTGTTAACACTAAGGACTTACGGGCCATTGAAATAACGTGCATATATATCTCAGAACCAAAAGGGGAAATATAATCTTATGTATTTTATTGTTTTTTCTTCGCCCGTCGTATTGGCGGTATACCGATTTCGCCTAACAGGTCGATCTAGTGTTATATACATACATATATATACATATATATATATATATATATATTATATGAGAAAAATCCACGTATGCTCCATGTAATATAACAAATAATAAAACACATTCCAAAGATGACATAATAAGAGCACAGATACGATAAAAACAGCGTATATTTCGGACACTCCTGTGTCCCTCCTCAGCGCAAAATGGCAAGTGAAAAATTACAGCATTTTTCAAACTTAACGGTAAAACAAGTACATACCAAAACAAATGATAGACAAGCAGGTTTAGTTGACCTTGGCAGCTTGGGAAGCTGCCAAGGTGTTATATATATATATATATATATACATATATTCAAGCATAATGAAATGTTTAATATTTATGAATAAGAGCTCTATCATTACAATAGGTAATTCAACTTTTGTCAATTTGTTATAAGTTACAGTAAACATTTTAACAATGCTGGCAGCTTGTTGCAAAAAACTATATCATATGCTGACAGAAATGAGGCATTGCAAACGATCCCAAACCTAGCAACAACTTAATGTCTTCAGGACCAGTTCTTTGGATAAAGTCCCATTACAGTACTCACCTGAGTAAGAACTCCAAGAGAAGCGGATTTCACTTTGGTAGATTTATCCATAAGATAGAGGGAAGAGCAAGTTTCCTTCACTTCAACTGCATGTTGTAAGATGTGTTTCTCTCTCTTGGCTGCAAATGCTCCAATAAGCTTGAGAGCCTGTTCTTTGCAACCTGCAAACTGGAAATTACACAACACATTACAAAAATCTGGAAACTGTCCATGAGATACATGGTTTAACATGCAGCTGTAGCAAATGGTCTTAGGTTGTACTGGTATGAAAGACCTACATAATGCGCAAGTTTGTGGGGTATGGGGAGGGCCACAGTGATCCCCCATTCAGGTGTAATATTTGCTTTTTTTTAGGCATTTTTAGGCATACACAATAAAATTTGTGCAAAAGTGCTCAGCACCCTCAAGGGAAAGAAGGCCCATACACTTATTGGGTGTGAGTCCTCTGAGAAAACTTTTTAAACTTTTTTGACAACTAAATAAAGGGTAGTTTAAAGGTTATGGATAGACTTCAGGGCAGAAAATAGTACTTGATTTTTCTCTACGAACTGTGACATAGGTAACATGCACTATATATACCCTTTAAATTGTTTTCCTCCATAAAAACTGTTGCATTATTGTAAATGATTTGCAATCAACCCTACACCTAATATCTACATGTATAAGATACAGTACCTAAGGATGCAGTAAACAAGAAAAATGAAAACAATACCAATATACCCTTTTCCAAATAGCAATTACAAAGAATTGTGGGATAGAGTTTGGTATGCGTTGTTTTTCGCCACAGTAATATGCCACTGACAAAAACGACGCATATCAAACTCTGTCCCACAATCCTTTGTAATTGTTATTTGGAAAAGGGTCTATGGGAAAGTTCATAGTGGATACAAAAGTACTGAGTAATTCAAGCCACACAGAGCAGCCCACATCTCACAATTGCAACAACTGGGTCATTTCCAAAGGTTAAGAGTATTTCAACTTTTAAAGAATATTTAAAAGGTAGGCTGCATGGATTGTGACAATTTGAGTACAGTATAACAACTACAGCACCAATAGTGCAGTACCTCATACAGAAAGTAAAGTCCAGGAGTTTATTTCAGATTTATTAACAGATCCATAAATATCAGGGTTTTCCCTGGGCCTTTTGAACGTCGCGCCCCGCGACGTTCAAACTTCAAAAACAGGAAGACCGCGACGTTCAAAAAACAGCCGCGACGTTCAAAAATTCCTCCGGTACCCTGAAAAAATGTTACTTAAACTGTGTCAACGATCGCCTTTTTGTTAATACAATGTGCAGTGAAACCACAAGCTTATTTCCGAAACCTTGTCAAGGCAAAATTACGAGCCATGTAGTACTACCTTCGCGGTAATACTTTCGTGCTCATACGTACCCACAGTCATACACGCAAGGCTCAAGATACAAACAGAAAGCTAAGCGTTCGGTATGTATGCATGCCACACACGTACACGGAGTTCAGCAAGCCCTCTTTCATTCACACGTTGCCCGCTCGGCGGACAATCTATATTGGCTGCACTCGTAATACCACATGTAAACATTTCGAGGTCGGAATATGCAGAGTGAGGGTGGATGAACACCGGCAAGATTCGCCTTCCAACACAAACCTGGTGAACAATTGAACACCTCAACCAGCTGACCCGCCCAACCCTTTGAAAATCCCCTGTTTCATATCTTCATGGTCACAAAAAATAAAGCCCCGCCTCGGAATGCAACTCCAAAACTGCATTACCAATCTCGTAACTCTCAGCTGCACTGCCAACCTTGCACACTTATCACGTTGACTGTCGTGACATCGCTAAACCTTCGTACCAGGTATTGAATATGTACCCTCAAGTTTAAATTTACATGTCATTATTTGGTAATGATAATGTACATTCCAACGTGAGCAGTCGAGTAAACTATACCGTGAGACGCAACCACAGGTATTATAATTCTGTGGACGCAACTTGCAAAGCCAAAACCAAATGCCCCGTTTGGCAGGTTATAGGCGGGGCTTGTGTCTCAGAATTTTCAACCCAACGAATGAATGAAATATCAGCATTTGACCGACAATATTATTGATAACATGTCCTTTGTAAAAATACGTAACTTTGCATTATCAGGGGCCGCCAAACAATCTACTCGACTTACGCATCTTGCTGGTTTCAAATCTTCACAATATGAACACATTTTTTGTGTCGAAACTGGGTAGAAAATTCGTACCCGGGTACCCAAAAAGCATTACCCGTCGGATACCCGACCGTAAACCTTGCAACATCTAGCCTAAGTTTAGTGCATGGTATGCACATACAATTCAAAGACTCCACCCATCGGCCCCTTATCTCTGGTCGGATCGATCTGTTGAAAACAATACGTCACATTTTCTATATCTATAATGTGCCGTTGGTTCTTAACATCGTGAGTTTAGAAATCAGACGGGAATTAATAATTTGACCATATTTTAGTGCAGTTAGTACAAATTTTAAACAAGTCCTATCACTACCTCCTGTGGCTTTGTGTTCAAGTGTGCCGTAACGTGTGCATCGGAACCAAAAATAACATCCAGTTTGTCACTGCAACTTCTGTACTGTAATGTACTTCAACCGTGTGATCAAATTTCTCGTAAACTGTTTTCTTGTAACTCTTATGAAAAATCCACCTCCGTGATAATGACAATAAAAAACTTTCTAATGCATCTCCTAGCCGAGATTTCACCCGCACAGCACCGTTAAAAATGTACGGTAAGAAACGGCACACACCGTGTACCTACGAACGTTCGTTCGTTCGCTGCCTGAGTGCTCTCTCTGCTGTAGTTAGCACATGACTTTGGCAAGTTCCATTTTTCGCAAATGGGGGGTACGTAAAATACTGGGAAAATATTTTACTCTTATTTTGCCATATATTTAGGAAACTTTGGACGTAAAACTTTTGCAAGTAGTTTGAATAGCAATAAAAAATTACGAGCAATATTGAGACAGGAATCATTTTAGTATGTAAGGTAGTACCAGGATAGAAGTAACAGGAAAGAAGATTTTTTTCGTGCCCACAGCGCAAAATACACCTTGAAAGAATTTGTACGATTTTAAATCTGATGGAGTGAATTTTGCTTCAGAAAAAAGTTTCTCCACCAAAAATACGAAGTTTTGGCGACTGATTCGAGTCAAAAGAATATTATTGTGGTTGTAATAAGTGCATACCTTATGTAGACATAACTGTATCACCAAAATTTACTTCTTTAGATCATGAAATCATGTCATGTTAGTGTTAGGGATAACTTGACAAATATGAAATCTAGCAACATCGAAAGTCGAGCCACGTGCCGTATATCCATTTGGGTATGTGTTTATACGGCAAAGATACGTGTAAAATTTTTAGTCGGTCTTTCGCGCTACTTCTGGGCCTTAGTTTTGGGACGGTACTCATCCACACGCACTGCGTGCAAAAATTTATGAGCTGTCTTTCGACGTTCATTTCTAGAGATAGGCTAGGCTAGTATTATACAGTATAGTAGGCCTATGTCGTTTCGTTATCTAGTATAGGGGCGGCTTGATGTTAGAAACACGCATCGCGGGGTTTGTTTCTGGTGAAAAATGCAATGTAACAAAAGCATGGTACGAAACAGACAAAAGCAACTTCATTTCAACATAATCGTGAATGAGATGGGGGTAAATACATTTTGTTAGTTGCAATAACCATGCTATTTCGCGAAGATCAAAAAAGAATGGCTGAAAAACTCTACCCGGGTACAGTAGTAAAGTACTGTGTGCGCTCTGACGTACCTGAACTGTGCTGCATTAGAAATTGCGGTAACTACTAACAACAGCCAATGATCGCTATCATTTGGAGAGGTTAATTTAAAATATTACGAGTTTGTGAGCACCAATGGTGAATATTTTGGCAGAAACTTAAAGAAATTCTGTTGACTAATTCGCCTCAAAAGTGCCACTATTTTGGGTTTAGACACTTCCAAAATTCAAAAAATTTCGAAAAGGGGAGGGGTCACCCCCTCCCCTTATACCCCACCCCCAGGCCGGCGATCCACCGTCGGACGCGGCAGAGCCGCGACGTTCAATTCTAAACCCAGGGAAAACCCTGAATATAACCAGAATGCAAAAATGCATTGAGGTTTCGATGATATACTGTATGTTCTATTCCAAATAAAGCCATGATGTCCCATATCTTTCAGTCAATGGTCAAATGCTATCTTAACATGTTGGAAAAATACAGTTTTGTATTCCTATTTAGTCTTGGGAATTCTTGGGAAATTTGCGTTTTGTCTCTGGTGACCCCAGATGATGATCTTGGGAATTCTTGGGAAATTTTGTGTTTTGACCTCTGGTGACCCCAGATGATGATCTTGGGAATTCTTGGGAAATTTTGCTCTTTGACCTCTGGTGAACCCATGTGATATTCTTGGGAATTCTTGGGAAATTTTGCTTTTTTTACCTCTGGTGACCCCAAATGACCTTTGACCTCCACCAAAAACAATAGGGTCCATCTTTTCACCATAACACATCCACATACTAAGTATAAAATCTATCCAAGCTTTCTCCCTTGAGATATTGTGTTAACAAGGTTTTAAGTGTTTGACCCCTGGTGACCCTAGATGGCCTTTGAACTCCACCAAAAACAATGGGGTACATCTTCTCACTATAACACATCAATTTACCATGTATGAAATCTATTCAAGCTTCCTACCTGGAGATATCATCTTGAAAAGGTTTTCAGACATTGATCTCTAGTGACCCCAGATGACCTCTGACCTCCACCAAAAACAACAGAATTCATCTTCTCACTATAACGCATCTACATACTAAGTATGGAATCTATCCAAGCTTCCTACCTGGAGATATTGTGTTAACAAGATTTTCAGAGTTTAACCCCCAGTGACCCCAAATGAACTTTGACCTCCACCAAAAATGATAGGATTCTTCCTCTTACTATAACACATCTAGATACAAAGTATGAAACTTATTCAAGCTTCCTAGTTTGAGATATATAGTGTTAACCAGGTTTTCAGGGTTTCACCCCCGGTGACCCCAGATGACCTCTGAACCCCACCAAAAATAATAGGGTTCTTTCTCTAACTATAAGGCATCTACATACAAAGTATGAAATTTATCCAAGCTTCCTACCTGGAGATATCAGGTTAACAAGGTTTTCAGGGTTTGACCCCTGGTGACCTCAAATGACCTTTGACCTCCACCAAAAATGATAGGCTTCTTCCTCTTATCGTAATGCATCTACATACAAAGTATGAAATTCATCCAAGCTTTGTAACTCAAGTTATTGTGTTAACAAGATTTTCAGGGTTTGACCCCCGGTGACCCCAGATGACCTTTCACCTCCACCAAAAATGATACAGTTCTTCCTCTTACCATAACACATCTATATACAAAGTATGAAATTCATCCAAGCTTCCTACCTCAAGATATTGTGTTAACAAGGTTTTCAGAGTTTGACCCCCGGTGACCCCAGGTGACCTTTGACCCCCACCAAAAACAATACGGTTCTTCCTCTTAGTATGGGGCATCTATGTACCAAGTTTGAGAACTGTCAGAGTTTCCCTTCTTGAGATATCGTGTTAACGAAGTTTTCAGGGTTTGACCCCCAGTGACCCCAGATGACCTTTCACCTCCACCAAAAATGATAGGGTTCTTCCTCATACCATAATGCATCTATATACAAAGTATGAAATTCATCCAAGCTTCCTACCTCAAGATATTGTGTTAACAAGGTTTTCAGAGTTTGACCCCCGGTGACCCCAGGTGACCTTTGACCCCCACCAAAAACGATAGCGTTCTTTCTCTTAGTATGGGGCATCAATGTACCAAGTTTGAGAGCTGTCAGAGCTTCCCTTCTTGAGACATCATGTTAATGAAGTTTTCAGGGTTTGACCCCCGGTAACCCCAGATGACCTTTCACCTCCACCAAAAATGATAGGGTTCTTCCTCATACCATAATGCATCTACATACGAAGTATGAAATTCATCTAAGCTTCCTACCTCAAGATATTGTGTTAACAAGGTTTTCAGAGTTTGACCCCGGTGACCCCAGGTGACCTTTGACCCCCACCAAAAACAATAGGGTTCTTCCTTTTAATATGGGGCATCTATGTACCAAGTTTGAGAACTGTCACAGTTTCCCTTCTTGAGATATCGTGTTAACGAAGTTTTCAGGGTTTGACCCCCGGTGACCCCAGATGACCTTTCACCTCCACCAAAAATGATAGCATTCTTCCTCATACCATAACGCATCTACATACAATATATGAAATTCATCCAAGCTTCCTAACTCAAGATATTGTGTTAACAAGGTTTTCAGAGTTTGACCCCCGGTGACCCCAGGTGACCTTTGACCCCCACCAAAAACAAAAGGGTTCTTCTTCTCAATATGGGGCATGTATGTACCAAGTTTGAGAACTGTCAGAGTTTCCCTTCTTGAGATATCGCGTTAACGAGCAAAGTGTCACAAACACACATACACACACACACACACACATACATACACACACACGCCATCATGAATGCATAGGTTTCTCTTATCATCAAAACCAAAAATCAAAAGAGAAAGATCCAAGGAAGATTCAATCCGAAAGCTTATGGTAGGCCTATCTTGTAAGTTGATATAAACCTTTGCCAAACTTATGTAAAGCTCAGTATGACTTTTGCCAGCTGTTTCAGAAGTGGCCAAAGATGACCTGAAAGAGGGGGCCAGACAAAAAAGCTCCCTCTCTCCATTGGAACACACCCCAACTGTTTCCAACAGATTTTTTCTTATCCTGCAATAAACTATCTAGAAGATGCCGAACATGTTTGACCCAAAATAACCCTTACATGACCTCTGGCTTCAAATGTTTCAAAGTTCAGACACAGCAAAAGACCCCCTATTTAACAAATACTGTAACTCCAATGGACTTAGTTTCAAAAAAACAAGCTGAAAGTAGCATAATATTGCTTACTAGAAATATATCAACAATCACTATCCCACTACTAGAAATGTTCCAGGCAAAACAAAAGACCCCCTATTTAACAATTACACCATCCAAGTTTTAAACATATCTGTGGCAAATGCAGCACTGCATACATATATTTTGTGACCACAAAACATGTACCTAAATGACCTTTGACCTTTAATTCATACAAACCACATAAATGCCACTGCTAAAGGATTACCCTAATGTTGCTCAATGTTGAAAACATCCATTGTTCCATGATGGGGAAGAAGCATTTGGCATATTTGCAAACAATGGCTCTAAATTACTACTTAAGTCCTGAATAACCTGTGAACTCACATTTCTACAACCCTACATAACCAACAACTTACGGTTCATTGCGTGCAATTTTCGTAAACATCCAAGGCAAGATGTAACAGAAATAGCTTATTTTGCCGAAATGTTACCAGACTAACAGAAAATGCCCATGCTCCTTGATTGCAATAAGTTATACCAGCCTATGGCTGGATATAAGCTATTGCTAAAACCCTTTCTGAACAACCTTTCATGAAATAAAGTATACAGCAGGTCCTACATGTTTCAACATTTTATACCTCTCTGACAAAATAACATAGGATGGAAACTGGAAAATTATTTATTTGTAATATTGAAATTTTATACTTTACCTTGTAGATTTCCTTTATATGTCCATACACTTACCTCTTCTTTGGGAGCCATCTTCCTAAGAAGACTTAAAAGACCATTCTCTTTGTGAAACAACTCTGATGTAGCAAATGCTGTGTAAACACAAGAGAGGAATTAACAAAAGTCAGAATCTATAGCATGATTAGTATATTCACTACACAACAACCACAGGCAATGGGATGGCATCATATTTCATGAACATGAGAAATTTGTAATGTGGTATTTTATGTCATCACTGACAACCAGGTCCAATTCTCAAGAATAAATGGTGAAGTTCACATTCCACTAGCTCTGGTCTTGAACATGCAATTGGCAGTCCAAACTGGAAAGTACCATACGTAGGTTATAAATTGTGAACATCTTTGGTGTGCCAATCTTTAATATGACTTGAATTATCAATTTGGTGGTGCAACAGTACAGTATGTTCCTTTGTTTGGCATACAAACAGTTTACAAGTAAAACACAGTATGCTAACTTCTGTGGCCTTAAAGTTCAGCAATAAAATGACCGGCAGAAAACTTGGCCTGATCTGCGGATCAAAGACAAACCTTTCAGTAAGAACAGCAGTATTTCATTCCACAGATATATCACGTACATGCTACCTGTAACTCCAGAGCCTACATGTTGTCTATTTGATGCTGAAACTGTCCAAAGTGTTAATAATTTTTTACGAGTGAGTAGCATAGTATAGCTATCATATTCAGACTTGCCAAAGTTTTTACCTCCTATACAGTATGTTGACATTTCTTTTGTTTTATCATACTCTACACTTGTTATGAAACGCCCCATAATCTTTAAATTGAATATTCCATGCCAGTTAAATGTCAAGTTAAGGGATTTATGACAATTTGAAGGGAAAAAAAATGGTTTTACTTTCACCTAAGCAAATATCATTCATCTAAGTAAGGCCTGTTTTCCAGACTGCTATTCAAAGTCTCTTCCTCCCTTTCCCCTTGATGTAATATTTGGATACAGAATTGAACAATGATCTTGAATAACCACTTCCAAAGGGTCCAGTACAAGCATGGTAAAGTGGAATAACATCAATTGCAGAAACATGATTTTCTCAGGAGAATTTACATAAGAAACTAGATTATCCTACTTGTATGCGATGTATCTGAACAGCACTTGCAAATGCAACATATGAGAACTCAAGGGCTAATGGAGCTACAACAAACGGCATTTTACATACATATCGTCACTGTGATGCTACTGTATAGAACAGATCCCCATCTCCTGCTGCTTGTGCTACCACTATACACCAGCTACATAATGTAAGCCAGCTTTTTGCATTCTTTATCATACTATGGTGCAGGCCCTCCCTCCAAATTGTGTCATTTCACAACCGCAAAAAGTGAGGTCTCAACTTTTGTACGATTTCAAATGATAGGGTGCACTTCAGAATTTATCTCTTTGCCAGCATGACTGATTAGGGGATATTGTGGCACAGTGGCGAAATCACTCAACTCTTGTGCAGTAGGAAAGGATATCTGGTCAAGATCCAACTTTGCTAGTACTGAGATGGTACAGTATTAAGCTTTTCTTCCTTTCAGTTCTTCTCAATCTCCTGTTTTCTGCTTTTATCTTTATACAATAATTCATATGAAGGTGCACCTGTGTTTAAGCATATACAGTACATGGTGAAAGAAGCTGTCCTCAAGTGGTGAAGTTTCTTCAGACCACTGTCCTAAAAAGGGGTCTTAACTCCAAAAGAAGAGAGTTCCCACCCCCTTTCTTTTAATTTTTTAATACTTATGGGTCCTTAGGTGCAACATAATGTGCAACTTTTAAAGTTAATCATTTTACAGTTTTTACACACGGAATAAATAAGGAATTTGAGGGGAGGGGCCTCCCAGCTCCCGCTTCCTATGCCTATGGGCACATAGGGTGAGTATCTTCTTAGCACCCATATAGAATTTAGCTGTGCACAGGGAAGGCCTAAAGGCTAATGCACCTAACAACTGAAAATACCCTTTACTGAATACATTTAGACACACGCACCAAAAGCCACCGCAGCCTTCTGTTCCGTCATCATATCTAACAAACATTTTTTTATGGTGTACATTTCTCCATGGCTTCATTAATTCTGCTCTCTAGATTTGTGAGTGTGAACATTTTGCATTCTGGTTTCTTTACAGACCCTTTTTCAAACAGCAATTAAAAAGGGTTAGGCCTATGGGACTGAATTTGGTATGCAGCATTGTGTTAGGCCACAAACAGTAAAATGCCATTGACAGGAGAGATGAACACCATTTAATTCTACTGTATCCCATAATCCTTTCTAATTGCTATTGGAAAAGGGTCTATTGGAAGTTTCTGGACATTGGAAAGCTGGTGGGATCCTGGTACATGGGTGCAGACTGGTATATGCCTGGCAACAAGTTGGTAGGTCTACAGGAGTATAACCTCTAAAGAGGCTAGTAGAGTGCAAACTGGTTCAGGGCTTAGGCTGGGTTCACCCTGGGGAGCACACCATTTGCTCAGCCCCTCTTTAAGGCTTCACAAACACCATCCGCCCAAGCAATGATGACTGCCTCCAGTTTTGGATGCAAACTTCATTACCACAATCTGATAATATGACTTATTCATGTACTCTCTTATTATTCGTTGTATTGTTTTTGAGTGAGTGTGTGGTCTCCGGGAGTGGTAAATCTTAAGCCTAGATTGAAACCTGAGAAGTCCAATCATTACTGTGTTGCATAACCATCTGTGCAGTAGGTAAGTACTACTGTACCATAGAGTGGGTATTACAATGAAATACCAACTCTGTGAGCGGCAAAGTACAGTACTGCATGGGACCAGATGTTGCATTCTTTAGAATATTCACTAACAATCAACCAGTCTTGGGGCCACATATTTTTATGAATATCCAAAAGAGTTTGTTTGATGTAACACTTGGGCAGAAATTATCGGGATATTGTAGCATACTGTTCTTGTGCTAGTTGCAGCTTGCAACTCACATTACTTAGGCCTATTCACCTTTGCGTACTTTTGGTTGTGCTTGTAAGCACTCACGAATCACTTCCAATAGAACTTTTTCCAAATAGCAATCACAAAGGATTGTGGGATAGTTTTTGTGTGCTTTTGTTTTTGTCAATGGCATTTTACTGTGGATAAGAATAATGCAGGCCAAAATGCTATCCCACAATCCTTTGTAACTGCTATTTGGAAAAGGGTCTAAACACAGGTCTTGTCCAAGCCAGCGATCTGTAAATACATATCTGATCCTCAATAATAAACCCATGGTCCGTGTTATCTTTACTCAAGTCCCGAGTCTTTACAGATGTGATTGAACACGGAATATGCCGTTGGCAAGGCCTAGGGCCAAACTGGCAATGATGCAAACTGCTCTGCTAACCTTAAAGACGGATTTGCATCACCCCAAGTATGATTTTTAGTTGGGGGTAAGCAAAAGTCTCAGTTGGTGACTAGGGTAAGATGGGGGGTTTTCGACAGCTAGGGTATTTCCGTCCGCCATGAAGTTGAACATTTCTGCCAAATTTGAATTTCTTGAAGAAACAATAGTAAAAATGTATTTGGAACCAACTACTATGAACTAGTGGCAATTCAAAATCACCAAACTTTTGACCCAAGCTAACCATTTATAAATACAAAAAATCCAAACCTGAAAACGGAATGTGTATACTGTACATATTTTTCAAAATCATGTTTTCTTTTTAGGCAATAAGCCATATATATGACTTACTTCTACATACCTTTAGAGCCATAAACTTAATTATAAAGAGGTCCAATTTGATAACCAAGATAGATATAAAGGGTTGTTGGGATGTTGTAATGAAAAGAATCTGCCGCCAAACTGTTACTGTCCTCATTTAGTGGGGAGGTCGAAAACCACACACCACTTTTCAATTTAACAGGCTATTTTCGACCGCCTAGTTTTTGACCAGCATAAAATCATGGAAACTACAACAATTTAATTAATTTTAATTTTATGTGATATAATTTATGGCCATACACCAATTGTAAAATAGTAACCTTAATACGTAACTTCTATCACAACATCTGCAGGATGACCACTTATGACCCATACAAAATTCATTTTGCCTTAAATTAGCATGGTTTTCAATGGGGCAGTTGAAAATACCCTAAGGTAGGTTGAAAATAGCCAATTTTCATCCACTTTTATCACCATTACATATTCCAGTTAGAGAAAACTAATGAAACAAAGGACATACACTGAATGGTAGTACAGGTGCTGACCAAAGGTAAGATGGTTCAATTACTTTGCTCTTTTTAATTTTTGAAACCAAAATCCCCCATGTTATGCACTTATCAATTGCAAGACGCACCTAATGACCCCCGGGGAAGGTGCGTCATGGGTGTGTCATGTCCGCAAGATTTATGACGAAGGGGTGCGTCAAAATACAGCTTTGGTGTGTCAAAGCATTGCCGCACAGGTGCGTCAACGTGCGTCAATGTCCTTGCATTATTTTCTGAATGATAGGAAACTATGTTTTTGCACAGTATAAAACTTTCCACAGTGTCTTGAGTATCCATTTTATTTTTGGCTTAAAGAACTCCCGGTACATGCTCACGCCGTGCACAAATTGCACTATATTTTACTGGCACAGACACAAAAACGAAGGCCACAATCAAATACAAATATCTTGCAATCCTCTCCACCATGCTATATACACAGTGTACAATACAATAACCTGTTAACTGTCAAGTTTACCCGCACGCGGTCTGGAAAGATGGGGCCACGAGATAGGCTCGACCGAACTTTTCCCATAACACACGTTACATGTTAGGCTAGCCTAAGCGCTCTTACAGACATGTCCCTGAAGAAAAATATCGTACGGAAATACTGATCAAGTAAAGCTCTCGAAAATGTCGCATAGGGCTTAGTAAGAGTCTTTTACACATGCTCTATAAACATTTTAAGAAATGTTTGCCCTCTGGATAATTTTTGGAGGGCTCTTAATCCCATGATCGCTACGAGACCCCTTAATCACGCGTAGGCCTAGCCTACACAGTAAGCACGTATAACGGAATTTGCAAGTTGTACGAAAAAAGTAGCTGTGAAGTCAGATCGTAAAACAAACGCAACTAAAGCTTTTGAAAATGTTGTAGACGGCTTAGTATGAGGCTTTAAAAAAATGTCTCATAAATATTTAAAAAATGGTAGCCCACTTGATAATGCTTGGAGGTCGATCGATAGATCGCAGTAATTATCGAATTTAGAAAAAAAGGCCTAGAAAAATGTGTTTGCGTAGTATTGGTGCATATATTCATCATTGCCTATACGTTTTACTGTTCATATGTCGATACACCGCAAAATTTTTCGTGTGAAACTTTGACGATATATGTTTTTTCATATCGCCCAACCCTTCTGCTTAAGAATTTAGAAAAAGCAGGTGTCATAAGCAGTGGTAAGGTGTACCAAAATGACCACAAGATGACCATAGACCTCAAATTTAACTACTGTAGAAATGAAGCCATTGCGGTACCAAAGTTAGGCCTACCGTCCTATGGTGTATCAACAGTGATCATAGCCAGTCCCACGGAACCTTTGAGAGACATAAATTTTTTTTTATTCATAAAATGGCCAAATGGACCTCAAGATGACCTTTGATTCTGGTTCCCTGGCCACATGCTACTGATAACCCATTGTCTATCCATGATTATGTCCAAGTTTCATTTAAAATTTTCCTAGTATGTGTTCATGGGGCATGTCTTTAGTTTTTCACTACTTCATCGTAACAATCTTATATATGGCCGATATATATATATATATATATATATATATATATATATATATATATATATATATATATATATCCTCAACTCTTTTTCTACTAGTCCGAAGCAAAGTTCATGGGTGTCACTGTCATCCAGTTATTGGTAGTCCCAAATGTAGAGTATCACTGGTGCAAGTTGAGAGTTGAGAAAGGGAAGGTGCTTATTAGAGGTGGTAAATGTGGACCACATTGACCACAAGATGACTACTGACCTCAGATTTAGTAAACCCGTAATGAAGCAATTACCAAAGTTACTGTGAATCACCAATGGTCAAGACTCACTGAATCTTTAGAAGACATTGCCTGGTAAGTTTATTCATAAAATGGCCCAAAATGACCCCAAGATGACATTTGACTCAGTTTTCTGACTACTACTAATATTAGTCTAATAAGTAATAACCCACTCTATTTATCATTTTGTCCCAATTTCATCAAAACTTGTCAAAGTATGTGTTCATGGGATATGTCTAATTTTTTTAATATTTCATCGTAACAGTGTTCTGTTTGGCCATGATACCGTCTACTCTCTCTTCTAAGAGTCCAAGCAAATTTCATGGGTGCCCGTTTTGGGAAGTCCCGGGCCGGCCAAATTAAAATGTACAGCACCACTGCAAGTTGAGATGTTGAGAAATGGAAGGTATTTATAAGCCGTGGCAAAGGTGGACTAAAATGACCGCAAGATGACCATTGACTTCAACTTTCTCAACATGTCCTGAATGAAGTCTGAGCAACTACCATAGTTGCAGGCTGTATATCACCAATGTTTAACATCGAGTCCAAGATCGTCACGGAATCTTTTAAAGGCACTGCCTTTTTTGGCTATTCATAAAATGGCCAAAATGACCCAAGAAGACCTTTGACCTTAGTTCCCTGACCACGGCTGATAAACCATTGTTTATCAATCACTGTGTCCAAGTTTCATTAAAATTTGTCCAAGTATGTGTTTATGGGATATGCTTGAATTTTTTTAACACTTCATCGTAACACTGTTATGTATGGCCAATATTACAAAAAAAAAACTTTAAAATGATAAAAAATAGAGCCACCTTCAAAGTCATCTTAGCAAGAAAAAAAGACTTCGAAATTCCAATGCACAACACAATTTTAGTAAACAATCACAACAATTGTAAATATTTTTCAAGAAAATATTGAAAAATTTATATAAGCCCTGTAGCTCTCTGAGTGAGTACAGAGACACATGCATGCTTACGGTAGTTCATTAGTGTCACGTTGGGCAATGGTAAACATTCCAAGCCCCTCTTAGAAAGTGGGCCCGTATAAGGCAATATTTGCTCTGACACTTGCGAATATTTTCAAAATAGTTTTTTGAGGGTCTTCTGCACATGTCATGTACATGTTTAGGGGGTTACTTGACCTACTGGGTCATTTTTGGACACTTTTAATGATCGTTCTGGTTAAATCAATGTGATTGAAGCATATTGTCTACGTACATTACACACGGTGTGGAAAAGGCTGACGTAGCTTGCTTGTGCGTGATCGCTGCTTGCAAAGAAATCAGTTTTACAAGCTTCTAATTAAATTCATGAAGTCAGGGTTTACTGCAGCATGTTTCGTTACTTTTATATATCAAAACTGTTTCAAGATTCGAGTGCCCACTTCCTTCACGTACAATGTGAACTACCGTAGCTGTACATATACATACAAACGGTACGTACTAATGCTTATCTAACACCTCCCCGAGTACTAGCATACGTAGAGTCACCACGCGTTGAACTTTAAGAAGACAATGTCGTGGCTCGAAGTTTTCGGGAGGTGAAGGAACAGTTTTCATCAGTTGTAAAACCAACCAATTTTATGTACGCTTCTGATAACCTCTCATACGACCATATTTGCATTTTCTCTGGTGCGTCAAATGGTGCGTCATTGTCTGGAAAAGGTCCGTCAAAATCGTATTTCTAGGTGGGTCATTTTCCAGCAAAGGTGCGTCCATTTTATGACGCAGGGTGCGTTAGTGGACATGAATGTCAGACGCACATTGTGGACATTGACGCACCTCTCCCGGGGGTCATAAGGTGCGTCTTGCAATTGATAAGTGCATTACCCTACTCTTTGATTGACATCTGACTCTTGACACAAACATTTGGCGAGAAAAGTGCGATAATTATGCACATCAACTGAATGATGCACCCCATTGCCCCCGGACATGGTCAGTCATTGTCCACAACTTCATTGACAAAACATATACACTGACGTACCCCTCAGTCACTTCTGTGATGGACAATTTGTGTGAAATGACACACCCCTCAGTCACCAAACTGATGAACAGTTTGCGATTTTGACGGACATGTGCATCACCTAACTGACTGACAAAAGTAATGCTGAATGTTGTCATCTTTGTACAATCGATAACAAATGACCTTGCCTACAATGACTCACCCCTTGGTCAGTAAAGTGACTGACATCTGAGGTAAAATGACTCACCCCTTTGTCACTCTAGTGGCAGACAATATTGGTACAATGACGTACATGTGAGTCACACTGTCACTGGTCAATGACCCACCTTTGACTGACCATGCCTGGGGGTAGTGGGGTGCGTCATTCAATTGATAGGCCTAAGTGCATTAGGGGGCCTATGCCAGAAACTTAATTTTGTTTGTTCGAGCTAGGAGATTTGTGACATACTTTTCCGTCTAGGCCTTATATAATACATAGCATATGGTGTACTATACAACGTAAGGGGGGCCTGTGGGCCAGACTATAAGGCCTTGGGCTGCTAGAAACCAAGGGAACATGAAATTAGCATATGATCCAGTGATTTCACTGACTCGGGCAACGGGTCAACGACGCACAACTTTTGATTTTGACGCACAGGCACAAAACCTCTGGGGTCAAACTGAAGCACAGCTTTTCACCTCAACAATATGTAATGACGTAGAAAATACAGATAAAACAGGAATTAATTTAGTTAGTTAGTTAGATAAGATTTAACGACACACCAACACGACTGTGTTATATAGTGTCAACTAGATAAATACAATTCAAGTTTGGTTTCAAATGCAGTGCAAGTCCTCCCCTTTAGTCGCCTCTTATGACAGGCGGGGAATACCGTGGGCATATTCTACAGCCCCCAGCCCACAGGGGGTTAAAAACAGGAATAAAGTTTGTTGCATTAAACTCTTTGACAAGTTCTGTTTTAGTTTTGACTCTTGTAAATTTATTCTCAAGGGTCAGTGACTCCTGAAAGAAATGATGAGTAAAAACCCTGTGATCACTGATGCAGTTCTTACTCACCAAGCTCAGTATCCACAAGAGGTCGTAAAAGAATATGACCCAGGTCAACAAGAACATTTTGTGCCTCCTCTGCAGCTTGCGTCCCTGCCGATGACTTCAACAACTCATGAAGTTTTCCGAGCTTGTCAGACATTCCTGCCACTGCCATGTTGCTTGGTACAGTGGGCTACTTCATTCAGTATCCAACTCTCATGCTATGAAACTCTAGGCCTGTGTGTGAAGATTTTTATGCAGTCTTGGCTAAGAGTAAGTTTACGTTTTTGACTAATAGTCTACTACTTGTAACGGCCTTGGCTATATAAGGCTTAGACTAGGCTAAGCCTTATGACTCTTATGAGTAACTTTAACCCTAACAGTGTCTTGGCAATCCAACATTGCCTAGGCTAGGCTACATGAACATTATGGGTCAACGCAGCAACGCAGCCGTGGTTGGGTCTAGGCTAACAGTTGGTTTATTGGATCCCTGGTAACTTCTGCACGGTGTGTAGGCCTACGTGATCAGTGTTTACTGTGAATTGTTTTATTTCTAACGTTAGGCTCAAAATCGATGGAACCGATGTTCGTGTTAACTGTCAAGCCTGCAGATTATTGTTGCAGAGGGGTAGCTTCTAAGTTAGTTTTACATTCGATATGCCAGGCCGCCCGCCAAACACATTCAAATAACCCACTCGGTAAAGTGCGGTGGGCTACATACACACTCGGCGAGACAAACGTGAACAAGTTACAGCATGCAGCACGCACATGTACATGTGCAGGTCGGGATTCACAGCATTAGATGCGGGTGGCCAAATTTGGCATTCAATATGATCGGAAGACGCCAAATGTATTTCATGGCAGTTACTCCTGAGCCCTACGCTCTAGGGCGGCGGCGAAAATACATATGATGTACGCGTGTACATGAAACGGGGACATCTCCCTGTTCCGACGTTTCTTTGTTCCCAAGTCTCTATATTCCGAAAGTGTTTGTCAGTGTTAGGAGATGGGGTTAGGCCTATATCACGTTAGGGTAAAAGTGTAACGTGTGCGGGTTGCCTATTTTTTTTTTCCCCCCCACGAGGTTATGGGCAAATTTGATTTTCAAATTTGTTTCGAAATCATGGTTAGGGTGCATTTACGGTTAAGGATGCGTGGCTGGGGGTTATTTGGCCTGTTCTTTCATAATTCGGTGTCAGAATTACAATAAAAGGGTCGGAAAACTGTCATTGCGGAATTAGGGGTGTGGCCTATTTCCAAGAAGCTCATTGGTCCATTGGCATGATTTGCCCATAACCTCGTGGGACAAAAATTGCGCGTGCGGGTTTTGGAATTACATAGACGTCGGAACAGAGAGGTGTAAAGCCGCGGTCACACTACAACGAATTCGGATCGGATTCCGATCCGATTTTTGTGAGTTTTTATTAAACTCTTCTCCATCTCTGGTCAGAAAAAGCCCAAAATTTACCAACCAGAGTAAATATATGATTTGCATCAGAGGTCTATGAAAATAAAATGTTAACTGATTTTTTTTCGTGACGTCACACTGACAAACAGCTTTTATCGGACACGCGTAGTCCGATAAAAGCTGTCTGTCGATGTGACGTCACGAAATAATTCGTATAAATTTAATTTTCGTAGTCCTGCGATAAAAATCATACACTTACACAGGTTGGCAAATTTTGGGTTCTTTCCGACCCAAAATGGAGAAGATTTTAATCAAAACTCACAAAAATCGGATCGGAATCCGATCCGAATTCGTTGTAGTGTGACCGCGGCTTAACTCATGAAACTGCACACCACGAGCAAGCGCGCGTAGCGCGAAGCTCAAAATGGGTGGACTGAGATATCAGAAATTCCAACTGGTATTTCAGATTTTCCAGCTATCGTCGCTCTGACAAACTTTGGGGAGTGTGTGGGGGGTGAGACACTCCCACACACCCCCGGTCGCGACAGCCCTGTATATGGTTTTTACAGCTAATTATAGTGCGTACAAATTTGTAAGTATGAACTGGCCTTAATTAAGTGCCATTTCATTTTTATAGGCCTATAGCATGACGCTAACGGATGTATGAACCTCAATGGGGACCAGTCAAGTCGCCCTTAACAAAGTCTCGCCCTTAGCAAAGTCTCCCCCTTACAAAGTCGCCCTGACAAAATCGCCCCTCGGCCAACAAAGTTGCCCCTTAGCAAAGTCGCGCCTTACAAAGTCGCCCCCTGACAAAATCGCCTCCGGACAGTCGTCCCCCACAAACTCGCCCCTCCACTTAGTGGGGGGGGGGGACTTTGTAAAGAGCGACTTTGCAAGGGGACGACTTGACTAGCAAACTTTTCAATACATGTCATACCACAAAGAGGTTGACTATGAGAGCCGCCGAAATACTTGTTCAAAGAACACTCTCTCTGGTAAGTCGTCAAAAAAGACGCAAAATTTACATGTCCGAAGATAACATCAGCATAGACCCTTTTCCAAATAGCAATTACAAAGGATTGTGGGATAGAGTTTTGGTACATGTTGTTTTTGGCCACAGTAAAATGCCATTGACAAGAACGTCGCACACCAAAAGTCTGTCCCACAATCCTTTGTAATTGCTATTTGGAAAAGGGTCTATGCATCATTTGGGGAAAATAGAAATATAAGGTTACATGTAACATGAAAATTTAGGGCTAGCATTAGGACGTTATCGTATTGGGACTTTCTTTCATGTTGTATGGCATACTGCCACCGATTTTGTACACTGCTCGCACTTATGGTGGTTCAAATTGAACCGGTCCAAAATTCAAGGCTTTAAGTTCCGCAGATCGATGTGATAAAAATTTTGCTTTCAAGATTTCTGGGGCGGGACTGCCTGTGCTGCCCCCCCCCCCCCCGCTGCATACAGCCATGTCAAGTTATATGTATCTCAGAACTTCAATGGTGAAATTTAAGGTGGCCTTCGGGCAGTGGTTTATTGAAGAGGGCGCAACGGGCCAACCCCCCCCCCCATTTGCAAGAAAAAAATAAAAAGCTGGGGAAAAGAGGAGAAAAGAGAAAGAAGTCGGTAGAAGTCGGTAGAGGCAGAAGAGATAGAAAGAGATTAGAAAAGAAGAAACTGTGTATGTATACATGACTTGACATATTCTATACGCATACCTTCTTGTGAGGGGTAAGCTTATGTATGGCAAAACCTTTTATACGCGAACCACTAATTGTTGCCCCCATTGACTTACACACTAAATCAGTTCAGTCCCCCCCCCCCCCCCCAGCTCCTTATAAAAGCTCTCAACCTGGACATTTTACTCCTCTGCTAAAAGCTCACAGCCTAGCTGGTCACCATTCTAATTTCGCCGGAAAACAATAAAATATGAAGTAACCCACAACGGTCAGCCGCGTCAGCCGCGTCTGTAATTTACTGATATTGTACAGTACTTTAAATAAAGGTAGCAAATCGTGTGATAATTTCATATTTCAGTAACTAAAAAGCCAAAAGGCGAGACGAAAATTTTGCTCTCGATAACCTTTCTGCAAGCCATCGTTCTATTCGGGGCTTCAGGCTGCAGTCCCACGTCGGGGAGCTTGGGCCTCTGTCGCAACATTTATCAGGCTGGCACTAACCCAGCTTAGGGATTATTCATTTCATCGTACCTACTATACTGACTACATATCTCATGAAGGAATTGGAAAATTCTGGGAAGGAAGACCACGGCTTCCTGTTCCCCTTCCCCTCCACCCCTCCCCACCCCTACTCCTTTCGATGTCATTAATATGGCAAATTACGAAACATTTACAAGCCACGCTACTAAACATTAACAGAAAATGCATAACATTCAAGCGTCGAAACAGCATCATTCTGGCGTGTTTTCAGGCAATATAAAGTACGGTACCTATACTAAGGATGCGGGAGAAAAGGGGTGTTCGGTCCAGCTGCCCCCCCCCCCCTCCGCCGGCAGTTGTATGTCGTACAGCTTTACAGTGGATTACTAGTATTAATATAATCAAATAAATCTCCAACATTGTCGTAGGTTAGTTGGTAAGGCGGCACTCGGCGCCGAATGCTTAGTACGTGAGTTCAAGTCCCCAGAGACTGAACAGTGGATATTTTCTCGTTTTGCGGTTTTAAAGTTGCGTTTTCCTTTTTATCTTCGATTTTGTAGCTTTTATAGACTCCTTGGGGTCCCACTTTTTCTATTTTTAATTAGGTTTCGTTGTTTTAATCATATCCTACTGTAAATTTCTAAATCAGGTCTCTAGACGCTATTGCATATAGCCTACATTGTCAGGGTGTGCTACCCTCACCCCTTCCACAAATCTTTTTTTCGATTGCAAGTGGTAATAGTTTTATGAATATTTTCCCATTTTGAGATGAAATCGATACAATAGTTCAATCAATTAGTAGTTAACAGGAAAGGTCTCAATAAAATCAGAAGCCCCGGGGCTTCTGATTTTATTGAGACCGATTTCGCCTAACTTCCCAAAGCAACTCTTCGTTCGACTAAAAAGCTACTTTTGGGATGAATATTCAAAAGTAAACCTCTTCAAAATGCTTTTTTCTATTGCAACTATGGATTAAGCCTCTTAGGGGTAGGCCTAAGCATCTGTCAACAATACGTGACTATTGTTCTCCTCGTTTCAAGGTGTGATGATTTGTAAAAGAAGCTTGACCAAGTCTCCCGCGGCGTAATTTCCTGCTGTCGTTTTTAGGTAGCACGCCCCTATTTATACCTACAGTCCATTTGTTCAAATTCAAAAATATCACCACGAGAAGACTTTCAGACAACTTTTGCAATATGTTACCGAGTAGGATGGGGGTCTTTTGTCAATTTAATATGAAAGAAGACTAGATGAAGTATCACTGGTGCCAAAATAGGGTCAATTAAAGCAATTTTGAAGAAATTATGGGCTTAAAAACTGGCGGCCGTAGATCAGACTTTGAGTGATTAAAATGCCTGGGTAAAGGTACGGAAACTTTGAGCTCCGCTAGCAAAAAATCTTCACGATCATGGTATGGTAAATTCACATTGCCATGAATGGCCAACTTGTCGGCAGTCCAGGGGCGGATTTAGGGGGGGGGGGCAGGGGGCCCGGGGCCCCCCCCCCCCCTTCCAGAAAATTTTGAAAGTTTTTTCAACTTCGTAAAACAAAGGACAAGGCCCTATTTCAATGAAATTGGCCTATGAGATGTGTCAGAGTGAAACTCAAACTTGTTCATTATTTTCTACCTCAGAAAATAAGTGTTATGTTAATAACTCTGCTACTGACTTTCAGCTGATAACATTTTGGCTTATATTGGCCTCAGTAACTTTCTCTGGGCATTGCAAGGAGTTACTCATGGGCGCTGTATTAATGGATTGCTAACTTCAGTCTTTTACCGGCCAGGCCCACAGCATTGGGAGCAATGCTTCTACTTTCAAGGGAATTTCAGAATTCTTTAATATTTAGACGAATATTTTCGACAACATCAGGCTTTTAATTATAACTTGCTGCAATATTACCCTGTAGTGTCTTATTTAAGCCTTGTAATTTATTTTAATACAATGCACTGTGAATTTAGAGTAAAATTTAAAATTCATTAAATTATGAACATTTTCCAGCGATATATGATCAGTTAAAAAATATGCTAAAAACATCCCCATTTTGCATCTAAGCAATCTTAAATTAACAAAAATTTCTCAAAGGGGAGGGGACACCCCTCCCCTTAGACCCCTCCCCAGAAAAGCATCTTTCACCCAACCAAAAATTAAAATTCACTGAATTATGAACACTTTCTGGCCATATAAGATCAGTTCAAAAAATGCACCACAGACATCACCATTTTGCATCTGATCAGCCTTAAATTAACAAAAATTTCTCAAAGAGGAGGGGAACACCCCCTCCAATAGACCCTCCCCCAGGACAGCGATTACTCATCACATGCTTTGCCCCCTATCAAAATACCGTTGCACTGCCCCCTGGGGCACCCCCTCTCCTTAGACCCCTCCCCCAGATCGGACTTTTATACAAACCACTATGACCTGGGCCCCCCCCCTTTTGCCAAATCCTGGATCCGCCACTGGCAGTCTTGTGAGAGGGAAAGCTTATACATGACAAAACCTTCTATACGCGAACCACTAATTGTTGCCCCCATTGACTTACACACTTAATCAGGTCAGTTCTCCGCCCTTAGTTCCTTATAAAAGCTCTCAACCTGGACATTTCACCCCTCTGGTAAAAACTCACAGTTAGAGCTGGTCACCATTCTAGTTTCGCCAGAAAACGATAAAATATGAAGTAACCAGGGAGGTGTTATTAGTTAATAACACCTCCCTGAAGTAACTCACAACGGTCAGCCGCTTCTGTAATTCACTTGATATTTTATAGTACTTTACATGAAAGCCGCAAATCCTGTGATAAATCCCCCAAATCTTCATATTTCAGTAACTAAAAAGCCAAAAAGCGCGACGAAAATTTTGCTCTCGATAACCTTTCTGCAAGCCATCGTTCTTTTCGGGGCTTCAAGATACAGTCCCACGTCGGGGAGCTTGGGCCTCTGTCGCAACATTTATCAGGCTGGCACTTACCCAGCTTCGGAATTATACATTTCATCGTACCTACTATACTGACCACATATCTCATGAAGGAATTGGAAAATTCTGGGAAGGAAGACCACGGCTTCCTGTTCCCCTTCCCCTTCACCCCTCCCCACCCCTACTCCTTTCGATGTCATTAATATGGCAAATTACGAAACATTTACAAGCCACGCTAAACGTTAACAGTAAATGCATAACTTCAAGCGTTGAAACAGCATCATTCCGGCGTGTTTTCAGGCAATATTAAGTACGGTACCTACACTAAGGATGCGGGAGAAAAGGGATGTTCTGTCCAACTGTCCCCTCCCCCTTCCCCGGCAGTTGTACATATATGTCATATAGCTTTAGAGTGGCTTACTAGTATTAATATAATCAAACAAATCTCCAACATTGTGTCGTAGGTTAGTTGGTAAGGCACTCGACGCCGAATGCTTAGTACGTGAGTTCAAGTCCCCAGAGACTAAGCAGTGGATCTTTTCTCGTTTTGCGGTTTGAAAGGCAATAGGCAGTCGCCCCAAAATTTTCTTTCAATACTCTTGCAAATCTTCTCTTACTGCATTAAAACCACCTCTGAAGACGTTTTGTACATAACATTACAAACAGTATATAAAGCAAGGAGAAATTCTTGAATTTCACAATTCACCAACAAAAATATTGTCACATGATCAAAATAGGCCAATCATGAACTAGAGTGACAGGGTATACTCACTCTGATTGGGGTGACTGCCTACTGCCTTTAAATTTGCGTTTTCCTTTTTTTCTTTTGCAAGATGGCGTCTTTGCAACGTGATGCTACCCTTCAGATTCGTTCAGATGTTGGTGTAGGAATCGAAAAAGGGTTTGAGTTTTTAGGAAAGTAATGGTATTGATCCTGCTGTGTTACTTATTAGGTTCCAAGAGCTGCCAGGTAGATTTTGGGACAAAGGCGTAGGAAACTTTTCGAGATTGAGGGGGCTGAACCTTGTTTCCGATAGCCGTCCCGAGAAGGGGTCTAAGGGGAGGGGGTGTCTCCCTCCCCTTTTGAAAATGTTTGGGTATTTGACAGTGTTGTAAAGAGTCACGACTCGAGTCACTTCTTCTCAAAATGGTAGTGACTCGAGAGAATTCAGGAGTAATTTCCCCATTGAAATAGTACAGTGACTCGAGTCAATGACTCGACTCGAGTCACTTAAAAGTTTGAAAATTGGTGACTCGAGTCACGAATCTAGTGACTCGATTACAACTCTGGTATTAAGGGTCCTCAGATGCAATTTGGTGCAACATTTTGGACAAACTTTTAAGGAAAATTACTGCAAATTTTTGACATTTCTTACAGAAGAGACAAATAAGGGGTTTTGCCTTTGGATCTGGGGGGCGGAAGCATAATTCAACCCCCAACATTTTTGATTGGGGGCTAAGCCTCCAAGCCCCCCCCTTCCTACCCTTTGTTTTAGGATGTTACCTTTAAGAGAGTGAATTGGATGAGGAAATTTTCCTCCTTTGTCTGCTACACTCTAAAAAATGTCTGGTCAAATTTGAACGGAATCTGATCAGAGGGGCACCGAACAGAAATCTGATCAATTATTTGACTAGATTTTGTTCAGAAATGATCAGAATTGGTTCATTTTTGAACCGGATCTAGTCAAATTTTTGACCAGATTCCTGTTCGGTGCCCCTCTGATCAGACCTTTTTAAGAGTGTACACTGTGAGTCCGTATGCCAATTCCGCGACGACTGTAGTTACCCTTTTGTACGTTCCTCACAAGTTGGACGATAATGTGGTTCGCTTCGTTCTGGGAAAGTATGGTAAGGTTGTGTGTGGTAGATTTGTGATTTTTGCTCATTACCCCCATATCTACAACGGGAAAAGACAATATCAAATGCAACTTCAGAGAGACATTTCCTCCTCCATTCGTCTCGGGGGGAGGAGTTGTTGGGTATGTTATTACGGCCAACCTAGAACCTATTTGAAGTGTGGAGAGGAAGGTCACAATGTTAAAGAGTGAAAGGCAACGGTGTACTTCAAGTGTCAGAAATTGGGACATATCGCCAGTGAATACATTGCCACAAACGTGTACTGTCTGCGAAAAACCCGGTCACTCGCACAGAGAATGTCCCATTTCATTCGCAAACAAAATCAACCCCGCCCCATTAAAGTGGATTGCTGGTGATGCAGAAATCGTTGGCATGGATGAGGGAAGTGATGGGGCTGAGGCTGACACTTTCTTACACCCTTCTTACACCCTTGTTCTCAACTGCTCCATGCAGAATTAGTAGACGGACAGACTCATCTTCTTCTTGTTCCAGATGCTTGTACTAGTGAGAGTAATGTCCCTCTCCCACTACGTAATCCCGAAGGAAAAGTTGACACCAATACGGTTCAGGGCCGGATAAACATAGTAGCAAAATTAGCATATGCTACGGGCCACGCACTTTCAAGGGCCCCGCGCTATGGCTATCAGTGTCGTTTTTTTTTTTTAAATGCTTTAATATTCTCTCTGTAGGCCTATCGGCTGAAAATTGTTGAATAAATGTTTTTGTCGTAATTTTCTTCGTTGGTTTGTGAGCGTTCAGATCCGCACGAGTTCCTATTAATAGCCTTGTTTGTCAAGTTTGAGCAGTGAGTTTGAGATTGCGACAGGAACGGCACACCTCATTGTGTGGGCCATAGTGTCACAGACGAAATCCCCGTGGCGATGCAGAGGGCGTACATAGCGGTTTTGACGTGTAGACTTGTGCTCTCTGCCCTGTCAAAACGCCAGAAAGCTTATGAAAAGTTGAAGGGTGTATCTGGATTCCTTCGTTAGTTACAGACGTTTACACCTGAAGAGATGGTTAGTTAGTTAGTTAGTTAGTTAGTTAGTTAGTTAGTTAGTTAGTTAGTTAGTTAGTTAGTTAGTTAGTTAGTTAGTTAGTTAGTTAGTTAGTTAGTTAGTTAGTTAGTTAGTTAGTTAGTTAGTTAGTTAGTTAGTTAGTTAGTTAGTTAGTTAGTTAGTTAGTTAGTTAGTTAGTTAGTTAGTTAGTTAGTTAGTTAGTTAGTTAGTTAGATGAGGTTTAACGGCCCAGTTTCCAACCAATTGCTGAAGAGATGGTAACGAAGTCATCCAGTCTTATCAAATCATATACGGAAGATTTGGAAGAAAGCCTTGGTGAATAACTTGTGCAGTTTACTGAACTGTTGAAAACTGATCCGGCATCTCAAATTGGCACCAAACAAGACCTTGTAGACATGGGCGGCGATTTGGTCTCAATATTGGGGGGATGATCCCATTTTCAAATAATTTACTGTGTGAGAAATCAAAATCAATGGGCGATTTCTCAAATACTGGGAAAAATGTCCCCCTGTCCCCCTAACCTTCATAGCAGGTGTCGAATATGTGTTGGTATTGCGAGTGCAGTCAGTGTGGGTGCAGGGGCAATACACGTCCGCCGGGCGGGCAACTGTTCCCCGGGATCGCCGCCCATGCTTGTAGAGTTACAGTTTTACGGATAATTAACTATTGTTAGAGTCTTGTTTTCCAAATGTAGAAATTGCCTTGCGCATCTATTTGTCACAGGTGGTGACCAACTGCAGTAGAGTACGCTCATTTTCAAAACTGACACGAACTAAGGAGCACCATGGGGCAAAAGAGATTGACCAATCTCACACTCATGAGAATTGAAAGTGGACTTCTGCGTGAAATAGACATTTCTATTATCAAAAACAAATTTGCTCGTGCTAAATCTAGAAAATATAATATTTATACGGTAGTCTTGTTACTTTTGATACATTTAAGTAATGTTATATATACAATGTGACAAATATGTCTATATATTATTACAATATGACAAATAATATTACTTATTTCTTAAGTAAACGAAAAATGTAATTACTATTCAAGTTAAAAATGTATGTGTTTAAATATATTTATGTGTTGATTTTTTTAAATATAGGGCCCCTTTATAACATATGCTACAGGCCCCGCATTAGCTTAATTCGGCCCTGACACGGTTGAGCATATCAGTGGCATTGAGTCCCATATGAGGGTTGATTTGGAAAGCCAAAGCCAAAGTCTCTTCAAAGATGTTCAGGGAACAATACTTAACCTCCCAGCCCGGGAGGATGAATTGGTTCACAAACAAACAAATGGGCAGGCGGAAAGCTAAGTCTTCACGGATAGTTCCAAGCAGTTGCGTCACCAGATTTTTCATACTGGGGGGGGGGGGGGGCACAACAGTTCGATGAGGGGGCACAAGTAGATAGTGGCGTATGCGGTATGTAGTGTGAACGCCGGCCTGGGGGAGGGGTCTAAGGGGAGGGGGTGTCCCCCTCCCCTTTGAAAATTTTTGAAAAATTAGGTGTCCTCAGATGCAATCTGGTGCCACATACGCTACCTTTTTGAAGTAAAATTTGTGTCAAAAAATAACGAATTTTTAGGAACTAAAAAAAAATTATGCATGGATTGAGAAATTCTCATGAAAGTGAAAAAACGTGCATGTGTATTGCCGAATCAACGATCAAATATATGTTCAATTGTGGACTTTTCAATTAACGTGAAATTCTCATGATCCACAAACTGAGTGATTGGAGTCTTACGGGATTAAAGTGATCATAGAATTTTGTATCATATATTTCTCTTTTAAAATTTATTGGAATTATTTTTTCGAAGAAGAAAATACAGAAAAGTCTCCTTAAAATTGCTGGCATTGAGCTTGCATTACAATTCGCAACGCAAGTGGCAGGCAAGTTCCATGGTACCGTACGTACGAAACAACAACATTCACTGTTTTGGTTGATGAGTCCGCGAGGTAGACATTTCCGCTCTACTTTATCAAGGCGTATACTCACACCTGTTGAGGCGGCGAGGATTATGGATAGATTACCAAGACCGATGCTCAGCCTCTGACACAGAGAACACTGTGTGCTTTATGAGATGGGGTGATTTTGTTATTCGAAAAAATACAAATTGCTGCCTTTTCTTGTCCTAAGAAGAATCAAATTTTATGAAACATGGTAGTCAAATATTCTGAATACAGAACTTACAGAAGATCTATATTTTTTCAAAATGTCAAATCTCAGTTGGGGGGCACACGGGGGGCACAAGGTTTTCCAAGGGGGCACGTGCCCCTGCCCCCCCCCCCTTGGCGACGCCACTGGTTCCAAGGAACAATTGCCTTCTCCCCTGTCTGCAGAGAAACCCGTAGTTCAGCCCCCACTGCACCATGAAGAACTGGTAGACGGACAGGCTCATTCAGTTGTACCAGATGCTTGTACTAGTGTACTAATGTCCCACCCCCACCACGTAATCCCGAAGGAGTTGACACCAACATGCATGGCTGAGCATATTAGTGTCATCGAATCTCACATGAAGGTAGATTTGGAAAGCCAAAGCCTCCTTAAAAGGGGGGGCGGGAGTATTCAGGGAACAATATACCTAACCTCCCAGCCCGGGGGATGAATTAGTTCAAAAACAAACAAATGAGCAGGCGGAAAGCCAAGTCTTAATGGATAGTTCCGAGGAACAATTGCCTATATCCCTGTCTGCTGAGAAACCCGTAGTCCAGAGCTCCAATATTATACAGTGTTTTACTCTGCCTGAATTATTGGTGGGGCAAAACGATATGTTTGCCCCACCAATATTTTCTTTGGTGGGGCAATTGCCTCCCTTGCCTCACCAGGATCGACGCCCCTGGTATCTCGATACTGTGTTCTTTATTTTGAAGTATCATTATTTACAAATGCACGGTTAAAATAAGAAAACGCTAATAAGATGAAAGAAAGTAATATTCGGCCTATATATGTTTCTGTCAAAGGACATATGGTCTATTAAGATTTCGTAAGCTCATATCAACTGGCCTGCCTAGCTCCTCTTCACCAACACTGGATTATATAGATCAAACTATATGGCCCGTCGATTTGACTGCAGTGAGTACATGAGTGGGTGGGTGAGTGGGAGATATTCGGTTTATCGTACGGTTTGCACGCAGAGGTATAGTAGAGGGATTGGTGATGGTATGTAGGAGTTGAAATTCAAGGTGGGTTTGAAACCAGAAAATTCCAACTGCCGTGGTCCATACAGATCAACCTAGAGACTTCAATTTGACCAAAATGTAGCCAGTCACCTCACTTGTAGCGCACCCCTTTTGTTTCCAAAACTGATATGTTGTCAGAATGTCGGCACAATTGTTTTGTTGGCAAATTTGTATCCCAAAACTACCGTTTCACAAGCGTTGATACTACTCACTGCTAGTCACCGTTAGGAGCGGAAACGGTTGCAGAAATGTGGCACATTCGAAAGGAAGATTCTCCCACGTAAGAGTACCGTATATATTCGGATTCAAATTTAATGAGCAGACCAATGAACGCCAGAAAATTTTGACAGTTTGCAAGAGTTTTTGATTTCTTGCTGAAGGCAAAAGGAATTTATGCAATCACGCGGGCGATTACGAGTGTATGGGTGTGTATGTATGTGTTTGTGACGCTTGGCTTGTAAACACGATATCTCAAGATAGCAACGACGGATAATTTTCATACTTAGGATGTAGACTTATTACATTAAGAGGAAGATCACTATTATTTTTGGTGGAGGTCAAAGGTCATGTGAGGCCACCAGAGGTCAAAAATGAGAACATTATAAACACGATATCTCTATCTATATCTATTTGTATCTATACTTGGCACGCGGATGCGTTACAAAAGATAAACCCTTTTGATTTTGGTAAAGGTCAAAGGTTATCTGAGGTCACCGGAGGTGAAAACAGCAATGATGGACGATCTTCATACTTGGTATATAACTTTATCATCTTAAGAGGAAGATCCCCATTGTTTTCAGTGGAGGTCAAAGGTCATTTGAGGTCATCAGAGGTAAAAAAACCGAAAGCCTTGAAAAAACACGATATTTCAAGACAGGGATGATGGATACTTACATAGATGTGTTATTCTAGGGGAAAGGGAACGGTATGCATTTGTTGAAGTTCGAAGGTCACATGAAGTCATCAGAGGCGCAACTACGAAAACCTCGTAAACTAAATAGACCGTAATGGACGGTCCGGCGTTTCGTGACCAACGAAAAGTTAGGGCTGAATTTTTCTACCATTCCAAAGATAAAGTTGCAGAGAACATCACTTATTTTTTTACTAGCATAACTGTAACAGTAATAATACTAATTTAAATTACCTACTTATGAACACGTGAAAAGGATGCTGTGAATATAGCATGATTAGAAATACCATACGCTGAACGAGTTCTTCAATGACGTAGTGGATTAGAGCTCGGTTTCTCACGCAGACAGTCTGGGTAAAAAATCCCTCCCAGAATATGTTTTTTTTTTTCATTTTTTGTTTTCCACTTTTAAGTGGGGTTCAAAGGTCATATGAGGTCAGCCTAAGTCAAATTGTGAAAACATTGTAAAAAAATGATATACCGGTAGTTTAGAAGTATAAATTTGAGGGATGAACTTCAGTGGAACAAATCACCCCCTTTCAGCAAGGAATCACTAAGCCTTTGGGCTTTCTGGTTTCTTTTCCCCCCTTCGTTGTCTTTGTTCTTAGCTTTTTTATTATTCTTATATTTAATCTCATTTTCAATATACACGTAACAGTTACGTGTTAAGCAATTTTCAATGTTATAATATGATCATTACCGTCTGAAACGGCAGGTCGTTACCGCGGTTGTGAATAGTTGATTGATGGGCAATCATCATATAGAACCGATCTAGGACTGGAGGAACTAAGCTACAACGGTAGTTAACCATTTCCATTTGGCATAGGATTTTGAGTTACAAATCTGTAGCACCGATTTTGTGTCGGTAAATTTCTTAAAAACGGTGAAAAGGACGGCATTAATTTTCACCGTTTTTGAGCAAATTTATCGGTTCTCCTGTTCACAGTGATTTTTTGGATAGATTATTCCAGACTGAATCTCAGCTTTAGCCACCGTACGAATTAGAGGGAATTCCACATTGTCGATTACCTTATTTTTGGCTGTCTTGCATAATTATAAGGCCACACTAAGTGCAAGGGGCCCCCACATTAGTTTGTGCCCAGGGCCCCCACAAAGGTAAATCCGGCCCTGAAATGCATTAACCATTCATTCATTAATTTGTGCATTTCTCCATGTTAATTGAACTGAAGAAACGAGATGGAAAGAAAGTTGGTCATCTTGTCCGCCTACATGTTTAGAGGGAGCGATCGTCGCAAAACTGAAAAGAGCAAAAATAGATCCTTGCAAAATATTTCACCAAATTGCGTCTAAGGACCCTCAAATATTCAAAAATTTTCCAAAGGGGGAGGGGTGTCCCCTCCCCCAGTACGGTGGTCCGAAACAACGTTCAGTCGCCCCTCCAGTCGAAAAAACCTTACAAAGCCTTTGAAACAAAACACTAAAAATAGCTCGAAGTAATTTGACATCAAAATTATCCTCTCACAATTGTAACTTTATAGTATAAAATTTTCTCACTTGTAAATTTCTAAAACATGAGATATCAAAAAGTTGGAATGTTTAAATGCCCCTTAAAAGACCCAGGAAGTGCCATTTCCTGCAATCTGGGAGTCATGTTTTGTCAAAAATTTCTCGGTATGCTCCACGCCAACTCCTGGTGGCGCTCCGCTTAGATAGTGTCGGGGCATATTTTGGCCCCAATAAATGCAGTCCTGGACACGTCCCTGCCCACTGATTTATATGTCAGTATGTGAATAATACTGGATTTATTTTGGTAATCACAATTGAGTTCCCAGCAGCGCTCCACAGGGAATGTGCTAGTCATGATAGCCGAAAAATGAAATATGTGTTCAAAGCCGTCTCAAATCCTCTTTTTCTTCAAACAAACTGTTTAAGGGAACATCTAAGGGGCCACTGTCAAGCGTGAGAGAGGCCATTTGCAGCCATCTGGGATGTATGAAAAACAAATTTTCTCAGTGCGCTCTGCGCCATCTCATGGTGGCGCTCAGCTTAGATGGTCGGCAAAACTCGTGCCCCCCGGGTACAAAATTTCTGCATACGCGCCTGAACATAGATTCGAATTGACACTACATTTTAAAAACTAACTTGCGCCCAAATATGGCACCATATACCATATAGAAACTTTCCAATTTCCTTTTTTTTCTAGACCCCTCCCCAGGACGGCGATTCTCAAATGGGGAACCCCCCCCCCACCACCACCACCTTTGGAGGCACGCCCTTGCGCGTCGCCTTATCAAGAAGATTGAAAAATCATTCATCTAGTGTCAAATTGTAAAAACTGCAGAAACAAGTGAATTCTTTCAGGGGGGTTTAAAGGTCTGTGCATATTAATTTCATACCTGCCTATTTGATATAAGTTATAAGTAATTAACATACAATTTATAAAGGATTAACAAAAGAAATACAGACCCTGTGCAACGGTCAAACTTTGAAGAGGTGTGTCTTGAGAAAGGTAAAAGATTTTCTAATAATTCCAACGAATTTTTCATTGCTGAGTTAAACCAGGGAGCTGTGAGAGATGGAGAAACGTGGACCAAATCTGTCAGACAATACGTACTTCAGAAAAATTAAATCCTCTTCAGGTACCAAAATTTGATTGACAGGTCCCTTTGTTCTTATTGTTTGACTTTTGTTGACTTTCCTTCTTAATGATGATCTCCCTCTTTCCAAGCCCAGTAATCCTGTAACAAAGACCATTGTCAAGATGTTGCTTTGAAGATAACTGCGCAGCCGATAAATGTGAAACGTTTTCACCGTTTTTGATCAAAACGACTGTTCACCCACTCTTAAGTTGCACAATTCCATTATTATTCTAATTTCTTCATTAAGAAAGGAATATACCTGTTTGAAAATTAATGGGAGTCTAGATTTTGATGATGAAATTTCAAACGATTCCGGATTGTTCCTGAAATAGCGAACAATGTATCTATGTTCAAAAAGTACTAAAGAGATACTCTGTACCATTATAAAACGTGGCACCTGGCGGCACAAGTTGAAATAAATTTTGCTTCCCTTGACGGCTGGCCATGTGATACCAAAGGGGGAAATCATCCTATGAGCTCCCTCTGATGTAGCAGACGACAAGAACAATTGTCTTCCCTGCCTAATCTCTCTAAGTTTTAGAGGAATTCTAGGAATCAGACAATGCGAAGCTTAAGCGTCGGCAAAACACCTAGTTTCTAAGGAGGAACAAGTGTTGTTTCTCCATCCCTTACAGCTCCCTGGTAAAACAGTTTTTTTGGTCACATGTCCACAACCTTCTTGGTTACAGCCTACCTCAATGTATTTTTCTAGTTATATGTGGTATTACAGACTCCCACTAGTGAAACGTGTCTGGAATATCTCTTTCAAATGGGATGCTTAGCTAGGGTAAGGCATGCTCTAGACACTCTTGAGTACCGAATGCCTGTGGCTGTTTGAGGCTGGAAACCTGTCTCCTGAACTAGTCCTCGGACAAAGCCGCGTTATCCTCCGCATCACATCACATCAGCTGTGTGAATAACATATCAAACCACGGAAAACTGGCCCAGTTCCAGGGCATTAAATTTTCTGATTGTTGTAAAGTTTAGTGACGTCACGGTAGTGGGCGGGGCATGTCTTCTCACACGACGTCCGATCACATGACATCGACACTTGTGGTATGAACTGATGTATATCTAATGTCATGATATAATGTGCATTGTTACTGTGTAGGCTTTTGTGATTTTGTCTCGTGGTTTGTGAATCCTGTTACGTTGTCGCACTACCGGTACATGTTCATCTAACTATAACGTTAGTGTGCTCGGAGTGTCTACGGATGTTCAACATGTAAATGGAGTGTTTATATGGTCCTTTATAGTTTGTAAGGGTCTCTGGCTGAGGTGTAAGTGGTACAGAAAGTGTTCAAGGCCCTAGCATAGGCCTAACGTTAGGCTCAAGTCGTCTTTGTAATGTAAATTAGGCCATAGCTACTCGACTCGAGTTTGAATAGACCAAGAAGTAACAGTTACTGTCGTAGCGTTAGTAGCCTAACTTAAGTTAGCCCGGCCAAAGTTAGGCGAAGGCCTAGGCCTAGGACCTAGGCCTATAGCATTTATAGTTAGGCCTAGGCTAACTAGGCCAGTGGGCCTATAACTTAGTATAAGCCTATCGCGCTATGCCTATCGGGCACAGACAGTTCTAGTCCACAGTCTGCAGACCTAGTATTTGGGTCGCATTCTTGCTTCCCATACTAGGCCTAGGTCAGCAATATACCCATTGTCAAAATTGGGCTATACTGCACCTTCAGAAATTTTGAATGGCCTCGATCTTTCTCAGATTCACCTATACCCTCACGTAATTGACCTCTACAGGTCCTTTATAGGGCACAACCGAAATTCGAACCATAGGGGCAATTAGTGTTATAGGTATAGGACGAAAACCCCAAAATTCAAGATATTTACTTCAAATCGGAATCAAATCAGAAATCCTTACAATGTGTTCTACCTTTTCACAAAACTAGCAAGAGTATACAAAAAAAATCACAAAATAACACTACCTAGCTTGAAAATGGGATGATTTTCTGCAATGTCGGAGCGCTCGGAAGTGTTCGTTAGAAAAAGATGATTGCACAATAAAATCACCGTGTTAGCCTTGTGCCAGTCGTTTCTTATGTCTTGAATGTACTATATATGTACACATAATATATTCACGAGAAAGAAACAACTGGCGCAAGGCTAATACGGTGATTTTATTTCGCAATCATCTTTTTCTAACGAACACTTCCGAGCGCTCCGACGTTGCAGAAAATCAACCTACTTTCAAGCTAGGTAGTGTTATTTTGTGATTTTTTTTGCATAATCTAACTAGTTTTGTGAAACAGAAGAACATATTGGAAGAATTTCCGATATGATTCCGATCTGTAGTAAATATCATGAATTTTCTGGTTTTTGCCCTATACCTGTAACACTACAGTAATTGTCCCTATGGTTCGAATTTCGGTTGTGCCCAATATGTTTAAGACCCATTATTCTAAGATTATTTGCACTTAGTGTCCAAAAAGAGACCAAAAATTTTGATTTAGGCCAACACAAACAATCCAGTTTTGTTTTTAAACATTCTATGAAACTGCTAAATTGTATTACTAGGACATTCACACTTTTGTATGCTAAATAGCATGCATTGCTGTTCAATTGTGACATAGTCTATAGCTATGGTTTAACTCACCGATTAACTCACCGATTCCCATCGGCAAATGAGGCTGATGGGATCTTGAACACTGGGGCAGGCAGCCGCTTTTGGCTTATATAAAGCCCCTGTCTTTTCTTCAAAATTGGATCAATTTTGTTTTTAAAACTAGTAACACTTTCAGCAGTGACAGCTTCAAGAGGCAGGTTATTCCACTCAGAAATGACACGTTGACTAAATGAGTACTTCCTAATGTCCAACCTACAGTTGGGTTTGACCGCGTGTTTGGTCTAGCGGTAGAGCATCCGCCTCTCACGCGGAAGGCCCGGGTTCGATTCCCAGGTCGAGTCATACCAAAGACTCTAAAAATGGAACCTACTGCCGTTGTGCATGATGCTCCGCATAAGCAATGGAGTAGGGAAAACAAGCCAGTGAGCCACAACTGGAAAAAAGGCCGTGGCTGGCTCGACTTGAACCAATAGGTTGGAAACTGGGCCGTAAAACTCCATCTAACTAACTAACTACAGTTGGGTTTATAAAACCTGAAAGGATGCCCACGAGTACGACAATCAGAGCGTTGTTCAAAAAAATACAAGCATCAATTTTGTCTAATCCATTGACAATCTTAAAAACCTCAATGAGATCTGCACGAAGTCTACGCATTTCCAAAGACAAAAGATTAGTTTCAAAAAGCCTGTCCTCATAACTTAAATGAGTGTCTTTAAATGGAGTGTCTTTCATAATATAGTTACTGACACTACAAAGTTGTGTATCCCACTCAAGAAAGCTGTGGTTATAAATAGGCCAATCTGGATGTCTAGAGAGGTACTTAGAGCAGCCAGGAAGAAACGTAAGTGCTGGCGTCGATATAGGGTCAGTAAGAACTCTGATGACTTTGCAGTCTACAAGAAGCAGGAACTCTTAGTTAAAAATTTGGTTATTGACACTAAAGCTAAGTTTGAAAAGCAATTGGCCAAGGAGGTTAAGGTAAATCCAAAATCTTTTCATGCCTATGTCAGGTCTAAGCAGAAGGTTAAGGAGGGTGTTGGGCCTCTCCAAGGTAATGAAGGCACACTAGTTACTGATCATCAGGATATGGCTAATTTGTTAAATGATTATTTCGTATCTGTTTTTACCAAGGAATCATCTGTTTTGGGGACTAGTAGGGATTCTGATAATTCTTCTTTAGTTAGTGATGTTGTCTTCTCTGAAGAGTTGGTTTGTAATAAGTTGAAGAGTTTAAAAGCTAGTAAGGCCCCTGGGCCTGATGGGATCCATCCTGCCATTCTCCATGAATGCTCCGAGATTTTGTCAGTTCCTCTTTGCATTATTTTTCAGAAGTTTCTGGATTCAAACTTTGTACCTGCTGACTGGCGGATTGCTAATGTTACTCCAATTTTCAAAAAGGGGGATCGGAGCTTGCCTTGCAATTATAGGCCGGTCAGTTTAACCAGTGTTGTGTGCAAAGTTATGGAATCTGTAATCAAGGATTGTTTGCTTAAATATCTTTTAGATAACGGGTTACTCAATCTGTCACAGCATGGTTTTTTACCGAGTAGATCTTGTGTTACTAATTTACTAAGCTTTCTTGAGGATGTTTCCTTATCTCTTGACTGTGGTCACGGTGTTGATGTCATTTACCTTGATTTTTCAAAAGCCTTTGATAAAGTTCCATTAGGTAGACTTATGATTAAACTGCATAGGTTAGGCATCAAGGGCAGTTGTGCTGACTGGATAAATTCATGGCTCAATGGTAGATCTCAGAGAGTTGTTGTTAATGGTAATTTCTCTTCTTGGAAAGAAGTTACAAGTGGAGTTCCACAGGGTTCTGTTCTTGGCCCGCTTCTTTTCTTAATTTTCATCAATGGTATTGATAGCTCTCTCACATCTAGTATTAGTAAGTTCGCTGATGATACTAAGCTCTATAGGAAGGTTAGTGATAGGGATGATGCCTCATTACTGCAAAAAGACTTGGATAGGTTATTTTCATGGTCTCAGACTTGGCAAATGTCTTTTAATGCAGATAAGTGCAAAGTCCTTCACTTTGGTCCTAAAAATTTCAGCTATGATTATAACATGAATGGTAGTATTCTGAGTGATGTGACTTTTGAGAAGGATCTGGGTGTAGTTATTACAGGTGATTTAAAGCCGTCTAGACAGTGTGCAGCTGCTGCTGCTAGGGCTAATAGGGTGCTTGGATTGATCAAGAGGAATTTCAGTAGTTTTAGTAAAGAAATTGTACTAAATCTGTATAAGCAGTTGGTAAGACCCCACCTCGACTATGCAGCCCAGGCTTGGAGTCCCTACTATGAAAAGGACAAGCTTCTTTTAGAGCAAGTTCAGAGGAGAGCCACTCCCCTTATACCCGAGGTGAGACACCTACCTTATCATGTTAGACTTAAGCATCTTGGGCTTACCACCCTGGAGTTGAGAAGGATTAGGGGGGACATGCTTCAGGTGTACAAATTTCTCTCTGAAAGGAATCCTTTGTCCTCTTGCAATTATTTAAAGGTTCAATGTAATTCTCGGGTTCGAGGCCACTGTAAGAAGCTAGTTAAGAATTTTGCAAGGCTTGACATTAGGAAGTTCAGCTTTTCTCATAGAGTTGTTAACGAGTGGAATAGTCTGCCTGAGTGGGTAGTTAACTCCACATCTGTGCACTGCTTTAAGGTTAACATTGACAAGTTCTTCCATAAGTGTGGTAGAATCTAATTGTGCTGGGCTCGTTTGGTGTTGGTTGGTTCTTTGTTTTCAGTTAAAGTTGTATGGACTTCAGGGCATCTTATGGGGCCTTAGCCCTCCTTTGCCCTTTAACCTGTTATGTTATGTTATGTTAAATTTCAGGTATCATCCTTGTAACTCGCCTCTGCACCTTCTCAATATTATTAACATCTTTCTGGTGATAAGGACGCCAAACTTGACAGCAGTATTCCAAATGAGGCCTGACTAAGGACTTGTACAATCTCAATATATTGTCTTTACTTTTACAAGAATATGTTCTATTAATGATACCGAGAACCTTATTTGCTGATGCCACAGCCTTAGCACATTGCTTACTCGAACTCAGGGAATCATCAACAATTACGCCTAAATCTCTTTCAGATGAAGTACTTTCAATTTCCTCACCACCAATAAAATAGCTAGCCTTTCTATTGTCATAACCAATATGAAGGCACTTACACTTCCCAGCATTAAATGACATTTGCCAGTCCTCCAACCATTTAAACAAACTATCTAAATCTGCTTGCAACATAGACACTTGCTCCATGGATGAAACATCAGAAAGAGCTTTTGTGTCATCTGCAAATTTTAATACAAAGCTATTGAGGTTCAAGTCAAGATTGTTAATATATATGATAAATAAAGTAGGACCAAGGACAGATCCTTGCGGCACACCACTAGTCACAGGAAGCCAGTCAGATTTACGACCATGCAAAACGACTCTTTGAGACCTGTTACTGAGCCAGTTCTCAATCCAATTTACCACAGATGATCCTATGCCATGTGCTTTCACCTTGTTAATTAGACATTTATGAGGAACTTTGTCAAAAGCCTTACTAAAATCTAGATAAACAACATCAACAGGAAGTCCTTCATCAATCTTCCTTGTAACAATTTCCATAAAATGTAACAAATTAGTAAGACAGGACCTTCCAGACCTGAAACCATGCTGAGAATCATTAACAAGATTGTATTTGTCCAAGTGATTTATAATACTATCCTTCAAAATGGACTCCATAACTTTACAAACTTGTGAAGTCAGGCTTACAGGCCTGTAGCTACTAGCTTGGTTCTTTGAACCCTTTTTGAACAATGGTGTAACATTTGCTAATTTCCAGTCAGATGGCACAACATTATAAGCAAGACTTTGACTAAAAATCAAGCTCAAAGGTTGAGCAATCACATCAGCAAGATTTCTCAATACAACAGGATAAACATCATCAGGCCCTGGAGCTTTATCATGATGAAGACCAAGTAATTTTTTCAAGACAACTTCCTCTGACAAATCAACATTACCTAAGACATTTACATCGTCATTAATAAGACTGTCACAAACGGGAATCTCATGTACATTTTCTTCTGTAAATACTGAAACAAAGTACTCATTCAACATCTTAGCATTAATCTCATCATCAAGGACAACCTGACCATTACAATCAACTAGAGGGCCAACAGTTTCTTTGGTCCTCATTTTACTACGAGCATATTTATAGAAGGACTTAGGATCATCCTTAATTCCCAAAGCTAACCTTTCAAATGCACGTTTTGCTGCACGGAGAGTTTTAGTAGAATCATCAAGAGCACTTTTATACCTTAAAAAGTCATACTGACTATGAGACTGTCTGTACGTCTTCCAACACCTTAATTTCCTTTTCCTAGCTCTATCAACAGCTTTTGACCACCAGAGAGGCTTATTAACCTTTTTACTCTTCTTGAGTGGAGTGTGCTTTAAGACCACTTCCTCAAGTTTACATCTAAAAAAGGACCATTGGTCCTCAACAGATATATTTTCAAAAGCAGCAAACCAGTTAACTGATTTGAGTTTACTCGTCATGACTTTAAAATCCCCTCTTCTATAATCTTAATAATAATCTCTCCAAGAAGTCACTACAGTATCCGTAATCAATTTAAAGGTAATGAAGTTATGGTCACTGCTAGCAAACTGCTCGTGAACAATCAAATCCTCAACCATACAATCATTAGAGGACAACACTAAATCCAAAATATTTTCACCCCTGGTAGGCTCATGAACATGTTGATGAAGAAAACAATCTAAAGTTAAGTCAAGAAAAGCTTGCCCTTCACTACCAGAGTGCAGCCGCACCCAATCAATTGTTCTATGATTAAAATCACCACAGACTAGGAGATTCTCAAATCTACTACAAGCTTGTTGGAGAACAGTATGTAATGCAATTTCACTATCTGTAGTAGCAGAAGTACTATTATAACATACTCCAATTCAGAGACTAGACTTTGCATCAACAAACTTACACCAAATAGATTCAGCAGCAGGAAAATTAGTCAAATCCTCAACAACAGTGACCTTAATATCCTCTTTTACATACAAAATGCAACCACCACCTTTGGTAGACAATCTATCTTTTCTAAAGATATTAAAGCCATGTAAGGAAAGTTCTGCATCTCCTATTAAATCATTAGCCCAAGATTCGGTAATCATAATAATATCTGGATTGTGCTCAAACACATAGCTCTCCAGCTCACTGACTTTACTAACGATACTCCTGGCATTAACAAGAAAACACTTAAATGTTGAACAGACTTCACCAGCACTTGAAGTAGGTACCTGAACCTGATTTGAAACATAATGGTTAAAATCATGTGAAACCTGAGACTTATCAGGGACACAAACAACACCAACATTTTGTACACTATTTACAGGTGCATTAATACTCACTGCTGCTACATATTTTGGGAGCCGACACGACTGTGACTCCTCGGTACGTTGATGGTTACGTTGATACATGCACATATGCGTATGTAGCAACAATCGTTGCAGAAACACACACAGACAATGTTACTCGCACAGAAAGCAGGCAGGAAAAACTTTGTACAGCAATAGCCTAGGCCTAGTTCGGGGAACAAAGTGTACGTGAGAACTAGGCCTAGGTACCCTAGGCTAAGACAGTTCTAGGCCGAACGTTATTGCTCACTTCCATGACAAAGTATTGAACAGTAGCCAAATTTTGGCAATAGGCCTAATGTTATTGCCAAATCACTTAGTGATATGGCCAAATTGGCTAAGTTCTAACTAATTTATCATTGTATTCATGCATAGGCCCCAATATGTGGCCAAATAGGCCAAATCTGGGTACAATTATAGAATACCCCACCTTCCAGGTCTGTTTTTCAAGTGGAGTCAGAGTGGCAGTCAACCGCGACTCGGACTCTTCTTCACAGGATACATAACAGGATAGATTCTCACCGCAACTCTGACTCCAGAGAAAAAAAATATTTCCTCTTCCACCTCGACTCCGACTCCACTTGACAAATTTATACAGGTGGACCCAAAGATGAGTTGTTCTCGTTCTCAAACAGGATATGTCTAGATAGTTTCTCACCGTGACTCCGACTCCAGAGAAAAATATTTCCTCTTCCACCTCGACTCCGACTCCACTTGACCAATAGGCCTACAGGGGAACCCAAAGATGCGTCATTCTCAAACAGGATATTTAGAGGCAAGTCTCCACTTTCACTCCGACTCCAGCAAGTGCAATTGCACCTTCACTGCGACTCCGACTCCACTCATAAAATACTAGTAATTCAATGTCTCCTACCATGACTCTGACTCCATTTTCTACGTCAAATAGGCCTATGTATATGCTGACCACTGCGACTCCGACTTCACATTGAAAAAGTCCTCGACCTATAGACGGCGCATGAGACTAAGTGTGTCCTTCTCTCTGACTATGAAGTAGAGTTAAAAAAAAAATTCAAATCCCATTTTCTTCAAAGAAGACTACTGTAAGTGTGTCCTTCTCAAAGTGCAAGACTCTGAAGTAGAGTTAAAAAAAATTCAAATCCCATTTTCTTCATAGAATGTCTCGTAACCCTCAGCCACTGTGACTCCACGACTCCATCAGTTAGAACTCCTTTAAAAGTGCGGGGTATTCTATAATTAAAATCTGGCTAACGTTAGGCCTACTGTTCATTACTTTGTCATGGAAGTGTGCTAGGCCTAGGCTACCTTTTCTTATTATAAGGTGACCATATATTGTGGGTTTAAATCAGGGACGCTACTAGACCAGGTACCATGTAAAAATATACATCGTTGGTGTGCAATTGGGTACAGTAGATGTGTGTGATCACAGCGATGCTCCAGATTTTCGATCTCTGTGATTGCAGGTACCTGCTATTTGTTAGCCTACAGTACGTATGTTGTCACGTACTTGGGTGCTACGATATATATCTCAACAATGTTGATGTAATACTAGGCCAATAATGCTAGCTGGCCAGCTCCTGTTAGAAAGGTACACAGTAGGCTACACAATCGATTGACAAAATATTATTTTTACAACATTATAATTAATATCTTGGGAAATTTCAAATTTCAAGGACATTTGCTCAAATTGGGGACATTTTTGGGGACACTTGTTCATCTGGGACAGAACACTGGATTCGGGGCCTGTCCGAAAATAGGGGATGTCTGGTCACCTTATCTTATTACATATAGCCTGTGTATGTACTAAATAATGTTAGAACTGCCTGTGGCCTCAGGTAGGCATATTAAATAATAAATAGTGGACATATTATCCACACTGACTAGGTCTAACACAGGTGTCCCACGCACAGATATTATGTGTATCTGTATCATGCTGGGGATGCCCCAGTCTGCATTCCATGCACTTCAATCTGAAGATCTTCAGCATGGAGCTGGCATTTTCCTTATGTTTGCTATTGTTTTTCTTGGCATAACTTCGGCGTTGGCCTGACATGGAATGCACTTTGGGGGATGCCTTATAGGCCAAGCTTGGACCTTAGTTAAGGCCTTCTGATGAACAGGCAGTCCTAAGACAAGGCCAAGGCCTCAGGCCATTTCTCTGCTCAGGAACTATTGGGCTCATTCCAACTTTGTCAATCACTAATCATATCACTAACGTCATTATCATGAATGGCGAGTGACAAGAATTTGGTTGGTCTGTATCTGCAAAGCTTGGGCACAGGCAGTCCTAGAGTTATATGGTAAACAAAGCATATAACAGAGAAAAGGAAGCGCACTTCACGGCGTTTCGGCACCAACTTCCGAGTCCCCTAACTGAATCATGATTGATATGCCTCATCATTAATTTTACTTCTTTTCAATGCACACGAATGTTCCAATTACATTCTCTGACCAGTTCAGCACCATGACAACTCATTTGGACCAAAAATATCTTCAAAAAAGAAACATTTCGTGGAGAAAAACTCACTGCTACACAGCCGTGCACAGTCGTCTTTCGATGGTGATGTGACATCACATAAAGGGAATTTCCCCTTCAGAATTTGGTGGTCCCATTGGATACATGGTTTGGCATCACGTAATGATGTAGTTACCTTGAAAACAAGTCATGGAACAAAATTTCTAACGTAACTGCGTTATTACATTTTAATTTTAAATAGTGGATAGCCTAGGCAGGCATCAAAGTGATCCTATATTTCCTATATATTTGAGAAAATCCTATATTTCCACAATTTTGGGCCTGTTCCTTTGTTCTCATATAATGTATTTTCTGTTCTTGCTTTTTCCTTGGTGTTCTGGGGTGAATTTTTAGGTGGATTCATTTTCCAGGATAGTGTCTTAGGTTTTGAGTGGCTTAGTCAGACAGATAGCAGCGTATACGCAAAGTATCTTACTTAAATGGAAGCACAAAATGGCTATTATTGGATCCTGAAATATTGTATGTGAAACTGCATTTGGCACTAATTAGCTCAATATTTCATCAACCATACTGTAAATGTGCTCCTCTCACACCTTTGATTTTAAAAACTCCATGATTTCATCTCTTTAAGGAAATTGTAGTTTACCTTACTGTACTTCCTCAAACTGACAAGCCATTAATTCAGTTGATTGTTCAAGGTGTTGTACAATATATAGCAATTTTTCCCTAAATTTGTGTTTTGGGAAAATTAACGAGTCCCATTCTAATAAAGTTTACAATATGCAGACCTCTGGAGTTTTTCCCTAATCCCCACTAGAGGCCATATGGCAAGCCCCTGGATGCCACATCAATATATCCAACAGATCTAGTGGAAAATCTGACCGGTGCTGTAGTGACCCATCATTGATGGCACTTGCCAAGTTGCCCCATTCCTAATTTTGTCATGCCCGCTGTGTAATTTCCTCGAGTGAGATTTGGATGTTCAAGATGTTAATGCTCAGATGTCTTTGTATAGTGTAGGCATCTTGACATGTGGACTATAGAGACCTGTCAAGTTGTACTGATTCAAAGTTAACAGTGGCATTTTTAGGGGGAGGCCATTGGGCCATGCCTCCTCCCTCCTGGCTAGTGCCAATCTTTTTTCATTTTTTCTATAATAACCTAAAATACATACATTTTTTAACGCAAATTTTGTTGTAAAAGATAACATAGCACCAGATTACATGTCAGAACACCTAATTCAAAATAACTTCAAAGGGCCCCCCTCCCTCATGCTGGCAATCACAGAACAAACAGTCCTACCACCCCACACCCCCCCCCCCCCATGAGACAGTCCTGGCTATGTTACTGAAAAGTGACTGAGTTTGAAGAAATTCATGGCAATCATACAGTTATCAAAGGCCTGTATGGTCCTACTTTATCACCCATACTATACCTGTATTAAAAATTTTGTCACCTGAATCCCATTATTATTGGAGCTAAATGAGTTCTGTCTATATGCTTATGAGCATAAGCAGTAGTTCATTGTCCACTATAACCATCCATTCAAAACATCATCTGATATGGTCACATTCTGAGTTTACCAACCATTTTTAATATACCATAGCAACTTTTGCTGCCTCTTCTGTATGTACTAATAATACCATTCATGGACACCTTTATTCTAGGGTCATAATTTGCAGATGCACTACATTCAGGGATTTGCCCTTGCCCTCCACCAAAATACTAAAGTGGCATTCTGTATCCCATGTTGATGATAGAACCACACTGACCAACCACTTGGCACAGACATGTGATATTGTTAATCACATTTCTATCATTTGAATTGTACTTTTGATTTGATTTATTTTTAATTGGATAGTTCCCTAAATCAGCAGGTAAGTATGTCATAAAAACCCCCTTAAGAAGTGGTTTTGAGACAATGGTATTGACTACCATTCATTATTGTACTATGCAAATAAAAATGAAAAAATGCAGGATTTAAAGTAAATGTTTGTTTTCTATGGCAGAGACAGGAAACAGAAGTGTTCATCTCTTGTTTGTCACTTTCATTCGGGCAACCAAAAACTATTTCGGACAACCTAAATTTAGCTTCAGGTTGTCCGATGGGCAACCTAAAAATTGCCTTAAAAATCAGGCCTGCCACTAGTGTGTGACATTCCTTTTATATTTACTCTATATTTTCCAGAAAAATCCTATAAAATCCTATATATTCATCAATATCCTTCATAAAACCTATATTTTTGTGGTGGACCACTTTGAAGCCTGCTTAGGCTATAGCCTTGGTAATGTAGTTACGTAAACTGCAACATAAGCATTGAACTGTACTCTGTGTTTTCATTACACTCCTACTTCATCACAGCCCTTGTGCAGAGTGTACAAATTTTCCACACATCACAGCTGTAATGTGCCAGAGGCTCTTTAAGTTCAAATTACAGAATTTCTTCACCAAATTGGCCCATTAACTCTCTCTTCATGTTTCACCTGCTGATAATACACCTAACATTCCTGGCAAATGTCTTCAAACAAGTGTGATTTGAAGCTTAAAAGTCAAATCATGTACAGTATATACTGCATCAATGGCGAGGCATGTTTGTCTACAGAAATCATGTAGGTGACTTGTTCCTTGCCTGTGTATACTATGATCATCTACTATGCTTTGTTATGCATCTACCATGTTAGTGCATAGCCATGTTCATAGCCAACACATACTGTGTTGCCCAATATATTGAGTGGAGTAATGTTAGTCACCCAGAAGATTTCCATACTGTACTTGTGATCAACATTTTCATGGTGATGAATATCACTTTACAATATACAAGTGTTGGCTGCTATGTACACATGTACCAATTAAGAAATAAGATTTGGATAAAAAGTTTCCTTACAAACAGATGTCAAGAATTTTTTTCATGTTTTGGGGTTGTAGATGGTAACCCACAGGCCTCTGCTGGAGAACCAGTGTTCTGAACTGAATTATACCCATGTTGTACCCACTGGAGACATTGTGTATTATCACTGCAATTGAAAGCTGAATATATCAGAAATAATGTGATATTTGTAATCTTTCATGATTTATCTTTTGTTATTGAGAAGGAAAAGTCAGTTCCTTGATAGGATCTGACAACTGCAGAAAGAAGAATGCATACATAATCCTTGATGGGGTTATCATCTAGTTAAAAGCATGTAATTACTGAATTGTAGTAAAATTGTTAACATGGTAAATTACACAATGGAATGTATATATTCTTTCAGGCTTTATGGACCATATATGAATGCATCTGGATGATCAAAGCATATGACGGTCTTATCACCCACTGCTTGAAACTATTTCAACCCTGTTCGCTCAGTAGACCAGTCCTGATTGTTGCTTGCAATGTCGAGGGCTATGATTCGTGACTACTGTTCTGGGAGATCATGGAGGAAGAGGTTTCCCTTCACTATTTGGTTGCCTCAGTACAGCTGCAGGTATGTCATCAATGACTTCATCGCTGGTCTGACTGTGGCCTTAACGGTCATTCCACAGAGCCTGGCTTATGCCTCCATTGCAAAGCTTCACATACAGGTGAGAAATATTGGCAACTTTTTCTTCAATAAGTTAAAGGCCAATTATCTTATTTCAGACAGGTGAAATCCTCCATAGAAAGTTCGCTAGCCCCTTCTTAAAAAAAAAAAAGACAATTTAAGCAAACGTCTGCCTACTTCACCTCCCTGGCACAGCTGTAGTACAGTGGCTGACACTGAGTTTAAAGGGTCTGTGGCATCTCCCAAACATATTTAGGAATAGCCCCATAGTTTTAAATACAGTTGGTGACTGCACTCCGATTGACATAAATTCAAACAATAGCATTACTCTGATTGGTGTGTTGCTGACTAAGTACAGACTATTGTTGTTTTGTTTGTCTGGCTGGTGAACTTAACAGGTATTCTTTCTGAAATTGGAAGCTAATTTTTGCTGGTTGGGATGAGATTTGCTTCCTTTTAAATTGCTCAAGGCCATATTCTGTTGAATAAGCTTCTGTGTGGCTTGTCAGTAATGAAATAACCTACACTACTGTATTTCTCACTTCATTCAACTGCAGCATAGGCATAGGAAGCCGGGGGGAGGAGGGCGGGGGACTTCCCACATTAAAAAATGAAGGACACAAGTAGGCTTCCATTCCCCCTAAATTCAAGGACAAAAACCCCTTCTTTCTTTCCCTGTGTAAAAACTGTCAAACTTTGGCAGTATGTTTCCTCAAAATTTGCCCAATATGTTGCACCAAATTGTACCTAAAGACCCTCAATTATTCAAAACCCCCTTCCCCTTTGGAAATTTCAAAAGAAATTTTGACTAGGACATGCAGAGAAAATAGTCCCTTTAAACGTTGTAAATACATAGCATAGTGCAAATGATGGCTTGAGAAAGAGAAAGCTAATCCCTCTGCAGGTGCAGAATAAAGGTATCTAAAGGGCACTGTACAAAAAACTGAAAACAGATTTTCAAGAAGTTTGGACGAGAAATTGTTGGGAAAAGCAATCATAGGTAAGACTTTAAGAGACTTATGGGTATGGGGACAATCAGCACTGCTCAGAAAGCACAGCACTGAACTGGTCCATTCCAGCTTCATCACTCACTATTTATCCTTACTTACTTTGCATTCTCTAAACGTAACACCCCCCCCCCCCCCCTTATACCACTCTACAAAAATAAAGGAAGCAAAAGAACAATGAAAGTAAAGTTCTGTTATCTCATATAGATAGATAGATGCAAAAATCAGAGGGAAAAATTAAGTCAAGTATTTCACAGCATACCCTGTAGTTTTGTTAGTGCTGTTATTTAAAAATAAGTTAATGTAGTGCGTGCATTATATACAGAAGTGAAATGAATACGTGTATGCCACTATATGTCTGTTGCCATCCAATGTGGAATACCACATGTGTGACATCATCTGTAAATTCCACATATGAACATTTTCACCCCCTTTCATTGTGGTGCAGAAAACCACCCTCACCTTTAGAAAAGTCTTGTGTCCCTTTGTGGTACATAGCTCCTTTGGGGAGCAGAACTCCCTCTGGAGTAACATCTGGTTTCGCCCTTCGGCTTTTCGCTAGTAGAGGGTTGAGGGGACTTTGGAAAAAGTATTCAAGAAAAGCTTTTCAGTAAAATGCCTTTTTAATAGCACCATTTAAGATCACCTTCAATTTTAAAGAGGCACTTTGAGTTGGTTCGTGAAATTTACTAAATTTTTCCAAACCTGTCAACTTTTCATCAAGTACTAATAATACATGGTCAAACTAAGACGATCCCCATACCCTGTACAAGTAAACTTTCCATAAGTGATTAATTAATGATTGGATTCAGTTTTCAAAAATTCATGACCAGACACTTCACATCAGTATTAACCATAATTTCACATGACCGTTACAAGCAAGGGTCCAGAATTCCAAATTTTTAGTTTTTGCATAAGTGTTGACATGAAACTTGACTAATTATGTGAGTTATAAGTATGATCATGTAGTATGCTTCACAATCCTCACAAAATTATCAATATGAATTCAGTGTGCTGCTTTAAATCCAAGTGAAAATTCCAGAAAAAAATTTTCTTTTAAAATATGACCTTGTGCTAAGTTAACAACCTCTTGTCAGCAAAAGGTTGGTGTTTGTTTATCAAGGATAGTTGTTGTAGCACAGGCAATTCATTGCCAAATACTTGAGTAGCTGCTGAAGTAGAGTTCTTGTTTCCTTGTAAACAAAAAACTCAAGGGTAGGTTGTTTATACTTTTGAGACTGAAACACAACTAGCAAATTAAGATGAGATTAGTTGCTACTAGTTATGGGTTAGAATTGTCACAGCCTCCCTGGAGGGTTTCTTTTCATGGATGCAGCTAAATCATCATTTGAGTCTTTTCAGCATTGTGAACTTAGTGGGTTTTGAAGAATCTTGAAGAGGTTTATAACCATGTTTAACCATTTTCACCATGGTTAGTATACTCATAGTGTATACTGTAAATCAAGCACAATTGTCATGACACAATGCAGTGCTAGTTGTTGCCTAAATGCTTCACTCTTGTCAGATCTGGCAGGTGGAGTGCTGTTTCATTTTGTTTAGTGCAACCTGGGCATTTCAAATGTTTTTCAAGGATGTGAAGGGTTGACAATATAAATCCATCAGTTTAACTGCCATACTGAGAGATTCAGGAAGTGATAAAAGGAAAGAATTGTTATAGATTAAGTGTATGCAGTGTTCTCCCCTGATTGAATTTTTGTCCAGGTGCTCTGAAGGTTAAAGGTGAATAGTGTTCGCTGTCTGTAGAGAGAGGGGGTGCTCTCTTTGAAAAATGTTTGCTGAAATAAATAATAAATTTGATTATGGCCTTCTTTGATGACTAAGTACATTTCTGATTATCATTACTCAATGTTCACACTGAAATTATTGCTGTTTGCTCTGTCTTAAGGTTTTGAATTGATAATTTCTGTCCAGGTGGCTCAACTTTTTGTCCGGGTGGTACATCGCCCTCTGCAAATTTTGTCCGGGTGTAGCACCCTAACAGAACAGCTAGTGGAGAACACTGTTATGTGCATTGTCCATCAGTTCCATTGAAAAAAGTCTTTTGTAAGAGCTGCAGAACTGTCAGGTTTTGAAGGTTTCTTACCGGGGCTCGAAGAATCCCCCGCCCAACAGTCCAGGGCAAGAACAAAATCACTTGGGCAAGTGCACTGTTCAGTATCATAGTCCTCTGGGCAAGTGCTCCAGCAAAGTCTTTTCCATAGCAGCAATTGGGCAAACTCAAACTGCACAAGTAAATATTTATGTGGGCAAGTAGATTTAGTAAACAGCTAGCCCCACGGACAAGTAATGAAAAATCAATTTGTCGAAGACTGTTTCCCACTTACAGTAATTGGACCAAAACGTACTGTACCATCATGTGTGCTCACACTAAAGCTTTTACATGTTATCCTTTACCTTCAATCATCATGTCATCAGTGCCCAGCACACCACTGCCTTTTTCTTCTCTGTCAGTGATCAGCAAGCTACAGGTACTGTTTGCCCACTGTAACCTTCCCAATAGAAAGACGGAAGCCGTATAGGTTAAATTTATTATTCTTGTCTTTACAGACACCCTTTGTGTTGGCCATTGGGAGGACCAATAACACTGAGGTATATGTGGACATAACAGTATACTGATGTGTGAAGGTGTAAAATATCACCAGTTTATTAGACTGTTGACCAAAGACTTAAGGTGGTGACAAGGGGAACAAAACATAGCCAGCCCCCACTCAAATTTAGGGGATTGGGGGATATCTTTCCCAGTTTGTCTCATGATTGCCACCCTTAACCTCACATTACTCATGGTGGTGTTAACCTTGCAATAGGGTTGGGCAATATACGATATATATTGATACATCATCGCCAGAAGCCCTTATCGCGATATGCGATATGAAATACCTTTATCACGATATGACGATATAGAAAAAAATAAAACTTTTGGCAGGCTGAAATTTCAATTATTTAAATTTTGAAGATGAAACAGTGTTTGTAATGTCAGTATTCATTCATCAATTTTGTACTTATTTAGAAAATTAGTTGTAAACTTTTTTATGCTAATTTCAGTTACACTTAACCTTGTCTACAACGGGTAAAACAGGTTAATCTGTTATGGCAATATATCGCAAAAATTTTGGCGATATTATTGCAAAAATTTTGGCGATATTATTACGATATATCGATATGGAGTTTTTGCATGTAACCCAACCCTACCTTGCAATACACCTTCCTGTGTTTATACTTCCCGTTATGTTGAATATTTAAATACAAGAGTTTTTGTAGTATGAAGTCCTGTTGTTGAGAGTGTAATTATTCCTCTCAGTTCATTTTCTTGTTTGGTTGCTACCAGTGCTATATTTAGCTCAGTATGCCATGTTTAGGGGCTATGGAAATGTACTCACAAGAAGAGGATAAAAGGGTCATTAAATATTTGTAAGTGCCAAGGTGAGTGATGACCAAAGTTTCTATCAAAGGGAAACTGAACTAGAAATATATACATATGTAGATGTATTTAACCACAGCTTAGGCAAGTAGCAATGATGTTTCTGTGCATGCTGTACAGGACCACTTTGACTGGTGAGGCTGGGCACTTTTTCTGGAAAATTTAAGCAGGTATGGTGCCCAAAACTTGGCATATTGTTTGCCCTAAAGTAGATTTCCTGCCTGTGTCCCCCACCTCACCCCTGCCCCCTCACCTTACATGCCTGTGGATCTCCCCAAATGGATGTTTTTATCAAAATGTCTAAAGATGTATCAAACAGCACACAATGGTAGAAATCAATTATGATTTGGAGTGAAATGTATCATGATACCTGGATATCTAGCTGACCTTAAGAAAGTCAAGGATTTCCTGTTGATATACAAGACAAAGACAAAGACAAAGATCCATTCATGGTACTGTGACCTAAAGGGAAGCACAAGTACTGCAGTCCAGTGTTCCTGTTTTTATTCATGATGCATGACGAATGTGTTTTATGTCAATGTAACATGTTCCAGCTAATGTAATTTTGTTTTTGTTTACATACCCTGAAACTTTATAGAGATATTGATCTGTACAATGTTGTCACTACCAGTACAGGTGAAGCCTGAAAACAATTTTTTTTTGTTTCTTTCTTTTCTTCTTTTTCAGTATGGCCTATATTCAGCATTTATGGGCTGCTTTGTATATTTCATCTTCGGTACTTCAAAGGACATCACTGTAGGACCAACAGCAATTTTGTCCCTCCTAGTTGCAACGTATGATGATCCCATCAAACCGGGTTCTGATTACAATGATCCAAAGTTGGCCATCATTTTAGCTTTCATGTGTGGGGTCATTCAGTTTGTTATGGGTGTTTTACATTTGGGTAGGTTTTAATTAGTAGATTTTATATTTCAGTTGTCATGCCATTTTTTTCTTGAAGGTGAAAGGAAATGACTACTGTTGCATTGTGGGAAAAAGTTATAATGTTAGTAGTATGATGCCCTATCCCTCTCCTGAAGCTAATAAATTTGCCATTTGGGCATATAGGAAAGTTCAAATGGTCACCAGGCATGGCAAATTAGGAAAGTTCAAATGGTCACTAGGAAGGGTAACAAAATCCTTCTCTGTCTAGTAGCCAACTTGCCCAACCTGATAGGGTCCAGGGAAAAAAAAATAAAAAAAAAAAAAAAAAAGACTGCAATATAAACAAGAATCTTCATCCTGGTAATTGTTTCATGTGAAGCATGCTACACATTCAGTCTTAGCTAATGTGGTTTTGCAGCCATTTGTACTTTTAAGTCACTACTGGTGGAAAAAAACTTGTAGACTTTCATAAGTGATTGGTCTTGAATATTTACTTAGCCATCTGAGCTTATAGTCATGGTACAATATAATTTAAAAAATTTAAATTAAAATTTAAATTAAAAAATTGGTAGCCACCCGGGTTAAAGATTTATTTACTCCTGGTCATCAGTTGTTTCTTTTGGAGCCATTGCATTATCTTCTCCTCTGTCATGAATTCATATTGTTTCATTCAAAAGAATTACATTGTCAAAGACATTGTATTGTCTAAATATTATAGGGGTAAAACTTTAACCTGAGATTTAATACTAAACATAACCGTTACCAGTACTGTGCCTTACAGGCTATGGAGTGGGTTGGGTTAAAGTTATATTAGGTTTTATGGCTCAGTTTCTAACTAATTGGTTTAAGTCAGGCTGGCCACGGCCTTTTTTCTGGTTGTGGCTCACTGGCTTGTTTTCCCTACTCCATTGCTTATGCTGAGCACTAAACACATTGGCAGTGGGTTTTTAAGTCTTTGGTATGACCCGGCCAGGAGTTGAACCCCAGACCTTCTGGCTGCAAGTCGGATGCTCTAACTACTTAACCATGCAGTCAGTCCATGGAATGGGTTGGTGAGTGAAACTTCACTTTCTCCATGACAGCATAGTATTGGAGTGAGAGCAACATTTAGTGCGTATAGTGCACATAGTGAAGTGCAGTGAATGCTTTCACTTAAAGAAAATGTTTGACCAATTATTAGTATTCAATATCAGTTCAGCTGATATTCCCCAATTTGTCCCCTTTATCAGTACCAGTTAAATTTACTTAAAATACCAATACTACATTAGGGATATTTGTGGGCCTATTCTTCTTAAAAATTGTTACATTATTTTAGTTTGTTTTACAATAAGTAGCCATATTTTTCCTCATGAAAATTACATAGCACTTTAATAGTGGTAGCGTCCAGTAGCCTGTGGTTTAGTGTACTGTATGCTCAATTCACAAAGACCAGTATCAGATCAGTATCAGATGATAATCAAAAATTGAAATGTCTGCACTGACTGGTAATATTGGCTACTTAAAAAAGTATCGGTACAACACTAGTATAGGCCATAATGCGTTTCTGCGATTGGTAAGTTTTTGATGTATTTCCTGACTGACTGCATATGTCTGTGTTAAAGCTCCCACCATTTCCTAAACTACAACCATTACACTTGATTGGATAGTTTAGAGTTAAGCTCTGTCTCATGTAAGGTATGTTGGAATGTAAAAATTTATTTCGAAGAAGTTTTCTTATTTTAGTAATTTACAATGAATATGAAACAGTTACATTGTATTGTTCAGTGCATAGCAAGATGTCATGGCTGGTTTGTACTCCAGGGTTCTGCTTCATAAAGAATTAAGATTGGCCCTACAATAGTCATATTGAAATTGATCATAAGATTGAATGCAACTCCGTATGAAACAGAGCCCAGGAGTGGTAGGTATCACCTGCTATGGTAGTAAAAGATGTGTGTGTAATCTTGGTTTGAGATTTCAAAGCCACCCAAAGACCATTGACTTTAAAACCTTGTAGACTTAAGGCACTAAAATTCTGAATAACCCACAGCATGCCCTTCCTGATGACCAAAGTGCATCATTAAATTAAGCTTCAACCATTAAGCCAAAAATGACTGCCATCAGTCATTCCCTACAATGCAGTCATCAGTGCCCTTCTTAGGATGTAGTGAACAGTGGCAAAGATGATTCTCACAAACATAAAATCACATTTTTATTCTCTAAATAATTCTACCACTTGAACTGTGGCTTAGTAAATACTATGACTGATTTAATTTACTTCTCTTCATTTCACATTGATAAGAATAGAACTGTGCCATTGGCACCCTAATTGTCAAGAGGAATTTGGTCTTGATACACCCCTTAAAGTGGTCAAAAAGCCCTTCAAACTTGGTAAAAATAGGTAGCCATTTAGCTGTGCTACCATTACACTTTTAGGCGCATTATTTCATTATGTTCTGTTTACATATAAAAGAAACATCATCTTCCTCTTGTATCTGTAGGATCCTTGACAGGTTTTATATCAACTCCAGTCATCTCGGGATTCACGTCAGCATCAGCCATTACCATAGCAGCAGGGCAGGCGAAGCACCTTCTGGGCCTCTCTTTTAGTTCTGATACATTCTTTGAATCTTTGGTTGGGATCTTTGTACATATAAGAAAAACCAAGTAAGTTATAGTTGTATTGAAAATGTGGTAGTATGGTTAGGGTAAGGGCAAATGGGATGGGGGTCTATGGGGTATAATATTTATGGACTATGGTAGTATGGAAAATGGTCAGGACAACTCACATTACTAGTGATATGATTCGCTTGTTGGTATAGTACATCACGAGAAATTGATATACCAGTTGACACTAGTGTGTGTAGATTTTAAGGGTGTATTTTGATTTCCAATAATGTGATATAAATGCCCCCCTCCCCTCCTCCCCCCAAAGATTATATCCCACTCCCCCATATTCTTGTGTCCCTTTTACATGCATTGTGTGCATGCCTTGTTAGGCTAGCCTACATCTAAGTTAGGCTAGCCTAACTGCATGAAAAGTATCCACACTACAGGGTATGTAATCACAGGAACATTGTCCTGACCATTGAAATGTTACTCAGTGTAGTTATATTACTATCCAGAGGTATATTTTTACAAGGACGAGAATAAAGCTGGGGTTACCTGGTTGAATAATATTTTTGCTTAAGATCTGTCATGTAATTTACATGCTCCATACTTGATAGTAACCACATGCAAATGAAGTGCACTTATAGTCAAAATTGATCGTATTTGATTTTGCTTTAGTGGCTGGGATTTACTTATGGGACTCTCATCAATGGTTGTGCTGTTATTATTACAGGTAATGTTTGTTTCTTTTCCTTATATTATCTGTTTGTGTTTTGGTTGATGTCATAGAGACTGATTGGTAAAAGGAAGTTAGGATTTTTGATTGAATGTATATTACATAAAGAGACAGATCAACTTTCCTTTGATGCAAATATCTATCAAAACTACAGTATGAATGATGTCCTGAAAAGCAGACATAGAGCTTTCCAAGTTGATATGAATGCATTTGTCATTCCTCCACTGAATAGAGGTGAATGACAAACAATGAAGGCTTATCATTGAAAATGTAAAAAAAAAAAAGCACAAAGAGGCCAAAATAATAAAACTCTAAGTGAGTGATGTTTTGAAGACCTAAAGTGTCCTAAGCTTCATATACCATGCAACAGTGTAACTTCACAATGAAGAGTGTGCTGCTGTAATCAGAATCTGGGTCTGGTCAATGATAAGCCAGTCAATAATGCAGCAATCCCATAATGCTTAGCAAGCCACAGGTGTTAATGAAACCAAATTAAGGTTGGCTACAAACTGTGAATTTCTGTACAGAATGTCATATCATGTCAAAAAGCCTGCAGTTTTGTTGTAATTTTAATAGGTGATTAACAAAGCTGAGGATTTAAAAGTATTCATTGTGAAGAGGGGTGTGGTGGGGTGGGGTGAAAGACCATTCCTAAAATTGATAAAAAGTATATCTTTTTATTTGTCAATATCTAACCCTTTTATTACTTTTGCTCTGCTTCCTCATTGTTATGTCAAGTTTTCTGTGCTGCCCTCTTCTCACCCAAATGGTTTTTGTTCCACTCACCTTGGGGATGCTTATTGTGTCCTTCAGAGTAGCATGTATATTGCTATGCATAAATTACATATTGCATTCATTCCCTAATTGACCTCTGCATAGGTCATAGATAGATTGTCAAGGAGAAGCCTGTGGACTATTTGCAACCCGCAGCTAGTAACTTTCAGTAAAATGGCCTGTGGGAGATTCAAAGAGTCTACCATGTCTTACCATAATTACTACAGCACAATTAAGTTTTGGCTAATAAAGAAATGATATTTAAACTCAAGTGACAGTTGCCCTCAACCCCAACACTTGAGAATGCTTGGTCTTTGGTCCGTCTGTCAAGCATTGTTGTATTGCTAGGATTCTCCACCCTTCGTAGCCTCTAGGAAGGTGGCTTACTTAAGCCTGGCTAAAGTTGTGTTCATAGTAGAGGGACATTGCATGATGGCCCTCGGAGCAGAATTGGGAGTGATTTAATTGTCCATCCCTGCCTTGTTATCCTCTAAGCACTAGACAAAAATAGATGGTGAATCTCTCTACCGTTCATCCATAATCAACCTAGTACAGTTTCCTCCATAAGCTCAAGTGACTTTCTCAGCCTGAACTTGTTAAACTCACTAGAAGTTATGAAATAGCCCTTTGACTAGGATGTCAGACCTTCAAATGTCTTTCTCTTGGCATGTAGAAAATTCAGAGAGATTCTTCGCTGTGGATGTCTCACCATACTGAAGATACTCCTGGTTACTTGAAAGTAGTCAGAAAATCACTCTGGTTTTTAGGAACAGGTGAGTACAATAATGACAGCATACTGAAATGAATGGTACTGTCAAATGTATTACCCAGTACTGTTAACAATCAGTTTACTAGCATAAAGAAAGACATGGTTTTAAAACTGCAGTGTAATGTGATGACTCAACAACATTAGTCCGAAGCCTGTTTCTTCATATGTATAGGGAGAAGTGTAATAATTTTATTTACCTCTCTAGTTACACGAATTTCATTATCTTGTTTATCGTGTGTTACTAAGCCTTACATTAATCTGGTACTAGGCACATTTTACCATATTGTCCCTGAGATAGAGTACATGGTTTGCTTCAAACATAAATGACCAGGCAACTTCTGATGTTGTACAGAGTGCCTGGTCTAATCTCCAACTTATCAGATCCAAAACTGAGATCAACATTTTAATAAGTAAGAGAGCATTTTCTTTGATTTGTACACATAAAGTTTCCTTGATTTGGCACTTTATCACTGTGGTAGTAGAAAAGCATTTGGTGAGGTAAAATTGACAGGAGGGGAAGGATTTGGGAGGGAGAGGTTATGCCAGTTTCCCATAAAGCAAATAATTTTTCATTCTGAATAATTGAAAAAAGTGAATTGTGATCCAGTTTTAAATGAACTAATGTCAAAAAAATGTTTGTGTGTTTCATCTGCACTTTTAGTCAACAGTTTGCAAGAGTCATAGTATTCCAGTTACATTGTCTCCTCTTTCATGTGGTATGCATCCCACCACACTTTTGTTTATGCTTGACTTGTGTAAGTCAACTTTTGCAATTGGAGCACACATATGTCCACATCTGCTTTTTAACCATAAAAGACCGACTGCATGGTCAAGTGGTTAGAGCATCCAACTTGCAGCCGGAAGGTCTGGGGCTCGACTCCTGGCTGGGTCATACCGAAGACTTTTAAAATGGAACCTACTTCCATTGTGCTTGGTGCTCAGCATAAGCAATGGAGAAGGGAAAACAAGCCAATGAGCCACAACTGGAAAAAAGGCCGTGGCCGGCCTGATTTAAACCAGTTGGTTAGAAACTGAGCTGTAAAACCTCATGTAACTGTAAGTTTTAACCATAAAAGTTGAAACTTGGAAAAAGGAAACTGATACTATATTAAAATTTAAAGAGGGCATGACACGCCCAAAATAACTTTCGTGTATTGCAAGATTGAATACAGTATTCTATAAATATAATCTCACACACAGTTAAAACCGGCACCATTCCTCATAAACAAAATTTGAAGAAAAACATTGAAAAATCCAATTTCGAAAAATGCTGCAACAAGTCACATGACTTTTATGACGCAATTGGAGGCACAAACACTGCACTATTAAGGACGTGCCCAACACACAGAGCGCGAAGCGCAGACCATGTTGGGGGCTTCGAAGCATATTATTGGCCAATATGTTCGCGTGCATATGCGCCCATGTTTTAGCTTCCCTGCGTATAATAAACAGCTTTGTTTTTTGGTAAAAAGGACGCGGTCCGGGCGCGCTGTACAGAACAGCTATGAACATGTATGGAAAGTCCATAACAAGCGTGCCTTTACTCAGTGAGCTGTTCAGTAACGTTGCTATTGTGAATGGTAAGCAATCACCGCGCAACGACGCATAGTTCACAATGTGGTCACTGGTCATGCGGGCTGCTGTAGTATTGTAGCACATGTGTTTGCAATGATGTACCCGCTAACATGCGTTAGCATGCACATGATTCGATGTGTAGAACGATGGGTGAGCTGCCTGGTACAGTGTTACTAACTGTGCCTCCAATGACGTCACGGTCTTGAGACGCGCTCACATACGTTTTTTCGCTTTCGGATTTCAGATGGGCTGAGTCTGGCTTGTAATTGGAAATTCACAAGGTCGTATTACTGTGTTTATGGACGTAGTTTAGTCAGGAAAACATTCGCTTCATTTCAAGCTGTACCCAAAGAATATTTACTGAGAAACGTACTTTGGCTGTGTTATACCCACTTTAAGCATATTTTTGCTGGTGTACAATATTGACTTTCATATCATGGCAACATTTCTACATTTTGTAAAGTTCTCTCTATATCTCAAGTCTGCCTTAAACTCATTGCCGTATAGCTGTATGTGTGTGTGTGTATTAGGGAACAGATGAGACAGCGCCAGTAATGATGTTAAAGCCTAATATTAATAAATCTTTTTGTGCCTTAGTATGTGCCTTGCCCCTTCCTTACCTCTTATTTACAAATTTACCTTACTTACCCTGCAATATAAAGTTCCTTGCAAAGTTTATAGCACAGTGGAAGAAAGCCTTCTATCATGGGCTCACTTTCAATTCCTTATTTGCCTGTCTTACAGATATAATGCAGTTTGGGATCCTTGAATTTACTCCCTTAAGGTTTCATCTTTTCAGCAGTTTCTTGAATATACTTTTGAAGTTGCTAGGCAATTGTTCACCCTTCAGAAGTTTAGTTGAAGATTAGATAATTATCCTTTCTCTTTAGGAGTATTTTTTTTAGCAGGGGAATTTTCCTGCTTTAGGAGTGAGATTTAGTGTAATCATTCATACCCACCCTGTTTTTGCTCTCATTTATCTGTATTCTTCCTTTCAAGCTCGAAATGCAGTTATTGTTGGTTGCACAGCCTTATTGGTGTGGTCTTTAGACACAGCTGGTTATGCTGGTAAAATTAGTACCAATGGAAATGTAACAGAGGGCATTCCTACTCCCAGTGTGCCAGATTTTGCTGATTTCCATTTTCTAACGATAATAAGGGTAAGTTACTGTTTTGATTTTTGATTCCTTGCCGTAGGCAGGCAAGGAATCTATGCGATGGTGATGTGTGTGTGTGTGTGTGTGTATGTGTGTTTGTGACACTCGTTGTAATCGCGATATCTCAAGATAGGAATGACTGGTACTTTTCATAGTTGGTATGTAGGTTGGTCATGTTGAGAGGAAGAACCCTATTGTTTTTGGCAGAGGTCAAAGGTCTATCGAGGTCACCAGAGGTCAAAGTCCAAAAACCTTGTAATCGCGATATCTCGAGGTAGGAATGACCGATACTTTTCATAGTTGGTATGTAGGTTTGTCATGTTGAGAGGAAGAACCCTATTGTTTTTGGCAGAGGTCAAAGGTCATTCGAGGTCACCAGAGGTCAAAGTCCAAAAACCTTGTAATCGCGATATCTCGAGATAGGAATGACCGATACTTTTCATAGTTGGTATGTAGGTTTGTCATGTTGAGAGGAAGAACCCTATTGTTTTTGGCAGAGGTCAAAGGTCATTCGAGGCCACCAGAGGTCAATGTCCAAAAACCTTGTAATTGTGATATTTTGAAGTAGGAATGACTGATACTTTTCATAGTTAGTATGTAGATTTGTCATGTCAAAAGGAAGAACCCTAGTGTTTTTGGCAGAGGTCAAAGGTCATTCGAGGTCACCAGAGGTCAAAGTCCCAGAACCTTGTAATCGTGATATCTCGAGGTAGGAATGGCTGACACTTCATAGTTGGTATGTTGATTTGTCATGTCAAGGGGGAGAACCCTATTGTTTTTGGCAGAGGTCAAAGGTCATTCAAGGTCACCAGAGGTCAAAGTCCAAAAACCTTTTTTTTTGTTTTTTTTTTTTTCATTTTTTTGGTTATTCAAGTTTTGGTTCAAAGGTCATGTGGCATGAGCTGATGTGAGCAGGGGTGAAATTGTGACCACATCATAAGAAATGATGAAGTAGAGAAGTATAAATTTGATGGATGAACCTCAGTGTAACAAAGCACCCCCGTTTCGGCAAGGAATCACGGAGCCTTTTGGCTTTCTGGTTCTTTTGTTCTTTAAAGGGCAAATGCAGTCACCCCATTTTAAGTAAGGATGCCCTCTATGCTAATTTATATAAATACCTTTTTAATCACATGTAATATTATCTCTGGATGTTTTTTAAAGGTAATATTAAATCAGTCACCCTATTTTATTTTGAAACATCATCTAATTCTTATAAATCTCTTATTTCCATAACAAATATCTTTCATTATGTTTTCAAATAAATACACTGAATTTTTAGTGTACATAATGGCAGTATTCTGCATGAATTTCAAAATTTCACTAACAAAGCTATTGTCACTTGATTAAAAGAGCGATACATGAATTAGGATACCGGGGTATGCTAATTCAAATTGGGGTGACTGCATTTCTCTTTTATATCCATTTGAGATAGGTCCTTGGCTACATTTTACATGCAATACATGCATTCTACAACATAAATTATACTTGTAAAGAAACTGGAGGGGATTTTAAAGACAAAGCTTATGTTGCATAAAGTTGCAGTAACTCCTTTTACCTCAGTGGTATAACCAGACTTTTTCATCGGGAGGGCGGGAGGGCTGGGGGGGAAAGGTTGAAGTGGGGAGCAAGCAGTAAAAACACTGTCTAGAGTTAGAGTAGAGTTTGATGAGGTTTTATGGCTCAGTTTCTAGCCAGTTGGTTTAAGTCGGGCCGGCCACGGCCTTTTTTCCAGTTGTGGCTCACTGGCTTGCTCACTGTCTAAGTGGAGCGCCACCATCAGTTGGCGTGTAGCGTACAGAGAAAATTTTTTGATAAAAATGCCTCGCGGATTGCAGGAAATGTCACTTCCCAGTCTCTCTGGCCTTGTGAGGTTCAGCTAAGTATTCTTTATTTTTGTCTTATACAAATTTTGCTCAATATTTTTTACCTCTGAATTTCATTTGGGGGGCAAGTGGAGGGCAAGTCACTTGACTGTGGGGGCTCCAGCCTCCCTGCCCCCCCTCTGGTTACGCCACTGTTTTTTGTTTAAGTTTGTATGCAAAATGTTTTGCACATCTTATCATCTCCAGTAAGTTTTACATGTAGAATTAAGGGGGTATCACACCAAACCCTGTGCTGGCTTGGAAAAAAGTTAAATGTAAGGAATTGCTTAAAGGTGGCCACACTGGTGCTGAGCCGCAAAGGTGTGATCGCCTCTTTTGCATCCATTCTGTTTAACTTTTCTTCAAGCATGGCACAGTGCATCGCAGCTTAGGGTCCAGTGTGATCCCCTGTTCACATTCAACATGTATTACAGGTTGTCATTTCATGAAAGTGAAATTTGTGGATTAAAGGGGAATTTTCATCATCTCAGACAGTTCCAATTCTCCCAACTATGCAACTTCTAGCTCCTCCCATAACTGTATGAAGCAACTCCTTGTGCAGGAATAAATGTGTTTTATCGCTTAAGGCCATGTCCTGGTGAGCATACAAGGCTATAAAATGTAATAAAAGCACTCTCTCTGCCTTGTGTGGAATGTGAGCTACTCTTCATCTTTCAAATTTTCAAACTTTGATGTCAATCAAAGAGCGGTCACCAACTGAGAATTTTCATACCCCTACATTAAAAATATACTTTGGGGTGATGACTGTCTGTCTTTAATGCTTGAAGATTTCTTAATGGTATCTTTTATTATATGGTGAAATTGTCTCTGTACAATTCTCAGTATTAAATGTGTAGGCATCATATGTATTACTAGAAGACAGAAATGGTTCCCAATGTCTAAAATTTCATTTTTAAACATATCTGCAGTAGAGAGGTTAAACTCTGATACTCATTAATTGAACTACAATCTTTACAGCTTGTTTTGATGAAAAGGTGTAAGGTTTAGAAAGTTAACTACTCCATTCATAATTGTAGGTATGTGTGACATGTGATGTAGTATGTCATGATGTCATCCTTCTAATACTGTCAGTACATGCTTTCTTATTTCCTGAAAGAAACACACACACACACAATAAAATAATGGTATTTTATTTGAGTAGTGCAAGATAGTAAAATTATTGCTTAGTCAACAGCTTAAAACTGGATGTATAAATTAAAGCATTATGTAAGAAAAACCCCAAACAAAGGCATTATCCACCATTTGAAATGAAATAAATTTAATCACTTTATGTTTCTCAACACCCTAATGCACTGTGAAGATGAGGGATGGACCAGTGATCTTCTTAATTTCACTCTTAGTGATATATATTATTTTATTGTTCTTCATTTAACTAAGGTGTCTTTGAAATCTTCTTGCCCTGTTCAGTCATTTTGTTTTATTATTCTATTACAGGAACTGAATGTCGGTCTCATTATTGTTCCTCTCATAGCTTACTTAGAGGCTATTGCTATTGGAAAAGCATTTGGTAAGTTTCCCGTTTGAATCCAGCTTGGAAATTTTTTGCAGCAAAGGTAAAAGTTACTATGCAAAAAAGGAAAGAGAATTTATCCTATTTCATTGTTTTCAAGTTTGAAAAGAATACCTTCCATCACCTTTTTATCTCTCTCCGGACTTCCTATCTGCTCTCTGCCTCATGAGATTCACATTGTTGATAGTCCAAGTTTACATCATTTGTCATGTCTAATGACAAAGTAGCAGTACAATCAATGCCTGCACACATTAAATACTGAAATGTTTAGCAATTTCACATTTTTTTTCACTTTTATGCTGTAGTCCTCAGGTTTAAGCTGCAATTAATCTTGTTTCTTAACATGGTACTATTTTCTCATGAAGTTGTTGTACTAGGGAGTATGAGTTGCTTATGACAGCAGGTGGTTTGCCATAGAAGAGAGTTAGAGCCACTTGGATTTCTGCACATGTTATAAGAGGAGAACTTTATCAAGTGACCAAATTCAAGGCATTTAAGTTTTCGATTTGATATAAGGGATTGTTTGGCAACCTAGAGAAATCACCAGCTTTGCAGAATTAATATTTACCCTGGCATAGTTTTGAGCTGAATGATACAATGACTGAACAATTCATTTGTCATTAACAGGGTTTAAAATATAATAATCCTCTGAGTTAGCTTCTTCAAAAGACAGGTTAAAAACTTGTTTCTTTTTGAAGAAAAAAAGGAGACAAAATGTGTTGGAAGGGCTGAGGAAAGATAGAGGGATTCAGTTACAGGACGACTGTGCTAATTTACATTTGCATTTCATATTTAGTAAGGAGAGGAAACTAAACTAACCATGTACAATTTCTTTTCCTGTTATTTTACCCCTAGCTCGAAAAAATGGGTACAGAGTGGAACCAAACCAGGAAATAATTGCTCTGGGTGAGGAATTATTAGTGTTACCATGACAACAGAGATGACGTGTAGGGATTGGATACTTTTTGTTATGCTTTGGCACATTAGCCTGTACATGTATCCCCCTGGCCTGTGCATGTAGTAGTCACATTGACCTGTACATGTACTAGTCTCATTGGCCTGTACATGTACTAGTCTCATTGGCCTGTACATTTACTAGTCTCATTGGCCTGTGCATGTACTAGTCTTATTGGCCTGAACATGTACTAATCTCATTGGCCTGTACATATACTAATCTCATTGACCTGTAAATGTACTAGTCTCATTGGCCTGTGCATGTACTAGTCTCATTGGCCTGTGCATGTACTAGTCTCATTGGCCTGTGCATGTACTAGTCTCATTGGCCTGTGCATGTACTAGTCTCATTGGCCTGTACCTGTACTAGTCTTATTAGCCTGTACATGTGTAAGTCTCATTAGCCTGTACCACGTGCTGTTGAAATTGTATTCATACACTATTCCATATTTTCCCGTTTTGAAAATCAAGAAATGTCTGTATTACAAATATTTTGTATTTTTTGGAAAAGATAGGTATTTGTCTGCAATAGAGAACTAAAAGCTGTTAATCTTCTGAGATGAGTAGTATTGTGCTTCTTGCAACATAGTAAACTATTAATAAAGAAGCTAGTCTACTTGAGATAACAGAGAAGCAGTGAATTGTAGATTTTGGTTTTGTTAGTGGATAGTTTGAATTGAAGTGTGTAACATGTTGCTAGTTGCTAAATGAAATTAAAATTGCATCTTCATATTCCAATATTTCAAGTCTTCTATTTTCAAGGTATGCATACAGATTAAAAGAACTCGAATAGAGAGGTGATACAATTATTCGTAAACTAAATTGTGTACAAAGATTTGTTTACAATCATCCCGTCCAAGTAAATTTGTTTTCTAATCTCCAGGGTTGTGCAATATAGCTGGGTCTTTCTTCTCCTCATATCCTGTGACTGGTAGTTTTTCCAGGTGAGAGTGATGTTTCTAAATATAAATCTTTTGGATTGCTTTGTTTGTGGGTACATGTTTAAGTGTCACCTGCTCGTTGAAGTTACCATACAGTGTATGTTATCAAGACCTCACATTGTGGGAAGTTATAAAATAAGTTCAATTTTTTCAACCTATTGGATATTTATGGTTGTTACACTACCCTCAAAAGTTGTAAAGTTTCTGAAATTTCAATTAGTACTGTTTTTGCTTTCACTTTGTATATGCATTTGGTTTGGGGGCAGGTATGTAAATTTTAACAGTAATTTAAAAGAAAGAGAAAACATTGTACATCAATATGAGGTAATGACATCACCCTTTCTCTCATCAAGTTCACAATCTCATAAGCTACAACTGTTAATAGCTTGAAAACTGCACAGGTATAAAAGCTGGATGCAAATGTAATCAATGCATTTATTTAAGGTAAAAATCCTCTTTTACAAATTTACAATAAATTGTGGCTTAAAATTTTGAACCATTAAGTATTACAAAAGTTTGTTTTAGAATTTCCAGACTGCATTGTTTAAATTTTCTTTAGTTTTATAGTTTGCATCTTTCATTCACAGAACAGCAATCAACTCTCAGTCAGGAGTGAAGACCCCTGCAGGGGGTGTGGTGACTGGGATTCTTGTACTCCTCTCATTACAGTTTCTTACCCCACTCTTCCAGTTCATTCCCAAGGCTGCCCTTGCAGCAGTTATTATCACAGCTGTACTCAAGATGTTTAACTACAAGATGTTTGTAAAATTGTGGCAAGTCAGCAGTAAGTATCAATGAAAAATGAAGTTAGAGCCTTACTGACTAGATGACATAGTGGTAGAGGATCTGCCTCTGATGGGGAAGTAGAGGATCCTCCTCTCATGGGGGGGGGGGGGGCAGGGGATCAGAGTCATGTCATGGCATACCTTATCCTTTCTCACTTGTTGATATAACATTAGAGGTTGGAACAAGGATAATAGTGCATAGCATGAATGAAAGGGGGGGAGCTTTACAAAGTTTATGAAAGAAAATATTTAAACAAACTTAATAAAACATAGCTAGTATAAAGTACTGTTATTGTTTTCATTTTTATTACTTTTGTTATTACTTCTACTACAAGTATTAGTAATTAAATGTGAGATTGGTATGATTTTTGTCAGTACTTAAACTTCATCATCCATTAATTTGGTAAGATGTCTGGTTAGGAGAGGAATTGCTTCTGCTCTCCCAGTAGCTCAGTGTTAGAAGTATTCTTTAAAGTCTCTCTAATCTCACCCCAGACAGTAGCAATTCTCCATACTAAGTTAACTTCTAGCCCTTCCTTAATTTAAACCAAACCTCCAGTCTCCTCTGTAACAGAGCCACAGTAGCCTGTACTGAGTTTAAATTGCTCAAGGCAATATTTTCAAGCAAAGTGTGTATGAATTTAATAGGGAACACAAATGACTGTAAAAGTCATTGTTGACCAACCAGAATGAAACTGTGTTGCTCGAATGAATGTCATTCAAAGTGTGGTTATCAACTGTATTTAGAACTCTAGGGCTATTCCTAAATATGTTTGGGCAGAGAGTTGCTGTCAACTCCTTGGTTTAGGGGGATGCCATATCCCCTTTAGTAAGTACTCATGTTGTGTCAGTGTATCTAGTGCTCTTGTGTATTGTATCTTGCTCCTAATGTCCCATAATAGATAAATATAAACAAAGGGAAGTTTCATTTTATTGATTCCTTGCCGGAGGCCGAAGGAATCTATGCGATGGTGATGTCGTGTGTGTGTGTGTGTGTGGGTATGTGTGTGTGTGTGACGCTGCTTGTAAACACTCTATCTCAAGAGCGGTAACCCCGTGTAATCTCATACTTGGCATGTAGATTGCCCATATTGAGTAGATGAACCCTATTGTTTTTTGTGGAGGTCAAAGGTCATTTGGGGTCACCAGAGGCAATTTAGTGAATTTCTTTTAGTAGCCGTAACTCAGTGTCCGTAGTTCAAATTGAGTCATAATTTCAGGATAAGATAGATTGGTAGGAGGTGGAAATACTGTAATATGAACTGCATTAATCTGAAAGGGTCAAAAGGTCAGAAAGTGATGTTTTGTTGATATCTCGCCAACGAAACATTTTAGGGGGATGGCATAATGGAAAGTTTTGTTCATCTGTGTGTTGACCTTAGTGGCTTTTATGTGACCCCTGGATTCGTCTTGTTGAGACAAATTAAAAAGGCAATTACAGTACCCTTCTACGATGTTCCTAACTCTAGTTATTGACATTTAAGTGAAACGTTAGGAGTGTACAGTGTTATATGCATTGGAATGCGAGGTATGCGGTGCAATAACTCAGTAACTAAGTGATGTAGGCGGATGGCATAATGGAAAGTTTTGTTCGTCTATGTGAAATGCATGTGATGACCTACTTTGACCTCAGTTGACCTCATTTGACCTTTTGACCTTTGTGGCATTTTTGTGACTCTTGGATTCGCCTTGTTGAGACAAACCAAAAAGGCAATTATAGTACCCTCCTACGATGTTCCTAACTCTAGTTATTGACATTTAAGTGAAACGTTAGGAGTGTACAGTGTTATATGCATTGGAATGCGAGGTATGCGGTGCAATAACTCAGTAACTAAGTGATGTAGGTGGATGGCATAATGGAAAGTTTTGTTCGTCTATGTGAAATGCATGTGATGACCTACTTTGACCTCAGTTGACCTCATTTGACCTTTTGACCTTTGTGGCATTTTTGTGACACCTGGATACAGCTTGTTGAGACAAACCAAAAGGGCAATTATACTACCTTTCTACGATGTTCCTAACTCGAGTTACTGACATTTAAGTGAAATGTTAGGAGTGTGTGTTATATGCATTGGAATGCAAGGTACACAGTGCGATAACTCAATAACAAAGTGACATAGGGGGATGGCATAATGGCAAGTTTTGATCGTCTATGTGATATGCACGTGATAACCTACTTTAACCTCATTTGACCTTTTGACCTTTGCACCTTTTTTGTGGTGCCTGGATTTGTCTTGTTGAGACGAACCAAAATGGCAATTAAACTACCCTACTACAATGCTCCTAACTCAAGTTATAGGCAATTTACTGAAAGGTCATGAGTATGTGTGCGTTATGCATTGGAATGTGAGGTATTTAGTGCGATAACTTCATAACCAAGTGATAAGGAGGATGGCATAATGGAAAGTTGTGTTCGTCTATGTGAAGCGCACCTGTTGACCTACTTTGACCTCATTTGACCTTTTCACCTCTGTGGCTTTTCTGTGATGTCTGGGTTTGTCTTGTTTAGACAAACCAAACAGGCAATTATACTTCCCTCCTAGATGCTCCTAACTCAAGATATTTACATTTTAGTGGAAGCTAGGTCATGACTGTGTGTACATGTTACTCATTGGAATGCCATGTATGAGGGTGCGATATAACTGAGTAATCACTTTTTGTTTTGGGTCACAAGATTTCAAAAGGTTGACCTTATTGACATGATATTTAAGTACGATAACTGTGAGGGATCTCATGCTTGTCAAGTAGGTGATTCATGTTTGTAACAATATATCATACGGCAAGAAATCACTAAGCCTTTTGGCTTTCTGGTTTGAAATGTTGCCTCCTGGAAGCAAAACATTTGCATCAGCGAAAAACTGAAATTAATTGGAAAAGGTTTGTAAGGAGAGGATGAAAGTATGAACGAGGCTGGTCTTTTAATGGACAGTACTGTCATCAGTTACTACCAGATTATCTTCTGATTGGTTAGCAGCTGTGTTTAAGAAACAGGCTGTTGAACAGTGACTTTTTACATTTTATTTGTCTCTCTCTAAATATTTACATGCCACAATAGCAAACAGTTATCTCCATGTTGTGTAACTGTAGTCATTTTATGATCTTTTTTATGCAGAATTAGATCTCATCCCTTTGACTGTGACCTTTGTGGCCTCCCTGTTCCTGCCAGTGCAATATGGCACCATCATTGGTGTGGTGGTAGATCTCATCATCCTACTATACCCAATAGCAAGACCAGAAATAAAAGCCGTCAGTCCTTCTAATGCTATTTTAAAACAAGAAGATAATTTGTTCCTACCCTCCGACAGAAGTTCTCCTCTTGTGCAGGTATGAACAAAGCCTTTCTCAAAAAATTTTTGGTAATTATGGGTGGGATTTTAGATGGCATTGTTGCCGTTGTGATGGTATTTTTGTGTTTTTGTGTGTGATACGTGGCTTGTGTAAAACAGGATACACTTCCTCAAGTTAGGAAAGCTGGTTGTTTTAACGTGCCTTGTGTGGTAAGTCTGAAAGTTTGAAAACTGTTATCATTACATAATCAGGAAATATAGTAATAATGTTCTTAAGCAGCTTTAAATCAAAGTGCTTGAAAGAATAGTGGAAAGTGCTTTCCAAAGTTTTAATTCTTTTCTTAATATTGTAATATTGTTCACTTTGTTCTGTACTGAGAAGTCGACTATTCCACAGTAATGGTGCAAAATAGAAAAACTTCTTTCTCCATAAGATTTTGCAAGACCTTGGGATATATGCAAGGAGATTTCAGTTTGTTGAACGCAGTTGTCTTTTAGGAGCATAGGGTCCAACTGCATTGAAAATGTAAAAAGGTGATTCATTCTTGATTGCACGGAATGTTAGGAGTATGATTTTAAACTGTATGCAAGATAAAACTGGTAACCAAAACTGTATAGAGAGAGGGGGTTTGGCAGTCCACCCTGTTAGACACCATACCCACTGTTGCTCCCTTTGAGATGACATAATACAGTTTAATTGTCCAGAATTCCAGTCTCCACTGTTTATCTTGCCCCTGCAAAATGTATGCCTGCCCAATCCCCCCTTGCTCCTCCCCCCCCCCCAATGCCAGTCTCTGGCTGAGCCACTGATGTAAATATCATGATCAGACAGGTCCCCCCTCCTGGACAACTTTCACCTATGGGATTTTCTCCCAGCCGCTCAGATAACCTCCCGAGTACATTTTCCACCGGGATTATTTCCCCTGGATAATTCACACCATCATCCATGGTCAATTCTCAGCTGCAGAATTCCCACATATTGCAATTATATTTGAAACCAGCTTCCTTCACCAGAAAAGTTGAAACTGTACTGGGCGGGAATTGTGTGGGGAATATTGTCCAGTTGGGAATTTTCCAAGATGAGCTCTGAAATGAATTTTTGTTGAAGTTGCTTTTATCAGTCAATTGTGCCTTTGAGATCACTGCTTGTAAATCTAGGACAGTAACAGTTGAACATTTTTAGGGAGCTCAGTTTATCATGATTTGTCATTCGTTGAACTTTTCATGCATATAACAGTTTACAGACTTCTATTTAGCAGTTTGATAGTGTGATATATTCTTTACCTAGGAGCATCGTCATAGTCGTATAATTGCCCTCGTAACATCAACTTGAACTAAAAAAAGGATTCTGGTTACTGTAACTGGATGCAGTTGTTGTAGCCTACATGTAGATGTTTTCAGTCAGTGCCAGGAGTAGCGAAGGTTGTGGGACATGTTCTCACAATACAGCGACTTCAAGTTCAAGAACTGTTAGTGCACTCTAGACATGATACCATGGTGTTGGCATGACAGTATCGCCATGACACTAAAGCAAAATGTTTTAAAAAGAATGCTGTAATATTACTTCCTATATTTCAACTTCATGGTTGCATGTACATTTTATACATTCCCCATTCAGATTGAAAGCTGTCCTGTGCTGGTTGTCCAGGTAGACCGGTCAGTCAGGTATCCATCTGCTGAAAATCTCGTGGAGAAGTTGAATAATATCAGGGAATCTAAAGTTTACTACCAGCAACATGTCATATTTGACTTCTCTAGGGTTTGTGAGATAGATTACACAGCTGTAGAGGTAGGTACTGGGATCTCATTGGGTTAAGGGGGTGGGGGGTGGAAGCAAGATGTTAATTATTGTTGAAAATATTTACTATCTCTCTTCTTTACATCCATCATTAGATTCAAGGAGTTGCAATATAAAAGCATGTTGTTAAATCAATGGCTTCATCTATGAAACAGGGAAATACCCGTTAACTTGTATTCTGCATATCCCAAGTGTACTTGGATTTACAGTGAAGTAATTTTTATGTAGATAATAGTTGTTATGTGGAAGCCTAATTTGTCAATGTTAACATCACTAGATTAGTCACTGAGTTGCAGGTTACAAACTTTAACATCTCAACATACAGCCACATTCTACCCTACTTTAATGTGTCCTCAGATATCTTGTCATTCCCTTGATTGTATTATACATTTTATTGTGCATAAAATGATTGATGATAGCAAATTTAGCAGTCTAAAAACTTTAAAGAGAAACAACTTACAACTTACTGAATTATGCATTGCTACCATCTTTCTTTTTTTATTCACTTTTATACATGATAAGGTCCAGTTCAGTTTTGCGACTTTACTTTCATCAGGCTTGTTCATAAAGAAAATGCAGCAAAATATATTAACAAAAAAATAAATAAAACACTAAAGGTAAAATAGTAGTGCAAATTCCAAACATAGGAAAAGCTGCATAGTCTCTTAATTAAGATACGAGAGTAACTATAAAGCAGGGGTGGGAAACCTCCTGCCCGCTAGCTGTTTGCGGCCTGTGAGACAAATTTTTTCTGGCCCACAAGGCAGCTCATAAATGCAAAATTCAGAGTCACTTTAAAGTAATTGATAATAACCTTTTAGCCTAAGGTGCCCATTGTTTTCCTGCTTTAGCCCAAGGTGCCCATCGTTTATCCTACTAATACCACTTTCCGGATGTTTCACTTATACTGCTTTGAAACACTACCAGTATATTACTAAAACCCTAGCAAGCACAATATAACATGGCCACTGTTTCATTAGACAGAAAACCAGGTGCAGAATTCTTGTACTTTTGGTGGTAATTGATGCTTTGCGTGGGAGGCTAGGTAGCATTGAACAGAATTGCACTATCACATGTATAGGTCTGTCTATTACTGTATGAAAGTCAGAGGGCACTGTTAAATTCCACTAGGATTTTTTTGGGGGGGGGGGGGGTGGGGGGGTGGGTAAAACTGTTCCTCCAAAGAGTGAACTGAATATTAAAAAGTGTATAATTTGCAATTTGAAGTAAAGAAAAAATAAAGTTGGTTTCAAACATGCGTTTTTTCAGCGCGCTTCTGCCTCTTTTTGTTCGTTATTACTTGATACATAAATAAAAAGACAAATGCTCATATTGTGATACTCCTGGTTTGGGTAGCCTTGCCCATTCAGTGCTGTTTTAAGATAGTGGATGAAAATTCTGTTGCCTACAATTATGTACAGATTTCATAGCTTATGGAGATTCACCCCAGTCCCTTACCTGAACTTTTTCCCTAGACCCCACCTGGAACTGTTTGGGACCTCTTGTACCCTTGCTATCTGCAGCCCATGTGTGGATTGTGACTATCAAAATGGCCTTTCAGAGGAAAAGGGTTCCCCACCCCTGCTGTAAAGAAACAAACTATCAGTGTAAAGTTACCACACTGTAGATGAAATGCTCAAAATTGTATTTCCTTTTCCCAGTCGAATGGTTCATCAAGTGGCTATCCACTTACAGTGTCCACCACTGATTGTAAAGGGCCACTCTTAACCCCCCCCCCCCCCCATTCTCACATTGTTTCATGTAACAGTCACATTAATTATCAGGCAAAAGAGATCACCCATGTTTTCGATGGTTTTATATTGCATTGGCTTCAGTCAGGTAGATGCACCATTTGGGACTGCACTGGAGTAGACGTGACTTAAAAACTGGCCCAAAATTTGTGTTGTCTTGGAAGGTTTGTTAAGTTTGGGTGGGTCCCATACAACCTGGCATCAGGCTGAATCAAGGAAGCATAATTCTGTGATACATAGTCCATGCATGGTCCATGTCTTCTGAATGTGGTTTTTCCTTTCCTTGCCACTTTTTCCATTAAAGTTTATCACATTGTCTTAAAAATTTCGCTCATTTTCAGAGCCTTTCAGATGCAATCGCTGATTTTGCCAAAGCTGGAGTTAAACTTTACTTTGTACATGTAAAGGTGAGGATTATCTTCACACACAGCAGTGTTTTACTCACTCCAAAATCCTTAACTCGCAATCGCAATTTTTTTTATTTATTTATTTTTTTTGTACTCTACCATTGCTGCTTGAACTTTTTACATCAGAGAAAATTTAAATAGTTGGTATTTCTTTTCTCATAATCGTGTGTGCTTTTCGTCTTACAATATAAGAGGTTACAATACACAACAAGGGTACATTATCTCACTACTGTAAATAAGTTCTACAGAATTGGAAAGACAAAAATGAGTTTTAGGATGCAGGTGATTATTACTTGTGGGTACATCCAGTGACTTTCATGTATACCTATTATAGAACTGTCTATTAAACTGGTACTCATCAGTTTTGTATAGAAGTGTATACACCAGGAACAGTACCTAAGGTACACATCTCAGTGTGCAGTATGTGGTAATGTAGTAATGATACTTATAGCATGTTTTTCCTCCCTTGCCTTTTTAATGTTAACCATGATTTTCACGGAATCTTTCAAAAATTGGAAGAGAATGTATATAACTACTACAACAACACTGTACAATGAATCTGAAGCACAAGTTCTTTTAATGAGGATGCCAATTGCAAACCTGAAACTCCTCTGTTCATTTTTAAAATAAGTGAGGATCTCAAAATTTTCAATGCACAGATTTTTAATACACATTTATTTACTCCATGAGTGCACTGTTCATAAATTTCCTTAATCTCTTCATACCAAACCTCTGTCACAAACCCCATGGACCGTACAACCAGGTTTCCATCAAGGTATCTCACATTGTATGTTCTATCCCTGTTCCAAACTCTTATGATGCAGAATGCAGAGTGATAAGGCAACATATTCCATTTTTAGAGTTTCTGATATGACTTGTCCTGGGATTGGAGTCTTGGCCTTCCAGCCGAGAGACAAAATGCTCTAAGGCCAAATAGTCTCTATGCCAGCACAGTATTAGTACCCTCTCAATCTCTGAAGAAAAAGAAGTGGTTCAAAGTTTAGCGTAATATCAACCAATAAATTCTGTGTTGCATTATTGTCAATGTGATGTAAGTTTTGAGTGCTAAAATAAGGCTTTGGGTTCAAATATTCAAGATATGAAGAAATGATATCAGAAATGAGGGGTTGGTTACATGTTGCCATCAGTCCATTGAGGCTTGAAATACAGTCCACAAATAAGACAGATGTATGTTTCACATCCTATCAGGATTTTTACTGTATTTGATGTTATTTCAGCTCTATATCCATGACATGTTACATCGTGCCAACATTCCGGGCTTGGAAATATTTCCTTCTGTGCAGGAGGCTATGCAGAGCCTGTCTGGCAGTGGTGAGTAATAGTATTATATGCTAAAAAGAGATGAAAGTATTTGACTTCAAGATTTTCACTAAAGCAGACCTTGAGACTGGGTTGTTTCTGTAGCTTAGGTTTACTATATATATCACACATAGTAGTCTTGTGACTAACATGGTATGAGCATGACAGTGAATTGTGTTTCAAACACTCAAGTAACTTTAATATGAATGCTTTTGAATACTCAAGTAACTAATGAATGCTTTTAAATACTCTAGTAACTTATGAATGCTGTTTATAATACTCAGGTATCTTATGAATGCTTTTAAATACTCAAGTAACTAATGAATGCTTTTAAATACTCAAGTAACTTATGAATGTTTTATATAATACTCAAGTAACTTATGAATGCTTTATATAATACTCAAGTAACTTATGAATGCTTTATATAATACTCAAGTAACTTATGAATGCTTTATATAATACTCAAGTAACTTATGAATGCTTTATATAATACTCAAGTAACTTATGAATGCTTTTAAAGTAGCATATGATGCTCATAATAATTCTCAAGTAACGTATGAATGCTAAGAAATCTGTTTTAAAGATAAGAAGCAGTTATACTAAGCTTTTGCTTGAAGCTTCAGGTAAATCTGATTAATATTATCTGGTGTTTCTTGTAAGTACACATCTTTCATGAAGTTCCAGAACATAACTGATGTTGTGTACTAAAAGGCAAATTAAGGATACATTGAGCATAAAATAATACTTCAGTATTAGCAAAAGTGTTATCAGATGATCAAAAGTGATCAAAAGAGAGTCAAATGAATTGAGATGGGGTGGGGGGTGGGTTAATTTAGTCTGGGTGACTGTATGTGCATATGAAGTAGGTTCACTTTAATTTTTCACACATATTACTAACAGGCAGTGTTTACCCTAGCACCAAAAATCTGAGGGGGATTTTCCCCCCCTTGCTTAATTTTTCAGGAGGATTTTAAAAATACAAGGGGGACAGTTAAAATGTTGAAATATTTCAGAAGTTTACATTTCCTCTCATATGTTGTTATGGAATTATTATTACTGTTTTTACTGTTTTCCTTAAAATGTTTGCAATATTACTGGTATTAATTGAAATGTTTCAATTGCTGCTTTACATTTTTTCATTTCTTTGTACCAACACATCGCAGGAATTTCCCCAAAATGAATTATTTTTCAGGGGGAGTCTCATTTTTTTGCGGGAATCCCGCAATCCCACGCTCTAGTGTAAACACTGCTAACAGATGTATCAGCAGGATAAGAATCAAACATGCCTCACTGAAATGTAATAAAATATTGGTGAAGAGATCAAAACTTGAAAGGGAGTTTAAATTTCATTAGCAAAAAAAAAATAAATATGAAGGTCATGTAATCTCAGCAGTACAAAAGTGACTTCTCAAATTATTCCACAGTCTTCTGTTTTGAAGTAGTAACAATTTCAGACTTTTATAATTCTGAGTTGTCTCCCTGTGTATGTAAAGATAGACAACATGCACCACAAGAAACTGATTTTTAGATGGGAGAAATATAATTTGTACAGTTTACAGAGTATGATATTTTTGGGTATACCTGTAGAATTTTCAGTACGCCTCCCACGAAGAATGTGATGACTCGTCACCTTTTACTTAAGTGAATAAATTTAATCTCTTATATCTCAGCACTGGAATGCCTTGTGAAGATCTGGGCAATAATAATATGTGCCATTTTTATTGCGCTGATATCTAGGCAATCCTAATCAAAGGCACAGCAAAATATTTCCCCTGCTTAACGATAAATCGTCCTGGGGACAATCTCTCCATTGCTGCAGCTGCTCTAACAGCATGCCCGATGACAGTTTACCTCACAGGTACCCATTTAACCCCTGGGTGGAGAGAGGCAATTGAGGTAAAGTATCTTGCCCAAGGACACAGCATAACGACCCAGGCAGGATTCAAACCAGCAATCCTAGGATCACAAGTCCAACACCTTAATCAATAGGCCACCATGCTATCAATATTCTTTTGTCATCTTGTGTAATATATACTTTTCCACTCTCAGGCTTTGGGTATTATGTTTCTAAAGAGCATTTTGAAACACTGATGTCACATTGTGAGTGAAGAATGAAGCCAACATTAGGGTTTTGTTAAAATTTGTTTTGGTGGTTTGTACCAAGCCTTTTCTGACTACTTGTGGTATTTAGTCTATTAAATGACCTCTCTCTAATAAACACCCTCTTAAACTTTTTTCACATGAACTCTTCATAACAAACATTCTTCAAAAATTACTGGCTTCTTTTACCTGATCAGTGTCCTAGACTGATTTGGGGCTTTTTTTTTGTGAAAAATCATGGAATAATTGCTATGGCTGTAATGGATAGATGGAGGTATGATAGAGTTGTAAGCAAATTATGGGTTCCTTGAAAATTTATATTCTTGGAACAAAAGCCAATCATAATGTAACTCAAGAAGCTGTGGAAAGGCAATTCAGAATTTGTTGAACAGGCAATTCAACCCTTACAATTCTGCCCCCACCCCATTGTTTTGGAAAATTCCATGCCCCTTGAGGATTTAGTAGAGTAAATACCATAGATGCTAAGTATAGTGCTTTTTGTGATGAGTAGGCTGTAGTTGAGAGGAACATGCTAAGAACAAACACATGTGTATCCTTTTAACTCCTTCCTTAATCAACAGGGGACACTTGATACTTGCCATGTACAATATACTTGCTGTGAGGAATGCCACATAGGAGCCATTCTATAGCTGTGGGGCATCAGAAGAGACTGATTGTGCGACAAAGTGGATGTACAGAAAAAACAAAAGGTTTTCTATAAAATAATCATGTACAAAGTTTATGTGCCTTAGCTTACCTGGAAAATAACCTTAGAAAACAATAAGTACAAACAGATATTAAGTACTGTGAAATTGCTCAAAATAATATATTTGAAATTAAATTTTTCCAAACGTTCAAATTACTTGTTTGTGCCAGGTTGGCTCTCTGTTATTTTTTAAGGAAACTTAGAGGGATATTGTATTAATAAACATGACACAAAGCATCTATAATTTAATGAAATCAGGGCATGTATATTTGATATTGTGGTCAAATTGATCATTAAATATGGAGAATGTGTGGATACGAATTCTGTTTAGGTATGAAGTACTTCATTAGAATTTACAGATCATGAAAACTCAATTTTAAACTACCACTTGTGAGTTGTAAATGCTGAACAGGTGTCAGCAGAATAAATATAGAGAGAGTGACATTATATCTTGGTCATACAAATACAAAGAATATGTTTAAAGGGCATCAAAAGGCTAAAATAACAAAAGTATATTCTTTCAAAGAAGAAAAGATGAAATTCAGGGGTTATACTTTCATCTGCACTGTAAATTACTTTACTGAGATGTAACTTGATGAGATATTCACCTTATTTCAGCTAGAGCGTTTAAAAATACTCTGTGTTCTCTGTGGCACCATTCAGATTACAATACATTTTTCATTTATTTTTTTTCCTCAAGGTATTGCATCTGTTTGAAGTATAAAGTCATTCTAATATTGGTACAGAATGTGTTGGCTATACCAGCCCACTTTTCTGGTGTATGCAGTTTAATCTAACAGAAAAAAACGTGCAAACATGTTAATCTGGGTTGTACAACAGTTACATGACAAATGATGGCACATTCTATTTTTCTAAATTAAAAGAGTAAATTTTTACATTTTATATCTCAACAATTGGGATGATGTGAAGGTTTGAACAAGACCAATGAGCTTCAGTTTGGAATGTTGATTTAGTCTGTCCTTTGTCATGATTGGCTTGTTTTAGAAGGTACAGTGCTATGAAGTCTTTGCTGGAGTAGTGTTCTAACGTTTCATTATTGTTTGAAAATTGCCAATTGGATCAGTCTACTGTGGCTTATAACTTTTACTTTAGCTCGATGTATAATTGAAAAAATGCTTATCAAGCCGGAAGCCTTTCGTTGAAATATAAAATTGATGGAGAAACAAAGTTACTGCATTTTTGACAGAACAGTTTTTAGGTACCCATAGTAAGGTAGTATAAAAACTGCTTTCATAAGTACAAGAGGTCTGTTTATCTATCGCTCTAAACATTTGTTGCTGGCAAGGGTGGTAAATTTTGTCAGATTTTGGGGGAGGGACTGTCCCCGAGGGGCAAGGGGGTACAGGCTTCAAGGGGGTACAGGGGATGGATCATGTCATTCATAATGATGTATACATTAGTATGTATACTTTAAGGTACTCATACACATATATGTACTGTATATATTTGTCTGTGCATGAATGCTTGCCAGGTGTATGATAAAAAGCACAGCTCCCAAGTCTCGAGAGGCAAAATGCGGGTCCACCCCGATCAGTCCGTTTGTAGACCGTCGGCCTTGGGGAGGGTTTAAGGGGAGGAGGTGACCCTTTCCCCTTTTAAAAAAATTTTGAATTATAGAAGTGTCTACATGCTAAATGGTGGCACTTTTTTAGCAAATTAGTTAACACAACTGGCCAGAATTTTCATGTTGTAAAGCATAACATTGCATTGACAGAACAGCCTCCAGCTTCACGGAAAGGATTGTTTTCCGGTGAAGTGATGTTACTGTAAAGTCTTTTTGAAACTTTGCAAACTACAAAACCTGAAGCAAATTTTTCTAAACATGAAAGTGTAGAATATCTTAGTCTGAACATTAGGTATAAAATTACATATCGTTCCGTAAATTCTCCATGTTAATTTACCCGTTAATTTCACCTTCCATAGGCCTATATCACGATGGGGACAACCTTCTATTCAGACATCTCTTTGCTCCGACGTCTCTGTATTCCAAAAAGTGCACATTGAGGCTAGTTTTTGAGAAAAGGTTGGGTTAGCACTAGCCCTCTTATCCTAACACTGTCCTTCATGCACATATTCGAAATATTGAGACGTCGGAACAACGAGACGTCGGAGCATAGAGGTGTAACCTATCACAATCACCCGATAGCTCTGCTGTACCTAGAGCAACCAAAACTGTATCTGCCTCTCACGGCTAGGCTCAATATATCTTCATATGTAAACTTGTTAGGATAGCATAGCAGTCAAAGGAACTAAGGTATTCTGAAGAACAAAGTATCCTACAGGAAAATTATGTAAGAAAAGTTTTCGAAAATATCATACAGGGCTTAGTTAGAGTATTTTACACAAGCTGTTTTGTGAAATGAAAGTCATCTAGATTGAAATTTTGGATGGCATTCAATTTTACATTTGAGTTGGCGTCCCTGAGACTGAAACACCACACAGTGATACAGTGCAGTACAGCAGCCTATCTTGAATTGAAATTTAAGAGGGGATCACCACTCAAATTTTGGACAATGTTCTCAGGGTTTAAAAAGCTTACTGAAAATTGCTTGTCATCGATTTTAAGATGATACTAAATAAATGTTGGACAACCTTGCTCTGTTTTGTTAGATGTATCACCTTTATGGGGTGAATGATTTGGAACAGTTTTGGGCATTAGGCAAAAGTTGCCTTTGCTGGAATCAGTCATAGCTACTGCAGTTTTTAGGGGAAAACTGGGGTTCCCAATTAAAGTACCTGACCACTGGTTCATTACTTCAATTAGCTGCTCCATTGAGCAGCAGCATTGCCAAAAGCTTTGATGACTATTCTGGTACAACAGTAGCCTAGCACTGTGGGGTTTACATTACAACAAACAACAAATCCTGCCCTGTAATTAGTACTGGCAAAAAGGGATCAAATTACTTATGGTCATTGAAGATTAGATCACCTTTCAGTTTAATCTGAGATAAACTGCCATCAAGTGTCAACCTTTAGGGCTATTGACAAATGCTTGAATGAGAACCTAATTGGTATTGATAACAACTCGTGACAAGTTTTGGCATAGGAAGATTTTGCGAAATGGGAATTTCAAATAAATTAACCTGAATATTGCCACGTGCATCGCACGAACGGTGAAGAAAAACTATAGAATGCAGCTCTATGGTTGGTCAAAACTGGGCTATTAGGTATGACAGTTGGTGCAAGGGATTTCTCAATGTCTTTATATATCATGACATACCAACCATGAAAACACACAGCGTACGATTTGTCAGGATTCATTCTTTGAGTTGAAAAGGCTGAGACATGACCCGCCTCTCGCAGAGCGGCATTTGTGTTTTAATTGTTTTGTTAGTTGGGTCTTACGGCGTTATTGGACTAGACTGCTCACCTTGTGAATATGTTACAAATTGGGCCGGGGACAGGGTGACCAGACGTCCCGTAAAATACGGGATTGTCCCGTATTTGGTTCATTTGTCCCGCATCCCGTATTGAACCTCCCCGGGACGCCTATTTGTCCCGTATTTCCATGTTGCTGAAGGGGGTTCCTTACAAAGTAGACACAAATGTGGTAGAATGGACGGATACAACTACTGCAAGGAAAATTGAAATCTACTGTAGAGTGCGTTAGCAGCTTTTCAAAGCCTGCTCACCCCCACGTGTTTATGTGTTACAATTGTGGGCCAACGTAGGGTAGTGTCGAGGTTCGTAGTCAGTTCCGCAGTTTAGTCCGGCATAACACAGGTGCCTCTGGCATGCTAGTCGTATGTAGCCTGCAGAAATAGTTGTAGTGTCTCCCTTATCAAATCAGAACTACAAATTGTAACTTTCATATGACATGTTCTGAGTTTGTTACAAATGCCCAATCTTATAGGCAATTACTCAGAGCTGTGTCATCAAAAAGAAATACAGGCTAACTAGTCTAATTGACATTTTCAACACATGATTTTGGACATTAAATTGTATCTTGATTCGTTCAATTTCACTGAATATGTGGGTTTGAAATTCATGTAGAAAATAAATGAAGATGATTTAAGGCTGGTGGACCCCATTAATGGCTGCCTACAGTCACTAAACACAAGCGCTGATCGGATTCGTCTATAGGCAATTACTCAGAGCTGTGTCATCAAAAAGAAATAACAGGCTAACTAGGGGGGGGGGGGGCTTTGCCTTGGACCTCACCAGGGGCCCTAAGGTGGGCCCCTGGACCCCACCTGATGGGGGCTTCGTGCTACGCGTGCACACAACCCACCTTCCAACCATGCAGTGTCCTGTATTTTACTTTTCAAAATCTGGTCACCCTGGCTGGGGATTCAAAGGTAGGATTTTGTTTGTGACTACTACGTAGATTTGAAATGTGGGTTTTTCAAAGAGCTGGGTGGGTCAGAGGGTTTGGGTGTTCAGATGCGGGTCAAACCCGCGAAATGCAGGTCACTTGGGAGGTCTGAAAACATGTATGCCAAAGGTGCCAGATGAAAAAAGGCCTGATGTCATCAAGGGATGGCAAATTTGTCACATAACCATAGATATTAGCAAAATATTGCATCCAGTGTGCAAGTATCAGAGGATACTAAAAGGTATGCCATTGTCCTCAACCAAATTTGGGGGATGCTGTTAATCCCCCCATTGCACCCCATGGTAGCTGGCTTTATATTGACATTGATTGGAAAGGATTTCCTTTTTTCTGTTTTTTTTTTTTTGCTTTCAAACTGATAAGGTATTACATAAGGTGTATGCTCCTTGCCTGGCCAGTCCTTTACACAGTTACCTCTCCTTTCTCACCAAAGAAATTTTGAGGGATGCATTTTAGTATGAAAGATAGGTTTCAGTTTTAATGCATTCCAGTTCAAGTAATGCTGGTTGTTAATTGGTTATTCTTTTGTTTTGTCATCTAAGCTTTGATTGGCTTTTTTTGTAAAATAATCTGCACATCCTCCATTCAGCAAAGCCTACAAGTTCACCCCTTCAAGTGTACCAGTGTCATGTGTTATGAAGGTAGCCTACCATCATAGAGAAAAGAGATTAAGTCTTCATCAGATTACTTGTAAGAAACAACACAACTGAGGGTCATGTTTCTCTTTTTATGCCTGATATTTATAGCATATAGCATTTATAGCTTATGGGTTATTCATCTGAGATGGACGTGAAAGATGTCAAAGACACTACACCACATGTGTGTAAGCCACACTGAATGGTCAGTCACATGTGCAGATTAGATCAGTAGGATTTAAGTTTGCCAAGTGTAGCAGCTGTGCTGAGAAGCAACACATTCAGTTAGGGGCACTTGCAGGTGGAGGGAGGGGCAGGAAGCATTTCCCCCCTTTGAAAGGCCCGACCTCTCTGATGCCCCCGCCCCCTCCCCCTCAAGAAGTGACAAAATATGGTGTAATTGTTCAAACAGCTTGTTTTATGCTAATTTCACCCTGAACAAAATGTAACCCTACCCCACTCTTGGCCCCCTCCAAATGGCAGTGCCTGGCTCTGCTACTGCATTCGAATTCTCAAATTAGCTGATGATATTGAAACTAGATTGTTTTGAGAGGATTAGCAAGCTACTACAGTGTTCACAGCAGTGAAAAATTGACCTTTGACATTTGACAATGAAACTGATTAGTGGGAGGTGCTTAGACAGTTGTTGAAATAGAAGGGAGGGGCTAAAAGTGAATTTTGTTTGGAGAAGTTGAACCATTTTAGGTTGAGATAATTTACCCTTTAATACCTTCAATGTTTAATGGTTTGCAGGTCTGCCCTCCCATTGATCAAATCAGAAACATCGAGAGGGTGTATGAGTTGGTGAAAGGGTTATCTGCAGACCCTTCCCTTTAAGTTGGTGATGGGATATGTTTGATGTAGTATTAGTATCATAAGTACCACCTTCATCTCTCCTTATGTGTAAAATTCTTTGTACAATGCATGCTGCTGTTTATAGTAACTCTTTTTAGCTACTCTCTTTGTGACATAATTTGATGTTACAAAGACTTCTGTAAAACAAGCCCATGTACTACAATGGAGAGGTGGGGTACGTAGAGTGAAATATTTTGCTAACATCATGGTTCCATAATCTAAATTTTGCTGGTTGCTTCAAGTGTGCTGTATAAAACAGCCAAGTAGTGATTATAGTCAATATTCTTTCTATTTTTCTGATATTTTTTCTTTTTTTCTCTTTTTTTGGGGGGAGGGGGTGGGGGTGGGGGGTGGGGGTGGGGGAGGAGGAAGACCTTTCTCACAAACTCAGTCTTGGACAGGGAAAGAAAATAAAAAAAATTAATAACTGTTCTTTATCATTTACTTACATCTTATTGATGATTATTTTTGTACTGATGTAATATTTTATGAAAATAAATAAATTCAGTGGTTTTGAACATCATAATTCCCATCTCTTGCATTTTTGTCTCATGACCCTGTTTTTATTTCATAACCTCTAAAACAAGCACTTGCTTTCTTCTGAAGATTACCTAACTTCAGTATTTAGGCAAATTTTGTTGTCATTTCAGTGCTCACACTTCTTACAAGACATTTAAAGGGGATATGGCATCCCCCCCCGAACCAGGGAGTTGCTAGCAACTTCTGCCCAAACATATTTAGGAATGGCCCTAGGGTCCTAAATACAGTTGATAACTGCACTTTGATTGACATTCATTCAAACAATTCAGCCCCACTTTGAATGTTCAACAGTGACTTGTATAGCCAGTTGTGCTCCTGATTAAACTCACACACGCTTGTTTGACAATATTGACTCGAACAATTGAAAATCAATGCAGGCTGCTGTGGCTCTGCCTTGGAGGTGTACTAGAGAGGTGGTTTGGTTTAAATTGGAGGAGGGGCTAGACATAAACTTAGTAGGGAGAATTGTTACTGTCAGGGGTGAGATTAGAGAGCCTTTAAGGTTTTGGATTTTATTTGCAGAAAACAGATCCCACAGGAAAATACAGAAATGTCAAAAAGTCACTCTACACCAAACAAATCCAATTGAATAGCTGCCAGTAGAAATCAGTCATGAAAGCAGATATCCAATCATCCTCTTATGGACATCTGTATGAATTGTAACAAGGTCACTTTACTCTTGAAACGTTCACTTTTAAAGTGACTTGGTTCTATAAAACTACAATTTATTGTTCTGTTAACCCACCTCTTAATTGTCACGTGAATATAAAACTTTAAAACCGACAAAAAAGGTATGTATGCCATTTTGGTGGATTTAACAGATGAAGAACAAAGTCCATTTATAGTTTAGCACCTAATTGTGATTGTACAATAATGGAGTAACCTCAAAGTATGTCGATTGTAACTGCAAATTATTGATTCTGAACAGCTGCACAATATGTGGCCTTGCAGTCAGATCTAATAATGCACAAATTTTCTACCTTAACTTTTTACCATTTTTTTTTTTTACCTATTTTCATTTATTTAGGTGTTAATTGAAAATGGAGTTCTTAAGTATTTTTGCATGGTATTCATGATATTAAATGTATTATTTTGTATCATGGTATGGATGATATTTGAGTATATAAATTCTGCTGTCATGTACACATTTTTTTTTTACAAGTTCAAGTCTGTACACTGAAATTTTTAGTAGCCTACACACATTGTAGAAAAGTATCCTGCAGTTTACAACTGAACTGACTGTAAGTGCTGGTATTAACTGACATTATTTAGGCTGCTAGTCTGGATTGTGGATCTAGTATCAGAGTGAGTTGCTGGTACTGCTAAACCTACACAATAGTGTGCTTTGGGTGTACATAACACACTATAGCTTCAGTACACAGCTGGGGACTTGATGGTTCATCCTGTGACTAGCCTGGCATTTTTCTTGTCTTGAAGTTCTCTTAACACAGGGATTTGTTGATGAAATTAGAAAAGTCAATTACCTGAAACTGCCCACAGACTTCATTTGAAAATTGTTTATGGATAATTATAGCACCACTGGAAAGGTGATATGAGGTGGTAAGTTAATTTCACAATGATACAGTCTAGGTTATTTGTTATTGTAATAGCCTAGCTAGTGTAGGCTATATACTGTAATTAAAACTTCCATGAGCCTATCCATTAAGACACAATATGGTGCTAGGATGTGACTTCAAGGAAAATGCAGTCACCCCAATTTAAATTAGTGTCCAGTACCCTGTATTCTACTTCATGAATGGCGATCTTTTTAATCATGTGACAATATTTTTATTTCTTAATTGTTAAACTCATGTAGAGAGATTTCTTTCTTTACCTTTATAATTTAATATTCATGTTCAGAAACAAAATGAAAAGCACTTGAAAGAGTGATGAGAGGGATTTGTCACCGTTGAATCCAGCTGATGGTTCAAAATAAATTTGGGGCAGGTTTTTATTCCCTGTAACTTGAAGTCATTAAATGTAAAAGTGTATAGTACGTGTAGAGGGCTATAGTATATTTTGATCAAGCTTTATTTGTATGCCAGCCTTTTATAATTATAAATTGAATCTTTACAAAACCTATAGTAAACAATATGGTAAGATTTTCATGCTGTCCATAGGCATCGTTTAGATGCAGCCATTAATACTTATTATCCAGATATGATCTCTAGGCAAAGATATTGGAGTGTACTTCATTTTGGGTGAACTCCTTCCTTCATAAGCCAGTGATATACTGGGGTTCTACATACATCCATTGTCTATAGATTATAGTTCATACAATACAATGCAGGGCATAGCCATTGGGCAGTGATATTTAGGACACAGGTTTAAGAGAATAGGAGGGTAACATTATTTTTGGGTGAGATAATGCAAACTGTATTGGAGTTTGAGTATTAATTACACTTTATTCTGTCATTCCATTGGAGAGAGGGGAGTAATTGATCTTTGCGAGGGTGGAGGGTTGAATTTCTGCAGCCCTTCTAGCTTCACCCCTGTTGTTAATATCAGAAAAGGGAATGGCTAGTACCATGTAGAGAACAACACAGCTAGCTTTATTTTGTAGTTCATTGAATTATGGTCAATAATTTCTGTAAGATCATCAGTCATTCGCTTTTTGCTAACACTTACATTAGTCTTATAGCCAGTGACCCTTTAAATTAGTAGCTGAAAATTTTTTCAGTGCCTCAGTTAATTGATACTATAGTGCTGTTGATTTTCCTGTTTTCAGTGCCATTTGTACATGAAGTGAATTAAAAGTTTGAAGACATAAAAATGGAAGACGGTGAACCAGATACAGAAAAGAAGGATGAATCAGTGGATGATCCTAATACTTCGGATTCTTCCGGTCTCATTGACAGAGGGCGCACTACAGTGGGCCGCTATTGTTCCATGGAGGCTTGGAAAAATCGCCTTCCTATCCTGTCCTGGGCCCCTTCTTATAAACCAACCTACATCTTTTATGATGTTTTATCAGGTGTCATTACAGCATTCACAGAAATTCCTCAAGCTCTGGCATATGCAGCCATAGCAGGTTTGAGTTATGAGGTGAGTGGGCTTTATTTGCTTTTTTTCTGTTGGGTTTTATGGTTGGGGAAGGGAGAGGAGAGGGGGACAGAATTTAGTGCCTCTCTCAACTATCTAAAAATTTTGATCTTTTCAGTACCAAAACCTTTTGATTTGAAACATTGTTGACTAATCATGCTTTAATTTGCTTGGATACATAAATTATTGTCATGTAACTATCTTTGAACTTGCAGGGCCAATGGAAGGCTTCTAACATTGGGTACTGAGACCCTTAAGGCTCCTACATTTTGGCATTTGAATTTTAAAGCAATTTTGGCCATCTCAGGCACAGCTAATAATAATTCTAAAAATTGTTAAGGGGTTGTAGCCCCCCTTCCAGCTCTGATGGCCCTTTGAAGTGGAAGAAGGACTGTTTTCCCAATAGTGTAAGTTCCAAAGATAAAGTTTTGGACAGTCCAGTAATTAAGTCCATACTTGAAAGTGTTATCAAAAGTAGTTTTAAAAATGATCCTGAATGCATCCAGCATCTGCTAGGTACATTAAAGGTCGAAAGCAGTCGCCCCGAACTTATTTTGAAACAATAGCTAGATGTCACAAATTTCTTCTTATTTCTCTTCCAAGTATCTTTCATAATATTTTAGGACATGTATATTGCATATTCAAGGTAAACCAAGCAGTTGCTCCTTGTAAATTTTACAATTGAGTGAGAAAAATACTGTCACATGATTCTCAAGATCCATTCAGGAAATAGGATAGTCTACTATACAATTCTTTATTGGGGTTACTGCATTCTCCCTTTAAGGGGTTGTAGCCCCCCTTCCAGCTCTGATGGCCCTTTGAAGTGGAAGAAGGACTGTTTTCCCAATAGTGTAAGTTCCAAAGATAAAGTTTTGGATAGTCCAGTAAATTAAGTCCATATTTAAAAGTGTTAAAAGTGTAATCAAAGGTAGTTTTAAAAATGATCCTGAATGCATCCAGCATCTGCTAGGTACATTAAAGGGAAAATGAAGTCCTGCACCCATTCCAAATTAGTATACCTTGTCATACTAGTTCATGAGTATCTTAATGTTTTGATCATGTGACAATATTTTCGTTCCCAAATTGTCACATTCATGGAGACTAACTCATTGCTTTATCATTTGTTTGTAATAGTTTTACTCACACATGTAGACATACACCCTACCTTTATTAGTGTTGACAAGTATATAAGGTAGATTGAAGCACATTGTTGATTATGCATGTAATGCCATATTTACAGGGTTTCATTTAGTGAATGTTTGTATCAATAAGGGCAGATATGCTTACACATCCAAGGTCAGACATCTCTCTGTTTTGACATACGTTAACCTGAACCTCTCACCCTAACCTAACCCTATCCTAACACCTTACAACCTCACATAGCTGTGTGGGAAAATAGAAATTTCTGAACAAAGAGATGTTGGAATATATAGCAGTCACCCAAACTCAGTGTGCAAGCAAGATCAATTGAATTGCAGTCTTACACCAACTACAACATAAGCACTAATTCCCTCTGTAAGCTGCACCCATTTAAGTATGTTTCCCATCTACCTGGTCTGTCCATCTGTCTGTCCCTCTGTCCGTTAGTCTGCCCATCTGTCCTTCCTTGACAAATTTCTAAGATTTGCAGTGATTATTTCTGTGGGAGAGTCTAACAAGATACTTTGAGCAATTGATTTCATCATGTATTGAGACACCCAGTTGGGACAAACCTGTTATGCTTCAAAGCATGCTACAATGTACAGTAATCAGTGCTATCTAGCATTTGTTCTGCAGTTCCTAACCTAACCTGGAATATTAACATAAATTTAAATAATCTCGTTCTGCATAGTTCTGCCGTTTTGCGTGCTTTGAAGCATGAATTCAGAAAACAGAACAGGAAAAATTGTCCCAACTGGGTGATTGAGAGCAACATGGAAAATAGGAGAGCATGTACCTTCAAAGGAGAGTGTATTGGAAAGTCAGAAATAGGGCTGTGAACGTGTAGCAAAATAATTAAACGATTAATCGCAAAAATTTGCGATCGTTTAGCGATTAATGGCAATTACCTTATCACAACAGAAAGGCTCGGTGTGTCCTGATTTACGCAATAAGTATTCAAAATGAATTGGTGATGCGGGGGGAAGTAATATCCGTCAAGCACGGTTTCTGTAATGGCTTTCCTTTGCTTTACTTTGATGTCTTACAGTGCTATGCGTACCATTTGTAATTTTTTCAAAACGAGTATTCATATGGATAAAAACGGACGTAAAATGAGGTTTGCGATTAATCGCTAGTAGCTTTGTACTAAACGTTTATTCCACATGCGATCGTTTAGCGATTAATCGCTACACGGTCACAGCCCTAGTCAGGAAGTTGCATGAATTACTTTGAATACTTAGTCAATGATGTAAATAATGACAGGATCCATGAAGGTTCCCTGTGCACCCATTGACAGTTTGGTTTCCTAGGTAGAGTCTGTGTCTGCACCTGTCATTACATGACATAAATTAAAGGCCCTCTAAGCTCACCCCAGACTCTCCCAACTAACCTAACTTGTAGCCCCACCTCCAATTTATACACAAACAACTGTGTAGTTGTACGAAACACTTCCAAGACAGAGCCACAGTAGCCTGCACTGAGTTTCAGCTGCTCGAGGCAGTACTGAAAAACAAACTGTGTGTGTCCAAATTATCATTACCAACCAGAGTGGTGCTGTTATTGTTTGAATGAATGCAAATCAAAGTACAGTCACCAACTGGATTTGGAACTATGGGGATATGTCTAAATAAATTTGGGGGGATGCCATAGCTCCTTAAATTACTTGATCAATAAACACGGGTTCATTTGCAAGTAAGTATGTCCAGTATATGACATTTGTTTTCACTGCATTTGGAGGTTCTGGTAGTCATGTGTTTGTTTAAGCAGGGCCTATGTTGATGAATGCATTGTTGCTGTATTTAGTGAATAATCCATTTCAAATTTGTAATCCAATAAGAAACAGTCTCTTAGATAATTTTTTTTATTTTTTTTTTCATTTTTACTTATTACAGTATGGTCTCTACACTGGTGTTCTTAGCAGCATCATCTATGGAGTAATGGGATCATGTAAAGATGTCTCCATCGGACCTAACGTTCTTGTGTCACTCCTTATAGCAAACTTCAGCATTCTTCACTTGGGTGACTTTATCCGTCATGATCCAAAGTTTGTTGTCTTACTAACCTTTTGCAGTGGCATCATTCAGATAATTCTTGCTGTTACAAGATTGGGTGAGTGTGTTTGTATTTAACCAATAGTCTTAAGTTGTCCTCACACTACACAACTTTGTGTAACCTAACTTGACTGTTGTGACATAGTTTCCTGTAAGTTGGGCAACTTTCACGATTGACACTGTACACAACCGGACTGGTCAGCCATTTTTGAAAAGGTTGCACTATGGTATTTGACAGCCATCTTTTGGCTTCATGCTCAATCATCATTGGTACCTGATTGATCGAATTGCTTCAACTTTACCACCATAATAGACCCCAGTCAGGAAAAACCAACATGATCATTTTTCTTGACTGAGGGCTGCATTCGTGACTTTAAACTGGTATTAAAACTGCCAGTTGAAGTCATAGATGCACACACACACACTACACAACTATTGCATTTGCGGTGGTCAAGTTGGGTTGCATTTTGCAAGTCATATAGTGTGCAGCCAGCTTTAATTAGATGATCATTTTCATAGACATGTTCCGTTGTAGCTCACTCCATATTTTTAATTAAAGCTGTTTACAGTATGTAATTTCATTTTGCAATATTTCCCCATTGCTGTGCTGGACTACAGTGATCAATATTTGTGAGGTATTTACATGCTGCAGACTTTTGTTTCAACCTGGATGTAAATAAAGTCGGCAACACAAATTTTGCTCAGATCCTTAATAAAGGTATAGCCTAAAAATATAAGTAACCATTGCAGTGTGTAACCACTGTGAACTTGGAGATCTATTTGGTAATATTTTAATTACTTCACTGCATTTCATGATGTTCCACACTATTTAATATTACATGTAAGGGTAAAACCATGGGATTGTTTTGTATGACTTAAATAATTTTATGAAGTAGGCATAGCAAAAGTATTTTCACCTGATCAAAAAGAGCAGTATGCAGATAAGGATGCTTGTTCACTGAATTTGCCCTTTAATGATGATATAATATTATTCTATAATTACTTTTTTCTTGTTACAGGTGCGGTGTCTTCTTTCATTTCATCATCAGTCTCCATTGGTTTTGCTAACGCTGCTGCCATAATCATCATTATCAAACAAATGAAGTATCTCCTTGGTCTCACATTCCATGCTTCATCTGTCTTTGATGAAATTGGACTCATTATTGGTAACCTAGGTGACACAAAGTGAGTAAATTTGTAGATACAATTACAATGTCTTTCATGAGCATTTGTAAATGTGGACATTATATTGCTTCACTCCAAATTTGTATATGAGTTATGTTAATACACAGGTTGTTAGTTCCTCAGTGACCATCAGTTTTATGAGTCATAATTTTGACATGGAATTTGTTAAAGTAAAAATGTTCCATGCACATGTAATTTATTCGTACTCTTATTGCTATAGTTAGTGAAATCAGCCCCTGATTTGTATAACAGTAGTGCTGTCTGTTTCCGTGTATTATTACATAAACATTTTTGATTTATGTAACATTATGTAGCCTCAGTGATATCACAAAAAGGTGACAGGTGGCTTTCATGTAGAGAACCTCTAACTATTTGCACAGTGAGTCCCCACTTTTATTGGCCTCAGTAAATGGTATTTGTGTCACAAGCTTCAAAATTGAAACATTTGATTAATTATATCCATGTATTAGTGAATTAAGTAAAATTTGTATATGATGCAGCACTTCCATCAGTGTCACATGTACATCAGATTGAAATGTTATATTAAAGAGGATAATTGTATGAAAGATTCTCATATAGTGTTTACACTTTTCTATTTCCTGTTGTGCAATTCTCCTATTGCACTCATGTTCTCTCTTTATGTTTTTCAGCCTTTGGGATGTCATCATTGGTCTGATGTCATTAATCCTGTTAATACTACTAACTGTAAGTTAGGGTGCAGGGGGTTATAAATTTAACACACTAGGGTCTTTTGGAAACATATCTTGCATTCCATCTCTTCAGACTTTTGAATTGAAATGTAACAAATTGTGAAGGTGTCACTTTAAATGTCCTCATCCCGTTTTTGTGTAAAATCAAGCCAGATTTGTAGTAAAACAAATACATACCTTTGTTGTGTGAGCGTTTCTGTGATTTTTGATGCTTGTACCAGGTGCATTGTAGTAGATTGTATGTATGGTATCTTTGTATTGACCTTGCTGTTTTATGACTGTGTGCCATTTCAATACATCGCTAAATAGTGTAGCAGTAGCTTTAGCATAGTTGTGGCTGATTTACAGAAATTTTTGACATCCTTGTGAAAGTGCAGGCAGTTACATGTTACGATGCCAAGATGCAGGTGACCTGGTTGATCATTGAATATCACATTGTGTTCACAACAAAATGTGTGTAGCTAAGTAGCTTGGAAGGCAGCATCTGTGAATGAGATTAATTCAGAGAACAGCTGCTTGTTGATTTCTGCTGGTAGACATACCATAAAGGAAGAAGGAATGGCAGTTCCTTAAAAGCCATTTTTATTATAAAACTGGAAAAAGAATTGGAATAAAATACTGCGACATTTGTGTGCAGTTCTATCACAAATGATGGTAGATTCCATACATCAATTGCTGAGCATGACCATAGCCTGGGGAAAAACTCTAGGGAGGCAGTTAATGACAATAGCTAAGCAGAGTACCAGGTGGCGTGCCTATACATATCTGACACCCGGGGGGGATCCCAGCCTTTTTCACCTGTGCATGGGTGCCATCCCGAGGAAGGGTGCGGAGAGGAGAGGTAGACATGTAAGGTGGAGCTTAGGTGAAAATGGTGCTACTTATATTTGGCAAAGCTTTGAACTGATTATAGCTTGAGAAAGTGGGGGATGGCATATTTTAGACCTTGAAAGTTGTATGTACTGTGGCACAGTATGAGAAATAATACTGAAGATCTTTAGCCTGGGTTTATACAGGTGTATTTAAGTGGTTAATCATGAACAAAAAGAGTAACCCTCTTAAGGATGTGTCCATCGCAGGGGACTGGGGTCCTCCCCTTGAAAATTTGGGGAAAAAGAAATCCTTATATGCAATTTTTCAGGTTCTTAGAGCCTTAAAGTCATAATTAGAACAGTGACAATTTCATCACTCAGAACTTTTTTCACAAGTAGGCCGGCTTTCATTGATGGTTTGGAAATCTCAAGGGGGGCTTCCCCCTTGCCCCTCACAGACTATGGCCCTGGAGCTGCATTTTGATGCTTTAAATAACACCAGTCAAGTTCTGTGGGTGGAGTAAGTTGGTGGGGGGAATGACATCAAGGGGCTCCTGAAACTAATGCTTGAATTGATCCTTCCAAATTTGCAATACCTGGAAGCAGGCCTGTGAAATCTGTTCAGTTCTTTATTTGCACCTTGTTTTATGTGGCCTAGCATTTTTGGGATTATTTTATTTATTCCTTGCTTTAGGGAGAGGAATTTTTGCAAAGGTGATGTTGTGTATGTGTATGTGACTCTATAAAGCTTCATAAAAACATATCTCAAAAATTTCATCCTTTGCATGTGCATACCTCATATTGAGCAGATGATCCCTACCATTTTGGAGTAGAATAAAGGTCATTCGAAGTCAGCGAAATTGATTGTAAAAACGATATCTCATAAAGGGCTACTCCGAGGGACTTCATGCGTGGCATGTAGGCGGCCCAACTTGAGAAAATGATATCATATTGTTTTTGGAGAAAGTCAAAGGTCATTTGGGGTCACAAGAGGTCGATAGGTCTAGACTTTATTACAGGATATCTCACAGAGAGTACCTTGATGGATTTCATTCTTGGCATGTGAATGCTTCATGTAGAGTACTATGTCTCTATTGTTTTTTGTGGAGGTTATAAAGGCATTTGGGCCAGTAGAGGTCAAATAATGAAAATGCTGGTTAACATGGTATTTCAAAAATGTTATAACCATTGAAGATTCCATACATTGCACATAGATGGCCTATATGAGTGATTCCCAACCTTTTTTAGTTTATTGCCCCCTTTCACCATATGGGGTTAGGCAAATACCCCCCTCTTATGGCTGTGATGTAGTATTACTGTAAATGAAAAGAACAAAGTAAAAGCACGTGTTGAAATAAAGTGTACACGTACAGCATTTGCAGGGTAGTACAAACAGACAAAGGTGGTACTAGGCTTCCTTTTGTGATGGCAAATCCTAAACCCTCGATTGTTTACAGAGGCATGAAGCCTTCATCGGGCTTCCATTAGTGTGAAGCATTCCCCATGGGCAGGGAATCTAGACAGCTAGAGGCTCTCGGTGGGAACCACTGAGCTAGAGGAAAATACTTGGTATCTTTTGTAGTCCAGGTCGAATTTAGTATCTTATTTTTTCAAATGCCCCCTGCTGCCCCCTTGGCTGTTATTGCCCCCTGAGTTGCAAAAATACCCCACAGGGGGGCAATACCACTCCCACTGGGAACAACTGGCCTATATTGAGAAGATGATTGCCATTATTTTTTGGACAAGGTCAGAGGTTATTTGTGGTCACAAAAGGTCAAAACTTTGTAAACCTAAATTTCAAGGAAGGTAACCTCAATGGATCTCATATTTGGCATGAGGATGCCCCATACTGGGTGCTAGACTCCTGATGGTTTTTGTGATGGTCATAGGTCATTTGGAGCCAGCAGAGTCCAAGCAGTAATTGTTTAAAACTTCTCATAACATTGTAGCTCAAGAAACTTGGGTAACCGTTAAGGATCTCATACTTGGATGCCCTATGTTGAGTACACTTTTCCTGTTGTTCTGGGGAGGTCAACAGCCATTTAATTTGAGGTCACCAGAGGTTAAGGTGTGAACTTTTATCACGCATAAAAAAATATGGCATGTGTGGATCTTACGTCTTGCATGTTATGCCCAAAATTAAAAGCAAGAATTATATTTTTAACCATGGTCAGTAACATCATCAACCTGTTTGATCTATGCCCATGGACCTTTTTAACATTCTTTACCTCAATGTTAACACTTTACTTTATCACTTCACAGTGAAACTACTCCAAATTTAAACCAAAGTGCTCAAACTATCCTAGTGGCAAAGAATCACAAAGCCTTTTGGCTTTCTGGTTTAAAGAATATAACTGTTAACTTGTGCTGTGTGAAATTTAAAGTATGATGGGAGCTGAGCATACAATTCGTTACATTTTATGGATGGGAAGTTATACCTTCAAGCTCAAGCATTGTGAATGTACCTTCTTAAGTGGCAGTTTCAATTTTGATTCACTTTAGGGAAAGATTTTCTACAGATAGTGGACGTGTTTATGAAATATCATCTTTTAATGGTCTATGCCTTAGGCTCTCAAGTTGCACCCTTTGGGTCACTTAGGGTCCTGATGTGCACAAAAATTGCCTGTGGAAAATTCAGAGTCCCTGATTTTATTAAAGAAAGAAGCTGTGTTACAACTGATAATGTAGTAATTGACTGATAATGTATCACTAACCGATAATGTAGTAAAAATTGACTGATAATGAAGTAACTTTTTAAATGATAATATATCACCTCAAAACCGATAATGTAGTAAAACATTTTTAACCAATAATGGGCTACCATTTGACCGATAATGTAATAAAAGTTACTACATTATTGGTGAATTTTTACTACATTATCGGTTAGTGATACATTATTGGTCAATTTTTACTACATTATCAGTTAACGATACATTATCGGTCAATTACTACATTTTCAGTTGTAACAAGCTGCTTATGATGTCCCCTCTACAGCAAAAATATGGAAATGAAAACTTAAGTGAAAGTGTCTCTGGGGTTGAAACACTTGAGAACTCTGATTTATGTGATATCTGTAGTACACTATGAGGGTAAAATCACCTTTAACTGCTTTACAATATTTTCTAGTTACTTTTTTAATATTAGGGTTAGGGCAAGAGAGCACCATAAATTCTCACTGATTCCCAATTCATTTCTGTTCAGTCATATAATTCCTGATATTCTTCATCTAATCATCTTTGGGTCTTTTGAACTAATCCAAGTATTTATTAATGCTACTTTTAAATGTTGTTTTCTGTATTAGAAAGTTGCATCTGATGTCAAACGATGGCAAGATAATAGGGAGACTGCCGACCTGTCTCCCTGGCAGACTTCCTGTCTCCGAATTCTTTGGACAGTGTCACTTGGTGAGAATTAACCTTGGTTTTTCAATCTATCTGAAACGGTCAGAATATCAAATAAACAGCTTGTTGTAAACCAGCTGTGAGTTTATGAAAAGTGGATTTAAAAGAAAGCTGAAAGGCACCATTTAAGTATGAGATTATGGAGATGAAAACTGGTGTAATAATTTAAAACTAAAATGGGTGGGTGGGGGCTTATTATGTCCTTAAGCTTGCTTCTTGGGTAAAATGTTCTGATCTGCTTCTTTTTTTAAAATATGAACAATGTTGAAAAATGAAGTGAAACATTACCAAAATGGCTTAAAAATGAATCAATTTTTTGGAGCGCTTTGCCCGCACCTGTAGCAAGTAGGTATCTTATTATTCCTGAAACTCCTGCCAACACTAAATCCTGGCTATGCCCCTGAGCCTGAAGGGTTGCATCTACACATTGTTGATTTTAAGATTCTGTTTTAGAAATTCACACTTCCAGTAAAAAAGTTCAGTGTTAATAACTATCACATTTTAAAGCACATAGATCTCAAATTCTGAATGGCAAATGGTTTGTAATTTCTTTGGTTGTCAGTTTTTGTTGTTTTTTTTTACTTTTGATTACACATTGAGTGATTTTAAGGAATAAATGTTAAGACTTTACCCTTCTTGGGAAGTACACTAATGAATTCAAATGTTTGGAAGCAATGCACAAGGCACAGGAAGTTCCATTTCTGGCAAGATAGAGGACATGTTTGGTTAAAAGTTTGTACACCACTTGTCAATCAATGATAATTGCACCTTAAATAGTGTCAATATTGACTCACAGTTCCCCCTTCCCTAAAAAAAGGAAAAGAAAAACAAATAATTTCCCTACAATGGCCCGTGATTCGAACATGTAGTCAACGGATTGAGCAATTAAAATGATCCACTTTTCAAAATATGGAACCCACCCAATGAAGAAGCTGTATATGGGCCTGAGATGTATGATGTAGTAGATGTTATGGAATACATCTGGTGTGGCTGGTGACTGTATTGCTATTACATTTTCCTTTGTGGTTTGCTAACTTGCTGCACATTGGCCAGTAGATCATGTCAGGCATCAAGCTTTAGCATGACACAAGATCGTAAAATGAAGAATGTTTAGGTGCAGCCTAAAATTCCTGTAGGGAAGTGCAACATTTTACAATCTGCCAGGTATTTTTGGCAAATACTCCTTGGTATGCTATTTGCCAGCGAATGGAAGTGATCCTCCTGGATAGTTGGCCCAGCTGGTATCTCGGAGCAAACTGGCAACTGGCACAGTAGATCTTGGTTTAAAATTGGTTGGTCACTCTTTGTCTACATTCTTAGACTATGTTTAGCTATTGATTCTCTGTGACCAAAATTGTAATATTTGAGAAAGCTTGATAAATCCAAAGATTGGTTAAAAATGAAATTGTATTTGTGAATATACAAAAAAAAAAGAGAGGTTTGTAAAGTTGTGAAATACTTATTTCTTAAAATTTTGAAATGTAATGGTAAAGTTACAGGGTATATCAGCTGTGAGCCTCATTTTTTTTTTTGGTTACGTGTACAGCCGATCTGTAGAGTTTCCTGTTGTGTTATAACACTGAGTTTTTAATATTCTTCACGCAGCTAGGATAATATTGGTGGTATATACTGCTACACTCGTTGTCTGGATTCTACATGAACAGGGGCATGATGGATACGTGGGTATTGTGGGTAATGTGACTGCTGGCATCAGGATTGAGGTTCCTGATATCACTGACTTGAAAGCATTTCAGGTAAAGAAGAATTACACTGTTTCGCTTAATATACATGGGATGAAAAATCATTTTATTTGGTTAGTATAAAATATTTAGAGTCTATCAAAAATACTTAAAAAGTCACTTGCTAGGGTTGAAAAAGTGGGATTTGTACCACTGAGAAACTTGGGAAGAATGAAAGGGGAGACTTACTTGAAAGGAACACCAAATTTTTGGAGCAACATTTGATGTAGGGTCATATTATCAGTGAAACCTCTTGGAAGTCGATGGTGTAAATTCATAATGTAATTGAAATGAGCCTCAAAGTTTTGTATGAAAGGTTTCACCACAGTGCTTATCTTTCCATAATTATATTGCAAGACAAGTATTTGGGATTTACTTCTAATCATTATAGTACTAATAGAGAGAAGTTTGATTTTGAGTATTGGCACAAACCTTCCCATTATGACTACAGGTTCAAAGGTTTAGATGCTGTGTGCTTTGCATCCTATGTTTCAAAATCAATGATTATTGACATCAAGATAAAGAATTTGCTCTCATTATTAGTCTAAAGTTTCTGAAAGTGGCATTTTCTTGTTTGTTTTTCAATCATATTTTCCTGTGTTAGGACGTTATCCTAGCAGATAAAGGGCTCAGCTGGGCTGTTGTATTTTTAAGCAGGAATTCGCGTTGATATCCTCAAGAAAGTCATTTACGTATCTTCTAGTGTAAATTAATATTGTTTGTGCCCATTATTGCTTAAATATAAAAGTTTAAGTGAATTGTTAAATCAATTTCTTTCTTTCATCATTGCAGGCAATCAGTGTTGCCATCATTGTGGTACCTTTGATGCCTTTTGTATTGGACTATTCAGTGGCCAAGAAATATGGTAAGTTGTACTCCAGTCTAGTTTGTATTTTGTATTTGTACTTCACATCAAGATTTAAGGTTCATTTTCTCTCATGAACAAATAGAATGGTTACAGTATCAGAATACAAGTCTCAACAGAAAGCAACCATAGCTTCAAAAAAAAAAAATAGCTTATAAAAACAGCAAAAGAGGAAGTGTCTGGTAAGATGGTCAATATTTAAATTGTTTTCATGAGAATTGTTAAATTTTTATCCTTTTAACATGTCCAAGGCAGGTGTTATTTCATATGTACTTGTTTCAGACAAAATGAATGTAACATGTTATGCAACATGCAGAATGGAAAAAGCCTAAGTTTCAAGGGTGGACTGGGTAGTTGAAGTAGCCACGGCAAAAGTTAGCTTACCTGTAGTGACCAACTAAAGAGCCTTACTTTCAGCCACCAGCCCCAAACAGCCCTAAACCCAAGTGCCTCAGCAGTGATTGCAACATTGCCACAACGACCAGTCCCCCTATGCTAAGTTTCCTAAAAAACTAAAATTAGTTTCAGGAGCAAATCAAGGGAAGATGATACAAATATCGTACAAGAAAGAAACAAATGTAGAAATAGTAGATAATGATTTGAAAGCTTTCCTTCAGTTGAAACCTGATAGGTATTTCATGTTTGTGATAGCAACATCCACAACGTCTTTCATCCATTTAGTAGTATGGAAATTCATATTTTTTTCCACCTTTGTTTCCTTGAGGTCTTTGGGTATGCAAATTTTGTTTTGTTGAGGTCTTAGGGTAGAGCGCTTGATATTTTTTGGGAAAATAATGCTACAATTTAAATAAGTATTGAATGACAGATGAAAGCTTTACATTCAAATTATTCCAAATGTCAGTCATTTAGTTAAAGTTCAAAGTTAAGGCACTCTAGCTTCATATCAAAGCCTGTTCCTACTTTACCTTTTGGAAAAGTAATTTTAGTTAACATGTTCATCATCTGACCCATGAGGAGGGTAAATGTAATTATTTGGATTGTCAACATGCAAGCTGTCAGATGTTGTGGTCATTATGGGACAGTAGCTCTTTGGTAGTAGAATGGACTCTGGTAAGTTTGAGGATTCTTTAGCAAGTGGGTAAAGTGCATTTCGTTAGTGGATCAAAGCAAATGAAACAATGAAGCAGTGACATTTATTCTGCAAGGTGATTTAATTATTTGATTTTACAAGTGTGGGTGGTATTGTCCATACAAACTTTCCTTAATCGCTAGTATGTACTATGTAAAGTGTAGAGTTTGTCAACTTTGTTTCAATATACTGTAGCTGATGTTAGTATTATGGAAATATATTTAACATTGATCAGGATTAAGTAATGTGTAATTTCTCCAATGGTTTTAAATTAATAACAGTCTTCTAAAAATGTTTGCTGCATTGTGATTAAGTTTTCTCGTTCTTTGTAATAAAATTTGGATTATTATCTTGGAATATGAAACAATGATCAAGCATCCCATGTTAATAAGATGTTTCATGGAAACTGTCACATAGTTACAAAATATTTCAAGAAAGCTGTAAACATACCTTGTAAAGTCATGTGATGCTATGCTTAGGCTGATCTTGTTGATTTTATTTTTCACCTTCCATTTGTTGACCTAAAAGTGGAAAATGTATACCATACCTCAAAATATGTATAAACTCTCTGATTTGTCAATACTTTACATGTACATTGCACTACAGAGAGACTGTAGGCCTACAGATTCTCATATTACAATAGGGTAGGAGGTAGGTAATGTGGGCAAGGTTTACTAGACCGAAGGTTCACTAGGCCAGACTTGCCAACTCTCACGGTTTCACCGTGAGTCTCACGGATTGGGGCATCGTCTCACGATGAAAATGCCAGATGTCATGGTGAAAATCACTTTGAGGCAGTGCCAGATGATAAGTTTCCTTATTTAGACCAAGATCAGTGCTCTACATCTCTGGTTAAGTTATTATTGAATTGCAGATGTATTGTTGTGACAAATTAAAGCAACTAATTTAACAGAAGATTTTCTATGGGAGATACTATATTTAGGCTATATTTTCTCACATTTGTCAATTTCTTCTAGCTTTGAAAAGACATTCCAGTCTGGTAACCTTAGCAACCATCGAAATTACTTTTACAGCAGTACCTTGTGTGTGCAATATATTTGGTTGTTCACACTTTTGTATGCTGGCTACATAATATAATGTATGAGACTTGTTTAAAATCTCCAGGTTTGAGATGTGATTCCCAGGTTTTTATGCAAGAACCTCAGGGTTTGCCATTTTTGAGGCTGGTAAGTCTGCTAGACAGATGATCCTAACTCTAAACTTATAATCCCAACCCTACTTCTAACCCGAAGATTTTTGGTCAGTTGCATCTTTGGTCTGGTGAACCTTCAATCTATTGGGTATCCCCCACTACTGTCTTCAACTTTTAGAGAAGACTTCAAGTTTAATTTAGATGTCCCTCCTGAAAGGTGGAGTTTTTCATCTTCCTGTTCACTCTCTGAACCTAGCCACTGTATTAATTTTATTTGTCTGTCTTTTAGGGTTTCATTAATGGAGTTCCCAACCCTCCCACTTTGGGTGGAAAATTCCTGAAATCCTCCCAAGTTTCCACCTTTCTGTTGTATCCTGTTATTGCCCCGCCAAAATGGCTGATGGGTGATGCACGCCAGCTTTCATGAGTCAGAAAGCCATTACACAGGCATCTTTTTTCATATGCTAAGCATGCAACATGGCAATTATAAACTTTTTGGCCCCTGAAGCCTGCTGTGTATAATTTCCAGTCTACATTGTGCTTACAGTATTTCCCATTCATACATCACAGACACTGACAAGAAATGGGTCTTCTGAAGCTTCTAAAACACTTAGAAGTCTGGAGCTTCTGGGTCCTCTGCCCTTCGGACCTCCACTGGGATTTTTCCCCTGAACCCACCCATTAAGGGCTTTGCACCTTGTGCTCACCATGCACTTCATGCACATTTCCAATTACCACATCCTTATATCCCTTTTTCGAATTCTGAAATGTTGGGAGCTCTGCATTAGAAAACAGCCTGTTATTGATCTCCATATTATAGTCTGAAACATTCTTGGTACAACTGTTCATTAATTTAATAAATGCAAATTAACTGACCCACCCACACATGGCTGATGGCATAGTCATGTACTCAGACTGTCCAAGTCACACGCATCTGGCGTGTGACATGCATTTCAGCTCCTTCACACACTCACATGCTCACACGCAGAGCAGTACCAATCACACACATTCCTGTGCTTGCCCAAGAAGAACACAAGATTCGCGATGTTTTGCTCATCCAATTTTGTAACTAGTGGAAGCAAGGATGCTAAACATGCTACGAGCATGTACAATGCTGGCAAAAGTGGCTAGCCTAAAAAACAGAGACCCCAGGCATGCATACCTGCTTGTATTGAACATGGCATGTGGCCTATGTGAGACAAAGGTGACTAGTCCAGTGACTAGAGTATACCCTTGCACTTGTGTGTATTGTTGACCTTCATTTAATTTCTACGAGAATGAGGTTGTTTAATAGTAAAAAGGCAAAGCCAGTTTGGGCTTGTGTAGCACACCGTAAATCCATTCTTGATCTCAGGGCTGTACTTCTCATACTAGCAGAAATGAGGATTATAATAACACGTCACATGGATTTGAACTACTGCTAGTTTGTGTAGTGTCATCATTGTGTTGAGCATCATGTTTACTCCAACATGGCACTAGAATGCATCGCAGAAACAGAGAAATTCGAAAAAAAAAAAATTGGGGGTGCGAATTAGGGGTGAAGCCCCTCCCCCTCCGTGCTCTCCCCTAGTGGGGATGTGCGCATGGTCTCAGAACCCATCTGATATGCTTTACCATTTTTATACATTGAGGTTTTATCAGTAATTCAGAAATTGCAGACATGAGACCCATATTTCATGACTGGGTACATGGAGCTTAGAACACTCAGGAAGTGCTGTTTCCGGCCATCTGGGGGGTTTGTAAAACCAAAAATTTTCTTGTACGCTCCGCACCAACCGGTGGTGGCACTCCGCTTAGATAGTCACACATAAATTTCCCCAAAGGTTGGAAAGTCTGTGTACTGCCTACAGTCTCAGTATACTGCAATGATGAAGCAGCTTCAGTCTGATAAGGGGAAGGTGCAAACTGAGGCTGAGGGAATTAGTACCCTGTACAAATGTCATCCTTTGTGGAGATACAAGAGAGGCCAACCTATAATAAAAGCCTAAACTACCTGAAAAGTTTGTCAATTACTATATTTCTTTCCTTTTGCAGGTCGCATGGGTTCATACAAAGTTGAGGACAACCAAGAATTCCTTGCATTAGGTATGAAATACAACTTCACCACTTTTGAGAACAAAGTTTTAAGGATGGCTTGCATGTTTTTATTTTTAAATTTTTGACCTAAAATCAAGTTGCAGTACAACAAACCTACACTCTTATAAATTTGCTACAAGGATAATAATAATGTCTCTGTGTCTCACAGGTGATTAAATAACTGCTTCTGCAATCTAAACCTATGTGCTGGAAGATATTGCATTGGAGGGAACAGTGAATGTAGCATGTAGCTGAACAGACTACCTCTGCCTCTGATATTAAATATCATTGCCATTGGGCATATTAATTGAATTCTGAAACCCATTAGCAGCATCTGTGAAATATTAAACCATTTTATATTAAGTTTGCTGGTACATGAGCACATGCAGTGATCATGTGCAACATGCAAGCTTAAGCAATATACACACTGTAGAGTGAATGCACTTGAAGTTGTAGCTAAAGACAACCTTGGAAAAATGTTCAAGTGGTAGTTAAAATCTAGTTGCTATGAAATATTATCTTCATGAGCTATGAACATGAGATGAAGGCTTAAACTTATTTGTTGGCATCCTAAAAGATAAATTGTTGGGCTCAGTTACCAAAGTAGTGGATTGTATACACATTAATGGCATTGAAACAAAAATTTTGCTTTGGTTACTTGTAAAATGACTGTACAATGCATGCCATGCCTTCAAAGGTTCATCAGATGCATGTACTGCCATACCTTATTAATGTAGCCGATCTGCAATACAAAACTTGTTTAAGATAGTTGATAACTTTTGGCTTTTGCAATTTCTTCACTTCCATGGAAAAAAGAGGTTGAGTAAAGCTTGCTTAAAAGGCCATTTTTGGGGCTATGACTGTTACCTGAAGTGTAAAAATTGTACATTTTAAGATTCAGTTTTGCTGTTAATTCATCATTGCATCTTCAAAGAAACTGACTTACTAACTTTGAGCTCATTATTGTATTTACTAAAGGTCTTGTTAAATATCAGAAGTGTCATAGCCTGAAAACATATAAACGCTTAATGATGTTGTGAACATATAGCTCTTAATATTATTTTTACTTCTAAAATTGCTTTTTTCAGGCTTCTGTAATTTGCTTGGATCTTTTGTGTCATCATTTCCAGTCACTGCAAGCAGTGTCAGGTAAGTAATGGAAGCATGGGCGTCCGCAGAAAAAAATTTAGGGGGGCAAAACTTTTAACTAATTGATCAAATCAAGGGAAATTTTTACTCCCAGAAAATAGCTTAATTGCTAAATGTTGGTGCCTTTTACAAGGGTGTGGCCAGGAATTTGCCCGGGAAGGGGGAGGGGGAGGGGGAGGAGATGAAACGTGTAGGGAAACTATCTAAGCATAGCGCTAGCACCACCATAGTTTGGCAAGAGGCACCAAGAAAATTTGTCCGAAATGCCTCCCAGGTTGCTGAAAATGGCACTTCCCAGGCCATGTGAGTTGCATCTAATCATTTTAAAACCTCATGTTCTGAAAATTTTCTAGTGGTATCATAAAAAAAATGTTGATATTATTTTTTCTTCAAGTTTTTGATTTTCCGGGAGGGGGGGGCAGTTCCCCCCTTGCCCCCCTCAGGTGGCTTACTCTCTGATAGGATTCAAAGTAGTGACAGCCAATTTTCCCTCAAAGTAGACAAAATTGATCTCAGAAATATGTTAAGGAGGGTAAAAAAATTGCCAAATTCTAAGAAAACAGCAGCTTTCCTTTTAACGAAAAATTCACCTGGTAGGTCACAATAATATGAAATTCAGGTATAAAGCTTTAAAAATACATAAAACCTGGATAACCAGATTTCATTCAAATTCAAAAGGGAGGAGGCTGATATTGCTAGTTTCATGATTTAATTTCTGTTATTTTGATAAAATTCACCCGAAATGTGTTAGTTTTAAGTATAAGTCTCTTTGCTCAACTAAGTTCAGTAATTTTGAGTGTGTGGAAGCTAGTACCAAGCATGCCATGAGCATACCAGTGCTAGCCATGTGAGAGCCAGCAATGACAAGCTGAAACACGCCAACCACATGTATAACACCTCTATACAGTAGTTTGTAAATGTTAAGGCAGCATACAGGGGTATAGAGTCATCAAACATATGTCACTGCAGACAAATATACAATGGCTTTATTCAGAATGATGTATCTTGTTATATGTTACCATACCACCAGATGTCACGCCATTTTGAAATGTCTTGTATTACTTCAATCCACTGTGAAAGCTTAAATGTGAAAGTTATCGAAGGAACATACTTACACTTTTATGGTGAAGGACGAATTGTCATAGAACTGGTCGTTACAGAAATTAAGTGTCTTGAGAGTGTGCTTTTAGGCAAAATAAAATCTGCCAAGCTTTTCAGATGATGCACTTTATGGCAAATTCAACACCCCTCTCCTCTTTCTTCTGACTGTAGCTTTATCCCCCTCACATTCTTGTCCACGCTGTGATTGCAGTTGCCATATTTTTGTCATTCACCTTAACCGTGGGGCTGCATCTTACACCTAGCTCTTAAAAAATTTAAAGCCCTGCAGTTCTACTCATTAGTTGTGGTGTAAATGGGAGTTTGTATGTAAGTATGCACTTAGGGACTGATGGTTTGTCGGACTTATGGGCTGAAGGACTAACAGGTCCTCTTTTCACTCTTTCATGTGGGACCAATGGGCTTAAGGAGTGTAGGGTAGTCCCCCTTTAAACAACTTAATGTCCACTCTTACCTTTCACCCTTCCACCTGTTTTAAGCCCCTCTCTTCATGTCCCTTGTTTTGCTGTTTTGTCATTCTTATATCCAAACATACATCACCCTGCTGTTTTTTCCAGGTCTTCCATTATGCATCAGGCTAAAGTCAAGACTGGTCTCAGCAGTATCATCACAGGGGGCATCTTGTTTCTTGCTCTTCTCTTCTTTACACCGATGATGGAGTTTATGCCTCTGGCAGCCCTATCAGCTGTTGTCTTTGTCTCAGTCTATCCATACATCAGACTGAGAGCCTTCAGGATGATTTGGAAGGTCAACAGTAAGTTATAAATTCTGAACATTATAAATCTCCATTATCTGAAGATTTTGTAAATAAAGAAGCCATTTTTTACATATCCTTAATTAAAGCAACCTCTACTTTAGGTTCCCATTTTTCTTGTAATTAAAGGTACTCCCTCTCAGCTAGTGGAATCTGCATCATTTTCATTATTTAGGAGGCAGCAGTCATGCCGCTGAGCGATGGCATAAATGGAGGAGGTGTTAAATGTCTTACAATAAACCGTAGGATAAAACCTTCTTTGCAGGTGAAGAATTTTCAGTGCGCTTTGCAGATGAAGAATTTTCAGTGCCCTTTGCAGGTGAAGAAATTGTTTAGTTAACACAACATGTACACCTAGTCTCATGTAACAAACAAATATCTGACAAATGATTTTTACTAGTTCAGCTAGGCATGGAGATAAAACTTTTGATTCCCACAATGTACAGAACGGGGGACTGAAGATGCGCTTGACCAAAAATCTGCTTCAGGTTAAAGTTAGGGTCTGAATTCAGGTAAAATGCAGAAATAGATTTGGGATTAGGTTTCAGGACTAGTCTCAGGTAGGATTAGGGTATGGGTAAGGATTATTTGTTAAGGTTAGCATTAAGTTCAGAGTAAGGACCTTATGTGTAGTGAACCTTTGATCTAGTGGACCATGCTTGACAGAACATAAACCCATGTTATCCAGGGAGAATTGGCTTGGATTATTGATCATTTGAAGAGATAGGAAAGCTTTTTTTTAAAATTATTTAATAGTTGTTAGACTTTCTATCTTCTCACACAAGTATGTACCTAGTCTCCTGTATCAAAATAAAAACGTCACAAAATCATGTGACACTTGCCTCTAAATTTTTCAGTTTTAGTTTACAAGTGCAGGTAGTATTCTTGTATACTACCTGCCTGAGGTGAGACAACCATCTGTTCATGCATAGTTTAGAAATTGTTGTATTGACTGCATGGTGTATCCATCTGTCCCCAGTCGATGTTATAAAGAATAATGATTGATGATACTGTTGGAATTGGTAAGTTTTGGCATTGTGAGGGCACTGCTTGTGACAGCCTCGATGTAACATTAGACTATTGACAGTGCACGATGAGTGCATTAAATTTCGTACATCTCCTGAGAATTGCTACTTAAAGACCTCTCCGTAAAATCAGCTCTGTGATCCTGTAATGTCTGGAATCATGTAGTCAGCAAGGAGTTCATCCCATACTTTAATGTGTATAGTGTCTGGCTCTTTGTATCTTTTAATAGATGTTACTATACATATCACTGAAGATATAAAACCACTTTTTCAACTGGTACTTATGTGCAGTAGGTTTCCTTCAAGGTACATTCTCACTGTCACATTCTGTTTCTGCACATAAGTTATAATTACCGTCACCTCCCTAATTTGTATCTAACTATAGCTTACATGAAAATAATGCAATTGCTTTGTAAATCTATACATTGCTTTGATATGGGTCCATTGCCAGCTGATCAGAATTTAAGGGGCTTTCAAATGGATCCATGATTAGCATCTCCAAGTGAAATAATTGGGGAGGGGGGCATAATGCAAGGGTAGGGGTATTGACCCAGAATTTAGCTAGCCCATTGTTTATATTCCCAGTTCCCATGATCCTTTGGGTGCATTTAGTAATGATTAAAGTTCTGCCATACCCATTGGATGTAGATTAGGTTGGGTCATATTTGAAGAATGTACCTGTTTCAAAACTTACTTTGGAAAAATAACATTTTTCTTTTTAAATTTTTTTTCCCCTTTCCAGAGGTTGATCTGATTCCTGCTCTAGCTACCTTTATCTGTTCATTACTTGTTGATGTGGTGTATGGTATCGTTATTGGTATTGCTGTGGACCTGGTCATTCTCCTCTTACCTATTGCAAGACCTCACTTTACGATGACAATCACCTACAGTGGCAAAAACCAAGTGACGGCCGCAAATCCGTTTGTGGTATGTTAAGAGCCTAACTTCCATCCAGTGACCTGTAACAATGCATAAATGTACACAGACCCCAGTGAGTAAAATATCAGTGACCTCAGCCCTACCATAATGGGGGCTGAAATATGGAAGCTGTGGCTTCTTATGTTTCTGAGATCCTGAAAATTGAGCTTTTTGAATTCATGTCTTGACAGTGTAAATATAAACTTTTCTTTTTAATTTTTGACAGGCCACTGTGTTGACTCCTTTGCACCTTATATGGACATCCTTTACCCCAAACTTCATCCTCTATCCCACCCTCATCATTTTCACGACCTCCCTAGGGGTTTTAGGACACCGAGGTCCCATTTCAAAAAGAGTTACAATCAGTCTTAAGTTTGATCTATCATGTAGGTGTCCTATGTAATCAAACTTAAGATAGAGCATCTTTTATAAAACAGGGCTGAGGGTTCTCTTTTGTAAAGAGTTAGGATCAATCATAAGTTTGATCTACAATGCAGTAGGTCCTTTGAAATCAAACTTTAGATTGAGCATAACCTTTTATGAAACAGGACCCAGGTTCAGAAATTAAATCTTCTGATTAGTTTGGTAACTTCTGTTTTACAAAGACAGCTTGCCTCCTTCCTTGACTTGAGAATTAAAAATGTTATGTTTTAGTGGAGTCAACATTTTAAGTTTGGAAACTTGCTATATCTTTGCTGTAATTGTGAATCCGCAAATTGCAATATTGTACAGAGATATAACTTTAATGCTTTAGGTTGTACTTCACATCTTTTTTAACAATGAACTGTGTAGTTAAGCATAAAATTATTGTAATTAATGAGACTGATTTATTGAATACCCTTGGTCTCTAAATAAAGATGCTGATGTTAGTATAGGAACATTACATGCTCTACCGTTACATGCAATGTAGGGTTTGGTCAAGATCTCTGTAGAACAGTCAAGAGGCCTCTAAACATGAATTTCATTTTGATAATAACTTCTTCATGTCTGGCAATAAATTCGAATGCTAAGTAAAGACCCATGCCACATTTCTTTCAGGGGCATAGTGCAAAAAAGCTATGAAGTTGAAGTTGTTAGTGCAAAGTAAAAAAAAAATAAAATTGTGAGGGTGCTTTCGCTGTATGGAAAAAGCTGGTTGTTTGGTGTGTCTCCATATGTGCAGTGTGCAATCAACTTCAGAAGTTAAATGCCATTTTATCCATTTTTTGAAAGATTAATGTTCACAATAGAAGTAGGTCATGGTGCCTAAAGTGTTTTGTTTCATGCTCCTACTTGAAAATTTGTAGTTTCTCCACCAATAAGTGGGGCGAAAGGAACAGGGTAATGTTTGCATTACGCACCATTGCTTTTTTGCAGTACAGAGAGCAAAATCAATTGCTTCGGTCCAGATCGCTAGGTGTCATTCTCCCTTGCTTTAATTTCTATGGTGCATATACAGTGTCAAACAAAGGAGTTGCAAGTATTGTACGCATGTGCCTCTTAGAAAAGCAGTTTATACTAGCCAAGCTTTCTGTCCTTGACTTGCACTGACAACAGTGAGCTTTGAAAAGACCAATGGAAATCTCCATGATTTAAAGTGTGTGTAGAGGGAAGGGTTTAAATGTGTAAAATATTTTGTAGTCGTTGGTGCCTCTTATGACTTGCTCCTCAGCAATAATTATTTTTGTAATCTATGCTGTCTAGCTGCACATTATTTTCTGAGGTGGTTTATATCAAATTTCCTTTCAGGCCCCAGCATATGTGATACAAGTGGAGAGTTCAGTCAAGTATCCAGCTGGGGATTTCTTAGCTGAGTACCTCTATGACATGACTATGACCCCTGATTATGTCAGACCAATTATTCTAGACTTCACTCATGTCTCAAGACTAGATATAACTGCTGTTGAGGTGAGTTGATCTGTTTTGCCTTCTTTCTTTTGAGCAATTTGTGCATTATACACATTTAACATGCCCTCCATTGATCTGAAGTGACAAGATGAGAACAAATTCTGATAGACTACATACAATGTTAAGAAATGCTATTTTGCTCAACTTTTAGCAAGGCTTATTCTTATGAGGGGGGTGGGGGGTGGGTGGGTGGGTGGGTGGGTGGGGAGATGTGGTTTTATCAAGACAACTGATCATTTTTATGCATAAAGTCTTTAAAGGCAGGGATAAAGTCACTCCAAATGAAATTAGGATACCAATTCATGTATGGTTCTTTTAGTCATGTGACAATATTTTTGTTTACTGAACTGTGAAATTCATTCAAGGTAAAATACCTCCATTAAAACACAATGCAAGACATCTGTAATGAAGTATAAAATAATTGAAGCCCCGGGTTGTTAACATCAAGTTTGGGGTGGGTATGGAGGAGAGGGGTGTAGAGAGCTTATCACAAAAATTTGATTAATCTTTTGGATGCATTGTGAAAATTGAACTACTATCTGCAAGTTTATATAGACCTTGTGCATTGACGTCACCCTGACATCATTTTAATGAACAAACAATGAAGCTAGCCAGATTGGGTACCAGTGTTGTAAAGTCACGACTCGAGTCACTTCTTCTCAAAGTGATAGTGACTCGAGAGAATTCAGGAGTAATTTCCCCATTGAAATAGTACAGTGACTCGAGTCAATGACTGGACACCAGTCACTTAAAAGTTTGACAAGTGGTGACTCGAGTCACGAATGTAGTGACTCGATTACAACTCTGTTGGGTACATGACTTTGGTAAACATACTGTATGCAGGATGACTTTACATGCACGTCGACTTAGTTCTGTTGCCGACTGGTTCAAGATTTAGCTGTCTGCGTTTGTGTTGGTGTAAGTTGTGATGTATATTCTGTTGATGCGCTTACCTCAGCCGAGGGGTGCACTGTCTGTTGTGTGACATCATATACTTAAGATCTATTGCATGAGAGTATAATAAATGTTTACAGCAAGTTTTGTGTTTTCTTTCTACTTTTACACACAGTATCTTGGTCAAGCCTTACAAGATTTCCACAAAGTTGGTTCTAGACTTATCTTTGTTAATATCCAGGTCAGTTGCTTTATTCTTCATTTTAAGTTTTCACTTCAGTTGCATTATCACTGTCATTTGCATGGAGGGTTACTACACCAAACTATATGTAAATGTTTGCAGTAGCAGACTTCTGTCTTGTAGGCCCTGTTCTAGACTAAACATCTTTGTGGATATATGTTCATTCAGAGTTAGAGATAGGCTAGGGCTAACCTGTTCTAGTGCATGTAGTATTTTGTCACTTCATTCAACAGCTCTATTCATGAACTGGTTTTTCTTCATTTTCCCCCTTCTTTCTTCTCATAGCCTCTCGTGTATGTCCAACTTACCAGTGCTGATCTTGAGCATATGATTCTAGCAGCGAATACTGAAGAAGCAATGGACATCATTAATGAAGATGTTGCTGAAGGATGACAATGATACTTGTGGAACTTTTTATCATCTAATTGAGAGACTTACCAAGAAGTGCTGTTAGTTAGTTGTGTTATTCTTTATTGAGCTGAGAGAGAGAACTTCACGATGTGTCTTGGTTTTAGCATGTTCATGGAATCAGGTACAGATGATTGCCTGTTTAAGGCATCACCAAAAAGTGGGCAAAAGAACTTTTTATTTGCATGGATGAAAAGATGGCTCAGAAATTTATATTAAAGTTAGTTTTATTGGTTACCTAATTAGCATAGATTTATATCTAACTTTGAAAACATTTTGGAAAATGCTTTTGTTTCTCTCTGTGGCTTTTCGAAACTGTATTTAATACAAATAGCATGTGCTGGTGAAGCTTTATGGTTAGTGACTTGTTAAGGTGATTCAGTAATGCTTAGACATGAATTTTTTACCTTCTGCATAACCTTTTGAACTTAATAAATTTATTTCAACTCTTAAATATTTGATATTTATAGTCACTATCTAAGAGATTTGTATTATGAGTACCTTGTCACAACTACAAGTGAAGTTTCTGTTGTTTAAATAATGAGTGGGTGCAAATTTTTTTTTTCTTTTTAAGGTATAAAAGTTGCATTAGCATTTAGCATAACTATGAAAATCTGCCCAAATGGTTAGGAAAGTACAGGCAAATCCACCTTAGTGTTGGTATCTACTCACAATTAACATTGACGGTGTACTCATCACATATCTTCTCAACACGAAAATTATTTGCTCACTGCCATTTTAATTTGTTTACTGCATGATAGTCAAGGTTAGATGGGTCCATTTTAGTTTTGTTTACTCCGAAGACAATTCCAAGAAGATGAATGTACAAAGGGTCTGCACACAGCCTCTACGTTGGATTACTTGAGCATAATTCTAAGCTTGACAAAGTTACAATTTTAAATTACAACAGTACACTTCAACTTGTTCAAGATTACTTGTTTTCACATTTCAAACTTACAACAAACCAAAACAATATGAGATGACAAATAGTGAAGCAACTTCTTTATAAATCAATGAAATACGAAGTTTATTGTTATAATCATTGCAGAGATGTTCCCAAGCCAGCTCTTCTATTCCTGCTTGATGAAATTTTCTTCAACTGTTTTTTCTGCTTTAAAATTACCAAAAGTTTTGTCCTGCTTTCATTCCTAGCTTACAAAGTGTATCTTTTCATGAATATATACGAGGATGTACAGCAATTTCATCATGCAAATGACATACTGTTTCTCTACATAGTAAATATGTTTTCAGATATGAAAAAATACTTGCCAAGAAGAACCTAATGCTTTGTCTTACAAAAAATTAAGAAAAATGTAAAAGCCCCTACAAGTCCAGCCTTCTGCGACACTGTGAAGAACATCTGAACTTGATTGGTAAACTTCATAATATTATGTTAAAGTATCTTAGGATTAAAATGGAATGCATTAGGCAATTTAAACAAAGTTATGACACATCTTTGCAAATAATTTGTCACATTTTGTTGCAAAATGGTGACCAATAAATGGGATGCAATTGAATAATTTTCTTTCTTTTGATATTGTGTGTTGCTTTTATTAGACTAATTTATTTGCTGAAATATCATGTCAGATCTTAAAAACCATCAAAATTTGTCAAACATGTCTAATTAAAAGATTGAGATGTTAAGGCCTTTGTATAAATTTCAACATGGAATTTAAAAAAGAAAGTATATAATTGAAATGCAAATACACAGTTTCAAATCTGTGCAACAGTGAACTAAGTCATCAATACTTTAGAAACATTTACGATGCACAATGGATGGACCAGACTCATCATACTCTTGTTTAGTTATCCACATCTGCTGGAATGTTGACAATGAAGATAAAATGGAACCTCCGATCCAAACTGAGTACTTCCTCTCTGGTGGTGCAATGGTCTTAATTTTCATTGTACTGGGAGCCAGAGCTGTGATTTCCTTTTGCACCCTATCAGCAATGCCAGGGTACATGGTGGAGCCCCCAGAGAGAACCACATTGGCATACAGGTCTTTTCTGATATCCAGATCACACTTCATGATGCTGTTGTATGCTGTCTCATGAATTCCCACAGCTTCCATTCCTGAAATAAAAACAGAAACCTTTCATCATCCAATTACTCATGGAAACACCCTCCTCTTGAAGACAAGAGGAAATTGTCTCAAACTTATATTGTCCACCAATCTTGCCACAGTGCCACCTGTATACCTTAAAGTGGCCTCAACATAAAAATGTCAGTTTAGTGATGACAGCATACTTGCCTCATTACTGTCTAAGAACTTTGGAAAGAGGAGGCAACCGAATCATGTATGCAATCTGCTTTACAAGTTCTCTGGAGACCTTGCAGGATGCAGCTACTACTAAAGCAAGAGCAGAAATTTCCCAAATCCCTTTGTGCTTACAATAAGATCCCAAGACCACACTTACAACTTACAATACTGATGCCATATAACTCTTTTCTTTGCACTCTTCTTGAAAACTGAACAAGCTGTTAGAAACTTAAAGTGGGTATGACACGGCCAAAGTACGTTTCTCAGTAAATATTGTGTGGGTACAGCTTAAAATGAAGCAAATGTTTTTCCGACTCAACTACGTCCATAAACACAGTAATACGACCTTGTGAATTCCCATTTACAGGCCAGACTCAGCCATCTGAAATCCAAAAGCGAAAAAAAGTATGTGAGCGCGTCTCAAGATCGTGACGTCATTGGAGGCACGGTTAGTAACACTGTACCAGGCAGCTCACCCATCGTTCTACACATCGAATCATGTGCATGCTAACGCGTGTTAGCAGCTACATCATTGCAAACACTTGTGCTATGATACTATACAGCAGCGCGTGTGACCAGTGACGACATCGTGAACTATGCGTCGTTGCGTGGTGACTGCTTACCATTCACAATAGCAACGTTACTGAACAGCTCACTGAGCAAATGCGCGCTTGTTATGGACTTTCCATACATGTTCACAGCTGTTCTGTACAGCGCGCTCGGACCGCGTTCTTTTTGCACAAAAACAAAGCTGTTTATTATGTGCAGGGAAGCTAAAACACGGTTGCATATGCACGCGAACATATTGGCCAATGATATGCTTCAAAGCCCCCAACATGTTCCGCGCTTTGCGCTCTGTATGTTGGGTGGGTATTGTGATGTAATATCCTTTTCATGAAGTTTCTAAGATATGAAACTTTCCCAAAGCGTTGCATTATTTTCACATCTAGATACGCGTCCTTACATAGCGCAGTGCGGGGTGCCGCCAATTGCGTCATAAAAGTCAGGTGACCTGTTGCTGCATTTTTCGAAATTGGATTTCTGGACGTTTTTCTTCAAATTCTATTTATGCCGAACTGCGCCGGTTTTAATTGTGTGTGAGATGATACTTTTACATTACTGTACCCAATCTTGCAATACACAAAAGTTATTTTGGCTGTGTCTTGCCCACTTTAATGCAACTGGTTCACAAAATATATTGAAGAGTATATGAAGGAGTTTTGCTCTGTGACAGTTACACCTACCCAGTACTCAAATTAATTTGGAGGCCTCATCATGTTTTGTAATTTGTTACAAAGTATTTATTCAATTCTATGTAACAAGGTAAGCAAAGAAACCCTCTGCAGTGTGTGGAATAATGGGAAAGTCCATCAAAATCCAGCAGGAAAATATATAGCCTTCTATCTATATTGCCTTTGGCACTGGTATTACTTCTTGCTCCAGCATCTTGACTCTTTGGCAGTAAAAAGCAACTTGGACTTTAAAATGGGTGCATGTTTTGCTATACATCATACCATTGTTTCAAGTGATCTATTTGCTAGTTGGGTAGCAGTGGGCTTGAGGGAGGTTGCCGGGATTTGAAGTGTAAATTGTATCAGACAAAAGAATTAAAACTCTTACTTTGCTTTACGCAGGAATGGAACCAGCAATCCTTAGAACACAAAGTGTACACTTTAGCCAAGACAATATAGTCCACCACTCCCTTCTTTCTGGGTACACATTCAACTGCTACCAGTTGTACCCTCTGGCAAAGAGAGGAGTGATGGTAGGAGGGGGTTTGTGACTACTTCAAGGCACTTTTTATAAGGACTGTAATAATGACATCTGTAATTACCCAGAAATGCTGGTTGAAAAAGAACTTCAGCACATCTGAACCTCTCATTGCCAATAGTGATAACTTGTCCGTCAGGAAGCTCATAGCTCTTCTCCAGTGATGAACTGGCAGCAGCCGTGCCAAGCTCCTGCTCAAAGTCTAGAGCAACATAACATAGTTTCTCTTTGATGTCTCTCACAATTTCTCTCTCCGCTGTAATGAGGAAAAAGATATATTAAAATCTTTTTCAAATGTTGTTCAAGGGAGGATTTTCATCATTCCAAAAAGTGCAAGACTCATTTAGGTAAAATGGTGGGTGATACATAGCCACTGAAGAGCATTCATGGAAGTATTTTCACTTCTGGGGGTGGGGGGGCATGTATTTGGGGGTGGAGTGGTGGGGCAGGTTAGGTGTAGGCATAGGTGGTGGGAATCTGCTTTTTCAGTTTGTGTCTTTGTCCCAAAGACATTAGTATCCAGGGATGCACTCACCCTAGGCAGTCTTGCCATGCAGGCACCAATTTAAAATCCCAACTTCCATCTGGTACTACATTTCGAGGGCTGGAATTAAACAATGGTCATGGAGGCTTTGGCTTTCATACTTTTAGCAGTAGCCTTCATGCCCTACAAAATGATATGTCCTTTGCAAGGCCACCTTGGCTGTCATTCTCTTCCTAATGCATACATCCAAATATATTCCAGATGACACAGAATCTTTTTTATACGGCCTTAGCCCCCTTTGAGATGAATAAATATGCCCTCAGAGCTTATATGAAAATGACCTTGCCCTCATGTCTTATTTCCAGCCCTGCATTGTCATTTGGCACAGCAAACTCCTAAGACATTCTCTTCATATGGGACATCTCTGTCAGAATAGCAGTCAATGTGCCTAACACCCAGCAAATCCTCAGTGTGTCCTGAAGTGTTATCTATGAAATTCTCTTTCTACACAATTATTCTGGATTTATAAAAACATAAAAAAGATAGAATTATATATGATATCAAAATTTCTTGGTGTTAAACTTTTGTAGTATATTTTCCTCATATGCTGGACATGAATATTCCATTCAGACATAAGCAGACCTGTGTGTAAATATTCATGGACGGTATAGTTACAAGCTGCAGAATTTTGGATTTACAACATGTTCACACTCTTTGATATATGTGCAGTATTAAAAACATCACACTTATTTGGACAGTTATTGTACCTGTTGTTGTAAACGAGTACCCTCTCTCTGTCAGGAGCTTCATAAGGTAATCTGTAAGGTCTCTCCCAGCAAGATCCAGACGTAATATAGCATGAGGCAATGCATACCCCTCATAAATTGGTACAGTATGAGACACACCATCTCCTGAGTCTAAGACAATACCAGTTGTGCGACCAGATGCATACAGTGAAAGCACAGCTTGAATACCAACATAGGATGCGGGTGTGTTGAATGTCTCAAACATAATCTAGAAAACAGAGAAGAGAAAAATTAGAATGAAATTTTAATAATAACTTGTAATCCAGGCACTGGCCTTGAGTCCGGTCATATTATGATGCTATATGCAATCTTGCTGTAAGTAGGGCTTATGGATTATTTCACATCTGGTACTGTACATGGCTTGCAAATTTTAGAATAAGATAATTTCCGATGGGAAAACCATAGTTTGTTCTTGGAGGAGTAGGACCCAATCATAGAGCGAACCCTGGGCATCCCAACTGCACAGCTTTGGTGCTTCAAATGAAGCCTGCCTTCATCAAATGGGCCATGGTAGTGCATGCATGGTGAGCAAGGCTAGCTGCAGTTCCAGATTCAAAAGAATGATACTTCGGAACAAAGCCCCAAATTGCTTTGACAACTTTTTTACTCGTAAAACACTCAAAAATATTTGAAAATATACTTGCTTAGTGATGGCAAAAAAAAAAAAAAAATTAAACATCTTATCTTTAAATTCATCATACTTGGCCTCTTGGCCCTCCTTGACTCCATTATGTGACTTAATCACTTTCACTGCAGCCTAATATGATGCAATCATTTGAATGCATATGCGGTCATTGGAAACAGATCTACACACCCACTCTATTACTGAAAGCATAAATTCACCTGAATCATTTTTTCTCTGTTAGCTTTAGGGTTGAGTGGTGCTTCTGTTAGAAGGACAGGGTGTTCCTCTGGTGCTACTCTCAGCTCATTGTAGAAAGTGTGGTGCCAGATCTTCTCCATGTCATCCCAGTTGGTGACAATGCCATGCTCAATAGGGTACTTCAAAGTCAGTATACCCCTCTTACTTTGTGCTTCATCACCAACATAGCTGTCTTTCTGTCCCATTCCGACCATTACACCCTAAACCAAAAAATGATTGCTAGAAACTTTTAGTTTGTCAAAAATTAACACAATTTTGTTCAAAGTTTCAAAGGCTGGATATGATGTGAAAAATGTAGTTAACACCACTTCTGAGTTCACCTCTGTTGTAGTGGCTATTCTATCCCATGCAAGGTGATAAGTATGTGTTAAAAAGTTGCAAAGAAGTCCATTTTTTTTTAGAGACTGAATGTTTTGCAATCATTTTGGTCCTTAAAAGTATTTCAGAACTTGTGCACAGTTTTTTCTCAGTCAAACTGTGTAGTTGGTTTGCCAAAATGTATGTGACACTGGTAGGTAGTGTTTAATATTTCAATCTGAAACCTCTATTAGTAACTTGCAATTGAAAAGAAATCATTAAGAGTTTGTGAAATACATCACAAACATTTTTGTGGTTAATATATTAACCTTCAAATGCTTTATTTCAAAGAACACAAAAGGTTCATTCTAATATCCTTAACAAATTAAGTTGCTTTGAAATTTTTAGTGAGGAGGTCTCAGTTCACTACAAATAGTTAACTATAAAAAGTAACTTCCAAAAAGGGTAATTACCATCTTTATCTTACTTTTGTGATAGTCTTAATCATTGATCATGGCAATCAGTTTTGCCCACCACTAACTTTTACAGATTATGAGGAGGGTGGTATGCTTTGCTATTGTTTACCCTATGTCTTGGTCTTCCAACAATTGATGGAAACACAGCTCTCGGGGCATCATCTCCAGCAAAGCCAGCTTTGCACATACCAGACCCATTATCGACTACAATGGCAGCAGTGTCGTCGTCATACATGATGGTGCTTCAAATTTCTCTGAAGTTTAAGGATAAAAAGAACAGACAAAAAGTCAGGACACATCCATATTTGAACATACAGTTATGCCAATAAACATGACAATAATTACTGTTTTGATATGACAGTAAAATGCTTGTAAATGTATGACTACAAAACATCCTATTTTATTACTTCAAAGTCCAGTCAGCATAGAAGCACCATGGTTTTAGTAAAAAAAAAATCCCAGAAACACCCATGTTTCTTAAAAGTTGCTCTTATCTGTTCTACTACTACACAAACAAATGAATCAAAACTGAATTGTAAAATGTCTCCCATAAGGTTGGTGAAATGAGATAACTGCCGTGGACATTTCTTCCCGAAACTGCCAACACAGTAAGTCATAATTATGTGAGGATGATTGGTTAGATGTTGACTGAGAAACTAAATATTTTTATTTTAGGATACAATGTTAAAATTTGTCGCATACATAGACATGACTACTTACTGAAATTAATTTAGAGTAACTACCTGACAATGTCCAAATATCTTGGAATATATCATTTTATTTATGGGACTTTGAAAAGCATGTCATTGACTCAATTCATTTAAAATACTTATTATAGTCAAGAACTATTTGAAGTTTTGTGTGATTGTATTTAGAGGGAGAACTTTATAATCATACCAAATTTTAAAAACAATCTTGGGATGTAATAATCATTTTGTATGGATGATGTCTGATGCAGCAATATCCATCCATGACATTAAATAGGAGAAAATTGTTTGTTTTTCTCCATGGTAAATATTTAAAAGAGAGAGAGAGAGAAAAAAAAACAACCTGCTGAGCTATCAATACTAAATATGTCCTCTACTGTGTATCCATGAGATAAAAATTCAGTAATACTATGTTTAATGTTGCAATTCTTACAACAGAACTTCTGTCATAGGATGGACACTGTTTCAGAAATTTATCCATGACAAATTAACTCACACACCCCTATGACTAAATGGAAGAACCAAACAGGGAAATTACTAAGTGGTTTCAGAGCAGTGGGCCTATGTATTCACAAGTACCCCCTGCCCTGAGAACAGTGTGAAAACTCGGCAATTAAAGAAAAAACCAAGATTCAGAAATTTTGCTTTTTAACAAGGGGGATGGCCTATCTTTGCGTGTGCGTGCATGAAACATATAACAGGTTCACGGGCATTTGCAAGGGAGCTTGCGGTGCGCATGCTTAGGGCTGTGAATGTTTAGAAAAATTACTAAACGTTTAATCGCAAATTTTGCGATCGTTTAGCGATTAATAGCAAGTACCTATGATCAACATAGAGACTTTAAACATGCTCTGGAACATGATGAATGTAAAATGCGTTAGTGACATCGGGGGACATACTTCCCATGAACCTCAAACACGGACCCTCATAGAAGCTCAACTTTGATATCGTATGTTTACGTGTATGGTATTTGCACAATTAGGTATTTCACTTTTTCAAAAGAGTTAAAGTGAACATCTAATATTCTGTAGTGACTGCAGATTGTTTTTATTCTGTACGGAAAAAGGGGTTTTACGATTAATGGCTGGTAGCTTTGTACTAAACGTTTATTACACATGAGATCGTTTAGCGATTAATCACTTTTAATGGTCACAGCCTATGCATGCTGCATCGAAAATTGACGCACTGATTGTAACTGCGGTTATAGACACACACTGTTGAGTTGGATCGATGCAGGAGATTTGAACATGGCCTTATTAGGTTTATTCACTATACTGCCCCTAGCACAATGAATCTCCCACCAAAATACATCCTCCCCACCCACAAGTCCACTGCATCATCAAACTGACTGGCCACTAGTCAGGGGTAGGCCTAGGCCAACATAAGGAAAGTGGTCAAATGGTCATTTTGAGAAATTTATTGCATACTTTGCCATTTGGAAATATTTAAATGAATCACATTCTAATGACCACAATTTGTAAAACCCCTTAAGCCCCTCGACCCCCATGCCTAAGGCCAGGGGGAGCCAAGCCCCCTTGGAAAATTTTTCACCCCCCTAGAAGATCAAAAATTAGCATTGCCATAATACATTTTAGTATGTTTCGCCCCCTCTGGAAAATTTTTTGCCCCTCCTAGAAGCTTTTTTGCCCCCCTTCAGTACCTTGTCTGGCTACGGGCCTGATTCCAGCTAGCCCCTCTCATTTCAGAAAAAAGAAATTTTTGCCATTGCATTTCACTAAGTTCATTCTTTACCAAAGAAATTCTCCTAAGCTTAAGACAGGAGTTTTCCGTTTTATGGAAAACGGAAAACAATCATGGAAATTGGTGTAGAACGTGGAAAATGTGACCATAATTTTGCAGAGACCGAGAAGAAAAAACACTGAAAATAAATATATCGCAACTCCAGTATTTTGTCACGCCGTTGGAGTCAACTTAGCCTAGGCTAGGCTATTTGTGATTCAAGGCTCCATAGACTAACCCATTACGTATAGGCCTAGGCTACATGTAAACATTTGACGATCTCTGAGTTCCATTATATTCATACCATACGCAGCAATGTTTAGGTATTAAATTACTGCATGAATTAGGCCTAGGCTACAATGCGGAAATTGGCTTTTGGCACTGGTTTTTTTAACTTATACCAATTCTTCCTGATTTGGGTTAAAATTTAAAAATCCAACTATCATCTGAAAAGTTTTGTTTTTGGAAAGTAGAAACACTAAATTTTAAGAAACCTAGAAGTTCATAGCTTAAATCATTTTTATTTTTCTGTCATAAATACTGGTTTGCTACTAAATACCCATTCATAATGCAAAAACCTGTGTTAAGTGAGGCTCGCCTGCTTTAGTAAAAGGTAATCAGAAACATCTTTCAATTCATTGATGTAATGGTTAACAGTTTGGCAAATAATTCAAGTGATCTTTTTCACTGATAATAGTGACAAGAAACATTTTACAGCAAAAATAAGCTTAAACTGTCTTGATTTTAGAAATTCTGCATCAAGAAGTTTTCATTAAAACCACAGGAATCAGTTTATGTTGATTATTTTCTCACTGTGTAATTATGTAGGAGTCCTCCATATAACAGAACACAAAAAGTTGGAACAGCTTTTAAAGTCTAGAATTTTTCACCTAGCACTAATTTTGTTTCGGACGTAACAAGATGTCAACAATTTGACTTAGTTCAAAAGTTCTGCCATATTTAATGTCTATAAGGTGAGTTAACATTCCTGTTGAAAGAAAATCAACACAGTTTTACTGTTATATTAAGAAATTAAGCACAAAGTTACAGTACAAAATTTCAAATTAATGTAATAATGTTCCATACTGCTGTAACACTAGTTGTAGTTCCCGAAGACTTACACACATCAGTTTATATTGTTTAAACTGTGTCTTTATCGAAAGATTTTATTGGGAAAAATCTTGCCCAGTTCTTCTAAAATCCTGAACAAACTATAGCTTGTTGCTTCAGTTTTAACAGCTTAATGAGCCAACATAATGGTGTCTAATACTTGTTTCGGACGTAACACTTTGTCAACAATTTCTTTTTTAAAATGCCGTAATTGTCATTAGAGCAAAATAATATCCTTAAGAAAGTCCACCAACTTGCAAAATTGTACAGATTTTTCCAGAGTCAATGTGGTACAAGGTCCAGGTAAAGACTGTCAAAACTTTATTCTTTATTCTGATTCTTTATGCTCAATTAGCTGCCCCCCCCTCCCCCTCTAAAAAATCCCTGCAGCCTTTTCATTTTTCATAGCAAACTGGTACTGGTTATAGAAATCATATGAATCTGTCAAGACAAACTTTACCACCACTCAAAATGCCTTTTTGCACTTTCTGTATTGAAGTACTGTAGGGACATAGTTGTACTCTAGGGGCAGAGAGCATACAGTACCTGAGGATCATGCCCAATTATAAAATATGTTTTGCAGTGCAGTAGACCAGAGCCTGACTTTTCAGTGTTGTGTAAAGTGACTAAGCCTACAGGTAACATGTTTTAATTAGACCAGCTCCCATGGAATCATACAGTATACTGTAGCAAAATGGTACATATTTGATCACTAACTACACACAACTCTCTAACAACTGTTTTGTGCACAAAGTAATTGTTGAACATCATGAAACTAATTGACATATATATGTTCCAGAGTGCCATACAGTTCAGTATTTTTGAAGTTACTGTATATATCAACTCAACATAGTTTGGTGAATGTAAGATTTCAACTTGAGTTCATGTAATATTACAGAGAAGTTCATGTACACTAGCTAGTATTAATTTTGCATTCTTTTTTATTTTTATTTTGTAGGTTGTTTTCTTTATTATTTGTTTTGAGTATAATTCAAGAACCAATTTCATTTAAGTGATCTTACTTTATCAAAGGTTCTGCTTTAAACCTGCTATTTCAATTTTCATTACAACTCTACTTCTAAGGATGCAGCATGTGGTACTGACTGGTTGTAGCAACTTGTGCAGAGTGAAAATCATTCTTAGAAAAAAATAATGAGTAGTATATTAAAATGAAATCTCGAGAAATATTTGGCCCCAAAGGCTTCAGCTTAAGTACAGGCTGAAGAGTATAAGGGTACTGTACAATCACAATAACGAGCAAAATATGTACTGTATCATTTTAGGCAAAGGTCACAAATTGGCCTTGTGGCTACCTATAACTGGCCTGCATGGTCTCCATTCATTAAAAATTCAATTTTTTTCTTGCAGAGTTTTGTATATTTACCATATAATTTAGTATTGACAAGAAATCTTAGAAGTGAATTTATAGTAACTGCTTGTAACTGCTAATCTGCAATGTGATGAAATGGCAATGAGCAAGTTATGCCCATAAAACTAGGGTAGACTTATCCCAGCCATTTCAGCTGTCTGTAATGTAGTTTCCTAACAGTAGTCTGGGGAAAGATGTCAATATATATAATGTACCTCTATTCAATGTATGAAGGTGTAGGCTACAGTAGGAATTCCTGTCAAAATTTCAGTAACAGACTGGACCCTATCCATGATCATACCATCCATCCCACAATTTTATTCTACTTCATGGGCAACCCTCTTAGACTGCAGATGTTCCATGCATGTCCAGTACATGGCAAAAACAATATATCTTAAATAGTAGACCCTTTAACAACCAGTCATCTACTGAACAGTAACTTTTTGAAGGGTTTGCTCTTTCAGGTTCAGGTGAATAGCATTCATGTGGCAATTCAGTTGTATCCAGTTTTATCATGTGCATAGTGCACTGCTGTACATGTATGAAGGAAAATCTTCACCAGATTGTGTAGCATTCATGGTATACAGTAACACACAGTAACATATAGCCTACATATGTACAGTACCACAGCCCACTACTCATTGTGAGCAATATCATCTCATTACTGAATGAAAAACTGGCATAAAGAGAATCAATTCTGAACCAAGACTTATATAGTTGCAGCATTACAGTAGCTTCTTGCCATCTACATTGCAGAGGTAATGGCCGGGTGAGGTGGCATGTATAATGGTCACGGATCCTTTTTCCTATGAGATCCTCTTCCACCTCACCCACATGCACATGAAGTAATTTGATCCAGTAAACTGACTTTACTTGATTTTGAACCCATAAATATGCCTATGATCTCATTTGTATTTCATTATTCACCCCCCCCCCTTCCCACCCTCCCAGCACACAAATATACACTTATATTATGCTGTTTTAATGTCTAGGCATCAAAATCATGGAGGGGTTACATTTTCACCAAGCATTCATGGACATGAGTATTTCATCATGGTCATCACCACCTTCACTGGTCATCATAAACCTTATTGTTTCACAATTCATGATCTCTATTCTAATAGAACCCTCATCATCCATATTATTCACATCTTGTGGACTATCACCCTTACAAATTGTCACCAAGTCCACAGTTCTCATTTCAAGCCCAAATTATTCCTATATTCAACAACGTTCACTTAGATTCTAGTACACAGTGACGATTGTCAACATTTTGTGTTACGTCCGAAACAAACAAAGGAGGACATACAATATGATACTAACTTTGTGGTACATGTAAGACATGTAGAGTTTAACAACTGCAAAGAATCTGACTCAAGTTTGTGGAGAGGACAAAAAGTGACTTTGTTAAGGTCTCAAAAGACACATTTGTCCTATTTTTTAAAAGTTTACACCAAATCATTGGAATTAGAGCAATCATTCCCATTTTTGACCAAACAGGTGCACCTCATGTTTGGAAACCATTTCCTACCAGGGTGGTTACAATGTATTCACATAATATACCTACTAATATTATCAGATAACAAAGCATTGACAAATTCCTTTTAATAATATGAAACAGCAAACATAAAATGTTGGAATTTCCGTCAACACCTGGAGCTGTTTATACGTCCGAAACAAGTTTCCACCTATATTGTACAAAAGATCGCAAAACAGAGTGAATGATTAGCTGTAGAGCATGACTTTCCAAAGATAGAAATGAGTAAGAACTCTTTTACCCTACTAGACTATCTTCACTAAAAATTCTGGGAACATTCATTCAAATATTTGTTTCGGACGTAACAATGGTTTCGGACGTAACATGTGTTGACGGAATTCTTCTTTTGTTGACGGTGAGATGGGGAAACAATTTGGGTAAGTTGACTTACTATGAAAATAAGGTTTGTAGTTATGTCAATTTAAAAATTGTTAATAAACATCAAATTTATTTTGTTGCATTGGTCATATCAACCAAATAAGAATGTTTCGGACGTAACAAAAGTGTTGACGGAAAATTTACATTTTTTTTCAATTTTTCATAATTTTTTAAGTACTGGATTTAAATCATTCAAATGCACTTATTATACATACTGACAGTCACTGCTGTTCTACTATAGCCAATGACTTCCAATACTTTGTTTTGTGTAAGCCAGGCGCGGATCCAGGGGGGGGGCCTGGGGGGCCCGCCCCCCCCCCTCGCCACGAAAAAAAAACGAAAGGAGAGAAAAGGAAGAAAAAGAAAAAAAAGAAAAGGAGAAAGAAAAATTAAGAGCAAAAAATGAATAAAAGTGTCTAAGAACGTATTCAAAGTATATATTTCTGTAGGGGTTCGGTGGAGCTATAGCTGGATTATCTCTTTAGATATCTTTCAAAGGTTGGCGACGAAAGGAGAGCTACAATGTCCGAAAACAGGTGAATCGCTGAGTAATGATCCTTGACTTAAGATCTAAATAAGTAAACATCATGACATATGCAGTATGGGCCCGGCTAGCTGCACTGAAATGTAGTAACACTTTTGCGTCAAAGAGTGAAGTTTTTTTGTAATCTAGAGGGACTGAGAGGCAAAGTTTTTGCCATACAGACCTTGCAGAATGAATACAGAAGACAAGCTGTCAGGTGACGTGATATTGTGCACAGTGGCACCAGCCGTTGCAGGCAAAGTAGCGGCGTGCATACCCTGTTCGATTTCGAAACTGTCTGAAAAGTTTTAAAATGAACTTAAAAGGCTTTTAAGCTACAGACAGTGGCGTCGGCACAGTGGGCAATGGGTGACGTGTGTCCCCCTCCCCATCGATTCTTGAAAATTTTTAAAATGGCCCCAAAAGTCGTTTAAGCTACAGATTTCTGAGGAGATGTATTTTTCTGGTGAGATGTATTTTTGATGATTGGTTTATTTTTCTAACCATTTTCTTTCACAAACTGTTCTCAAACTATCATAAGTTTTGGAAATTCTTGACAAATTCCAGATTTTCGCACGCTCCGCTAGCATTAAGCCTTGTGTCAGAGTTGTCCTTATTATCAATAGCTTTCGTTAACTACTCACGGAGGAACAAAGGAGCAAAAGTGCTTTTTAAGAATTCTCAGTCAGAAGATTCGTTTCTGAATAGCATAGGTTGGTGGGAAAGTGAAAGTGTCCGATGCAGGTTCTGAATGCAGGTTTTGTCATGGACGAATATTTTACTCAAAATTTCGGCGCGCTTCGCGCGCTTACGACAGGGTTTACACCCGATTTCATATACCATTGACAAAGCTATGACGCAAGAAATTATTCAAATGCAAACATTTTTGTAAAAAGCACATCTCCTCTGTCGGGCTCTCATCATTATGGGATCTTTGACTAATCTAGTCTACCACATGATTTTAAAGATTGAAAGTACGTAATTGCCGTTGCTTATTTTCCAAACATTTTACCGCGACGTTCAATAACGACGAAAATCTTTCTGAAACGAATTTTGGCTGTCCACCATCCCTCTTGCTATACCTAAAAAGAATGTGATATATCATATCTCCTCCCATATGGATTTCGGGTAGTGAGAATCCCGTTGGTCCCTCTTTTGTATACTGTAACTAATTCAGAGCTCCCGGGAGGTTCTATACTGTTCTCTGTCAACCTTGGATATCCTTTTAAAATGTACAGGAAACATTTTTATTATAGTCCAAGAATGTTTCTGTGGACTCCACCCAGGTATAACTGCGTGCACAATTTTCCCATGGAAGTGGATCATGGGGGACGGGGGCACGCATCCCCCTCACTTTTTGGAAGGAGGGCATCGTCAAAAAGTCCCCCTCACTTTTTTCAAAAAATGATGGAACAGACTGCAATTATGCCTAGGAAAACAAAATTTTTAGAGGAAAAATAACCTAAAAATCCTACACTTTTGTTGCACCAAATCGCATCTGAGGGCATTCAGTTCTAGAAAAATTTCCCTTAGACCCCTCCCCCCATACCGACGATTACAAAACTTATTGCCTCCCTGTGACGCAAATTCTGGTTACCACCACTGCTTCTTCCACCAGGACGGCGATTCACAAATGTGAAAAAGTCCCACCCCCCCCACACACACACACACACACACTTTTGGAGGTGGATCCACGCCCATGATTTTTCCTGGGACTTAAGGAGGTTTGAAGACAATATATTAACCGTCTCTTACTCCTCTTTTTCACCCGAACAAAAGTTAGAATTCACTAAATTTTGGACATTTTTTAAACATACAATCACTTTAGAATGACCCAAAGATACCACCATTTTGCATATAGGCCCCCTAAAATTAACAAAAAATTTCTCAAAGGGAAGGGTAAACCCCTTCTTGGGATTGAACCCTCATGTACTAACAAGGAATGGCTCTCCCACTCTTGTATGTAGCGTATACAAAATTCCACTGCCTAAAAGGCACGGTTTAGCAGTTATCTGCAGTTCCCCCAATCACCAACTCCCGCCGGCACCATCGGTCATAGATTTCTGAAGGGTATAACCTTCAGAAATCCATAAAGAAGGTGATATATCATCTCTCCTCCCATATGGATGTCAGGTTGTGGGAGTACTGTTGATCCCCCTTTTCAGTGTACAATTAATGCAGAGCTCCCGGGAGGCTCTATACCGAAAATTTTCGGCGCGCTTCGCGCGCAATTGTTTACGCTTACGGAGAGAGGTACGTTTTTATTGAGTGATTGATTTATTCTTATCACTTTTAACCAAAAATCATTTGAAATATTTCACGACTTTTGCAAAGTCTTTTCAATATTTCTTGATTTTCGCTTGATCTGCGCACTTTTAGCCTTGAATTGCTCCTTTTACTATCAATAAGGTCCCTAACGTTTTCGCATTACTCATCGGTGGGGTTCTACCATAAGCCAATTATTTGTGTGCATAAACGTGATTTCAGAGGAGTCAGCATTGTAAGGATGTAAAGCAACTGATATTCATTTTTTCACCTTCTTCTTCTTATGAGAACTGAAAACTTAGTACCGAACCCACCTTCTAATTGATATACACACATAAAGGGAATTGACACCTTTAGTAATAGTAATGGTTTTAAATGTAAATTCAAATTTTCGGCGCGCTTCGCGCGCAATTGTTTCATCTACCGTCCTAAACCCGAATACCGTATAACGAAAATCAAACACTCATTATGGCGAAATTCATCTCAAGTTACCTACAAGGGCTCATAATGTTGGCGTGTAAGTTTTAAGATAACTTATATTCTTCGGAACTTCTGCAGGTACATATGGTAACTTATACTGAGCCATACACATCAAATTCCATGTAACATGAAAAGGTATAAAATCTCACTGACATAAGAACTGGAGGTCGATTTCTGTGCTCTTAAAATGCAATATTGCGAGAGCCCCTGGACCCCACGCGTAGGAACTCGCGCTTCGCGCTCGTGGTGCACCTTCGGTGCACATGAGATCTTCCATCCTGGGCCCCCCTCCCCTAAAAATTTCTGGATCCGCGCCTGGTGTAAGCTGTGCAAGCTTCAGATCTACAGCTACAAATGTTGACGGAAAATGTTACGTCCGAAACGGTGACTTTACTTCAACACCCTGACTCAGCCATGAATGCTCATAAACTTTGATACTTGTCAGCATGTTGACACTGTGCCAACTAATGTTGGTACCAAAAACCAGGAGGAAGTAGCATTTGTAGTGTTCAGTACGAGTAATTAAAAATTGACCTTTGAATTTCGGCCATATTTTCCGTCAACAATTTGCTAGTATATCACATCAGGTATATACTTAGACGCATAATACTGGTCCGGTTAAGCTATGGGAGCTTAAGCAAGTTTGATAGTATAAACTCAGACTGCAAAACATAAGAGAACATCTTGCTGGTGGATTGTGTAATGCCTAGAACCCCCATTAAGCCAATTGGTATAAGTTAAAAAAACCACAGCCTTTTACAAAACTCAAAGGCATGCAGATTTAGAAACATTACAAAACGGAATTGGGCATTTACAAAACAGTGAATTCTTGTCTTTATCCTTAGCCTACAGTTTTAAGTTTGAAGTTAGCCTAGGATCTTCAGTCTAAGAGAGCCAACATTCCATCCTTGGCTAACTTCAAAGTTAGCGAACCTTCAATCTTAGTAGGCTAAGCTTAGGCTAAACTCTGCCCCTTCTTGATTCGATTCCCACCTTCAATGTCTTCAGTATGAGTGAGAATTGGTGCTATATGTTGCCTAGGCTAGGCCTAACTTTAGGCTAAGCCTAGGCTTGAAAAGAGCAAAAGTAACACATTCTCCTCACGGCTTGGTGACCATGACTAACGTTAGGAGTAGGATAGGCTTATTAACACAGGGAATTAACACTTAGGCCTGGCCTAGGCCTAACGTAACAGTATGTGTACCAATAGCGTGAAACCAATAAAACTGTGTTTACCGATATCTTAAAAAAATTTGCGAGATTATTTTAATGCTGTATGAAAGACTTTGTCTTTGTACTGAATATGGATGATACTCTAGGCCTATGTACAATTTCATAAGTTCTGAAAAATGCAATCAATAAATGTGTTTCCCGCTATTGGTACACATACGGGCCTAGGCCTAGCGCCCTAGCCTAGGCCCGGACTGTGTCAATGTCATGTGTGGTCGTTCGCTGAGATACTGTGAACGACAGACAGTCCTATACTGAGGACTAACGTTAGGCCTAACGTTAGGCTTGTCTGAAACGAAACAAAACCAACGAAACACAATCAAACCTCTCACAAAGCGAAGAAAGCCCAAAACAAGCAATGTTTGGATTTAATACCAGGTGCACTCTGTGAAGGGATGTAATCATCCAAAGAAGATGGCCTTATTAATTCCCGCTTCTACTGAAAACGAGTTGAAAGTTTAACTGCAAGTTGAACTTTGCCGAATCCAATAAATAAGAAAGTACAAATTACAGTTGAGTTCCAAATGCAACCTTAACCACGCGCACGTGCAGGTTACTGTGCGGTAACACTCAGTAACTAACGTTAGGAATAGTCACTCAGAATAAAAGTTAGAAAAGCAGACAATCAAGGTGACCTGAGATTTCTCGAAGTCAAACTTTACACTGTTGTAGATTTTGAACTCTAGGAAGTATTTTAAACTTTTCAACTTTTTTACGACTACCACAATATCATGTGAACGTCGGTTTTATGAACTGAGACGGCCCAAATTGACATGACATAAATGAAAACACGCACGCACGCGCGCGTCGGCCTAGCGCCTACATATATACGCGCATGAAAAGAGATATGTACTTTGTCTTTGTACGCACAACGCATGAGTCATAATGTTAAAGTGCTGTGCATTTGATCATGTGATGAATGTACGTGCGTGCGGGAAGGAGCTTACGGACTTACTCAAAAGCGCTCTGTCAGGTCAGTGTACAAAACAATACGCGTACGGTAGGTTATCTCATTTCGCAACGACCATGCCGTCGCCAGCAGCCAACTATAACTTGACGAAGGAAGGGTTGCGTCGGTTGCGAACGTGTGTTGCGTTGATCCATTTACGTACTGTACACTCTTACGTTGAAAAACTTGTGATGACATAAAGGCGTGGCTTTTAGGTAGGCTAATTCTAAATTCTCAAAATTTGTAGGTTTTATCAGGGAGTATGTAGCGGAACACGTGTCAGCAGTTTCGATAAGACAATTACCATAACGTCTTTTTAAATGAGAACTTTTTTTAAATATGTTTTCAGTTTGTCAGTTTGTATAGAGAGTCATATTGTTCCACACCTCCTCACTTAATGGAACGTTCCTTTGTCAAGGTAATTGACCATATAAGGAAGTGTGCCCACCGAAAGACAAATTTTGATTGGTTGAAACGTGGTGACGCTCCAACTGCAGGTTCATGTACCTTTAGCAGGGAAGAGTGCTGTACATGTACACTCACATGTTGCAAAACCAAAAAGAATGTGATGGTATAATGGAACGTATAGATCACAGTGCTAGCGGAATAATAATTTTACATTGAACATTAATTTTTATGCTTTGCATCATATCAGGGGCGGGATTTGGGGTCGGAAAGTGGGGGGACAAAGCCGGGCGGATTGTCAAACGGCGCCGAAGGTGCCGCTGGAGGGCGAAGTGCTCCCCCTAACGGCGCGGGGTCCAGGGGCTTGCCTTAGGGCCTCTGGCGGGGTCCAAGGGGAAGCCCCCGGAAGCCGGATGGTGGTATAAGGTGGACAATTAAAATAAGCCTATCACAAAAATCACAATTTCACTTTTTCATTTATATTCATACTCTATGAGACTAACAGTCATATGGGATCGACAGTGCTGAGGGTTTGAGGATGTAAGGTAGAATGGATTATTTTGAGGGTCTCCAGGGGCTTTGGAACAATAATTTAAGAATGGGAGATCTAGTATTCAGAATGGGTGCGCGCGAAACGCGTTAAAAAATCGCATTTTTTATACTTTTTAGTAATATGAGTAACAGAAATGCTAAGAAAGAAAAATATCCCCAAGGAGAGTCTTACCACCCTTCGCTAAGTGCCTGTCTCTTATAACGGTACCAAAAATGACACTTTCCGTGTCTTACAACTTGCATCTAAACAACCTTTAAAGAGTCGGTAAATTCACACAGACGGATGGTGATAAAATTTTTGCTTTGAAAATGTCTGGGGGAGTGGGAACCTCCCCCACGCTGTATACGGCCATGAAGGCATTGATGGTTTCAATGATAATAGAAGAGTATGTACAAAGCTATGAAAAGCAGGATGTTCTACAGGAAGTAACCTGGACACCCCGAAGTAATATTTAAAACGGACGCGCAGAAGAAATCAGCTTGAGACATTTAATTGTAGCCCATTTTTTCTTTAGTTTTAAATGCAGTATTTTCATTGCATAAAAATTTTCCTTCTTTCCCCAGGCGCCAGTTCTTTCCATAGAGCAGGATATGGGAACCTAGGGTCCTCCCAGAGAAATTGTTCTTAGTTTGACGTCTTTTGTGGCCATTCTGGACCAAATCCTGCTTCCTCCTGGTGTAATATGAAATGCTAATGAAATATTTTCCATATGATGGTCGCAAATTTAAGATAGTAACTGTCAGTCAATTGCTGGGGATGGTGGTAGGGTGAGGAAATTGAACAGCGAGAGATTTAGCGAGGGATTTGGAAATGGTAATTTAGTCAAGCTGTCCTACAGGAAGTAATAACGAGGCAATTCCACCAGTTTTCCTAGGCACAGCAGTACAGCAGTACTAATTAGACATCGATTTATATAAGGCTCACATGAAGCATGGATCTTTTTTTTTTTTCGAAAATTGCGATTCCCTATACATGGGTAGGGTTTGGGACTTTGTTTGCGAGGGCCATGGTGAATTTTATCAAGTAGCCTACATTTGTAATTTCAGTGACCCTTATTTCAGAGCTCCAAGTCATAATCGTGTGGCCGGGGTAGGAGGGAAGAAATTTTGCTGTGTTAGACAAAATTTTCAACTGTTTAATAAGCTTTCTCTAGAGTTGCGCGCGAAACGCGCCGAGAAAAATTTTCCTAGCAATGTTATGGCTTTTGATATTAATATTTTCCTTCAAGTTTAAACATTGCAAAATTTGATCATAATAGGCTATTGAAAATTCGCTTATAATTTCTCTGGTCTCGCTTACTTTTGCTCTTTTTTTTTTGTTATTTTTAGTTTTTAAGCTCTGGCAAAAAGTAGGGGGACCCCCGCTTGCCCCCTCCGCGTAATCCCGCTTATGCTTTGCATATTCACAGTTTCGAATTCACACGCCATTTTGAATAATGTTGTTATGGTCCTTACCAATAAAAAGTGTCTAACTTTTGTGGAAAACCTTTGCGAATATTTTATTTAAATCCAAAATTTGCCTAGATTGATCAGGCGCGTAGCCAAGGGGGGGGGGAAGCCTCCCCCTTGAGCATATTTTTGTATTTTTTAATGATTTTCTATGAAAATACTAGTAACTCAAAAAAAATGTTTAGAAGCAACTTACAAGGCCTATGAAGTGCCATAGGTATTTTCGGCTAAATTTTCTTGGCGTTTCGCGCCAATCTTGGTGGGGTTACGCTTAGATGGTTTGCCTACAGGCCCCCCCCCCCCGGAAAATTCCTGGCTATGCGCTTTAGATTGATATTGATATATTGTTATGGAAAATTTCAATAGTGTAGGAGGTAGAGGAGTCTAAAGCGTCTGTGTTTGTTCTTTTATCGACTGGAGTCGGACTTGAGTCACTATTTTTGTTGACTCGACTCGAGTCAGTTGGGTCAAAAGACTCGACTAATTAGAATCGATTCTAATTGAAGCTGCATCCGCCTAAGGTTAGCTATTTAGTTAGGAATCTGGTGGTGTGGCATCAACTCGAGCTTCTGATAGATTCCTGGATGCAAACATAGAAACGATGCCCGTGATCCTTAAAAAAAGGAAAGGAAAGACTAGATGACTAATTTAATTGAAATGGAGCGTGAAAGTGATCTGTACAAAGGGAGAGTGAAAGTGAGCTGTATAAAGTAAAAGGGTAAACAAATCTGTAATGGTTGAATTCATCATAACTTGATACTCGTTGACATATAGATGAAGGGAGCCTCAGGAGACACAATTGTGGCCTCCAACACCGGTGTCAGGATCCGGAGTGACCACGTCAGCATGTAAGGCAATTGTGTTAATAACTTGCTTGTCTGATCTAGTATTATAGGTCAATTATAGGTCAATAATTATGATCAACTAACTCGAGATGACTCGAGTAGACAAAGTGATTCGACTCCATTGGCATGGGCGTCACCAGACATTTTAAGGGGGTTGTATTTTGTGTGAAGGAAGTTATTGCGGCGATAGCGGTAATTAGCCTCCCGTATAGAGCAAGCACTACGGCTCTGAGGAGTTAGACATTTAAATTTCGTCAATATTGCTTGATTGATAATGCCAAAAACATGATTTTATATAAAGGCAAAACGTAAACCCATGGATGGAGATCAAAGAGAAAGATTTTAAGACTTAAAATGACAATGGCACCAGAACGATTTTTTTTTTAAATTGGGGGATCCATGCGCTGGGTCAAGTGAGCCAACTGCCGGTTGGATCCAGAGGTAAAGGATTCCCTGGACGAAAACCCTCGGAAGCTCGTGGAATAAAATGGAATATTCAAGATTAAGTAGGTAAAAATTGCCCACTTCAAATAACAAATCATAGAAATTGAACTCTGCAATGCAAAGATCGGAAAATCGTTCAAATCTGCAATGAATAGTGTCTCTTAACTGCTTAAGTTATCAGGTTTTATAGAAGAGAACAGTAAGTTTATGCACAATGTGATTTTGTCAATTTTCTTTGTTTTTTAGTTTCAACCTTTCTCCTGCAAGACTTAGAAAATACTGTACATGTCATTTATTCATTTATTCCATTAAAATAAGTGATGGAAAGGTACAAATTGAAAAAATTGGAGGATGAACAGAATTAAGAAGTTGGTTGAGATTTGGAATAATTTGATTGACCCATCACTCTGTTTGATACATCAGTACGTACACAGAGATAAAAAGAAGTTAATTTTCAACCATTTCTTAAACTTAAAGTGCCGTTCAACATGGCAGGTTTTTGTGGGATAGCCTACTTTTCATAACACTATCAGATCAATTAAAAACGCCTTATTGCTGAAATATAGCACCGTCGAGTCAAAGGTGCATGGATATTTGACACTGACAAGCATATGTCATGCATTCTGTGCGCTAGGAGTCGAAATCTAGAGAAGGGCATCCTACTTTACAGGTTTTTCTATGTGTAGTAATGTAAGAAATGTGCAACTCGCGTGACATCTGCATGTGGACACATTTTGTGCATGCCATGTAGTTTGTGTCACACCATGTGATACAACCAAGGGAGAGGGGTAACAATCCAATTTTCCTGGTGTAAAAACTGTATTATGGCTCACACATTTAGTTTACCCCCTTGAGAACATATATGATCCCACAAATTTTCAAGTCTGCATGGCTACGCCATCTATTGCTCCCCACACCGACAGCAGCAGTGGCGCCAATAGGACTTGCTAGTCGGAGGCACGGTACAAAAAGTAAGGGGTGAAATAGTAATTTGGGGGTACTCGATTTGTAATTGCAGCGAAATTAACCATTCAACAAATTTATACTTTGCAATGGCAGAAAAAAAAACAAACCTATTTCGATTTTGGTACATCCTTTGAACGTTTCTGTAAAACAAAGCTCAAAGGGGGTCGTTAACACCCTCGATCCCCCTGGTGACGCCCATGGTTGGGCACTCGACTCGACTCGAGTTCAGTTGGTGACTCGACTCGACTCGACATGGCAAGTGAAAGACTCAGACTTGACTCTGACTCGATTATAGTGGAAGACTCGACTCGACTCTAGACTCGAACTTCAGTGACTCGATTACAAGACTGGTTACAGCCAGGTATTCATTCAATGTCTCAACCAGTTAATTTCGTTTTCCATCACAAATTTTTTGCAAACTACCAAATCTTGGCAAATTCGCAAACTACAAAATCTGGCGCTCCCCGCGATTTTATTCCCTGTGCCATGCCAGTATAAAGTGTTCTCACAATATAGCAATGGTAAGAAGGGATTTCCATGGACGCATGATCGACGTACTTTTTCGGGTAGGGGGGAGTGATCCTTTTTTGCCCAAGGAACATCTTTATTGCCCGATTTTCCCCTAAAGCTGCCAGAGAAATAGATTTTCCCGACCTCGAGTGCGGGAGGGACCCTGCAGGCCCCTGCCCGGCCCGGCGGCTCGTACGCCTATCAGGCCCGCAGCCAGACAAGGTGCTGAAGGGGGCGAAAAAGCTTCTAGGGGCGAAAAATTTTCCAGAGGGGGAGAAACATACTAAATTACTGCATTACGGCAATGCTAATTTTTGATCTTCTGGGGCGAAAAATTTTCGCCCCCCCCCTTGGCCCCCTTGACTGCGGGCCTGACGCCTATGGGGTTATTTGCAAATAGGCCGATTGTTCTTGGGTATACAGCGTACTGAGAGTATAACGGAGAAGTAAAATTGTAAGCCTAAATGCGAGGCAAGGGAATTCTTTTCACCTCCCCTATTTTTGGGAAAGACACATTTATCTTTTCTGAAATCGAAAATAGCGTATTACCGGGAGTTCTACATTTAGACTCAAATTCTTGTTTGGCAGACATGTTTTGTTCAAAAATTGAATGTGTCTTGGTGCACAGCTCTCTGTAGTCGATCGTGGTTTCAAATCAACATTTGTTTTAGTGATAACCCTCATCGCCATAACCCCTACTTTTTATGCCTCATCTCAACTACAAATGTCATAAAATTATCCACCTAAAAATCGTTAGACTATTTGGGACTTTGGGTATAAATCTACAGTAAGTGAAGCAATTAAGAAATCTACAGCGCGCGATGGGCATTTTTTGTTTGCATTGAAGAATGTATGTGCGCTCTTGAGACCAAAGGAAGTCAAAAAGTCGGGGCGACTGATCGTCGTCGAGAAAGTGGTCAGCGCCAAGTGAGTGGGGTGACCTCCCGGTGGGGAAATTTTCCAGTTTTGTCGTGATACGATAATACATGAAGTCCACGCCAACGGCAAGTCTTGATTTTGCTCTAAATGTGGACGAATTCTTTAACAAAAACCCCATATATTCCCATTTCTTCACTAAAAACCCAAGAAATTTGCTTTCGTCATCAAGTGTGTGTATGTGAGTGTATGCAGGTATGTATGCACATGGCCCCCATGGGGGAAAGGCTGCCATCCGCGGGAAATTTTCTTCAGTTTCGTCGTGGAGACTTAATTAGTTTGATAAAGTATGTAATCCCTGATGATGACCAGCCGCCCGACGAAATTCTTGGTTTTGCGTTTAGGAGGGAAGATTCTCAAAAAAGGTTAGTTTCCAACTTTCCTCAATAATAAACAAACATTTTTAAATTTTATTCAATAGAATCCCAAAATTTTACGCGCTCCTAAATCTTCTCTTTCGCCATCCTTTCGGCAACCCGTGGCATCTATATCGGAGCTTCGGGTGCAACCCTCACAATCGGCGTTTTCTATCACTGATGAACATTGTTAGCATAAAACAGTGGCGGATCCAGGATTTGGCAAAAGGGGGGGGGGGCAGGTCATAGTGGTTTGTATAAAATCCGATCTGGGGGAGGGGTCTAAGGGGAGGGGGTGCCCACCCCTTTGAGAAATTTTTGTTAATTTAAGGTTGCTCAGATGCAAAATGGTGATGTCTGTGGTCTATTTTTTGAACTAATCATATATGGCTGGAAAGTATTCATTACTCAGTGAATTTTATTTTTTGGTTGGGTAAAAGATGCTTTTCTGGGGAGGTCTAAGGGGAGGGGTGTCCCCTCCCTATTGAGAAATTTTTGTTAATTTAAGATCGCTTAGATGCAAAATGGTGATGCCTTTAGTATATTTTTGAAATGACCATATATCGCTGGAAAATGTTCATAATTTAATGAATTTTAAATTTACCCTAAATTAACAGTACATTCCATTAAAATAAATTACAAGGCTTAAATAAGACACTACAGGGTAATATTGCAGCAAGTTATAGTTAAAAGCCTGATTTTGTGGAAATATTCCTCTAAATATTGAAGAATTCTGAAATTCTCTTGAAAGTAGAAGCAGTGCTCCCAGATATGTGGGCCTGGCCGGTAATAGACTGAATTAGCAATCCATTAATACAGTGCTCATGAGTAACTCCTAGAAAGTTACTGAGGCCAATATAAGCCAAAATGTTATCAGCTGAAAGTCAGTAGCAGAGTTATTAACATAACACTTATTTTCTGAGGTAGAAAATAATGAACAAATTTGAGTTTCACTCTGACACATCTCATAGGCCTATTTCATTGGAATAGGACCTTGTCCTTTGTTTTATAAAGTTGAAAAAAAAATTCAAAATCTTTTGGAAGAAGGGGGGCCGGGCCCCCTGGGCCCCCCTAAATCCGCCCGTGTATGGTATAAAAATTTGAAAGTGCCATAAAAGCACACATTGTGAGTTTCAACCAGAGGGGTGGCATATCCAAGTTGAAAACTTCTGCAAGGATCTAGGGGACGGGGAAGTAGCCTGATTTAGTGTGTAAGTCAATAACAAATGGTACGCTACCTGTGTATCCGCGTATACAAGGTCTTCTAATTGAGGGGAGGGGGTGACTTCGAGTTTGACAAATGCCGAGTATAGCGGCCTTAGGAAAAGTGTAGTCAGTAAAGTATTTTCAACCAGGGGCGCCCCCCCCCCCACTTCCCTTGATTCGCGCTTGAATGCAAAACGTTTCGTCTGGCTATCAATCACAGAACAGCCGACAAGCTGACCGTCATAAGATATTTAAATTACCATATCATGAAGGTTAAGAATTTGGAAAGAAGCCTTAGCATTTATTTTAAGTTCAGAAAGCGCGTGTACCAGCAATCATTCTTCCATTGATTAGCGTATATATACCTGATTTTGGTCCGTTTGAAGGCAGTTGGATGTTAAATTCACAAGTAAGTAAAGCAAGATACCCTAAAGCGCCCGGAGTTCGCTGTAAATTTGGTATTCGACTTGGAGGATTTCTTCTCTTGAGTTCAAGGAACTGAAGGTCAGAAAGTCAGGGAGACTGATCGTCGTCGGGACAGTGGTGACGCCAGATGGGGTTAGGGGCCATGTCCCCTCGTCGAGGAAGGATCCCCCACTGTCGGATAAATTTTCCAATGTAGTCGGGAAATTGCAATAAAATACGAAGTAGCCCACAACAGCCATTCGCCTCTGTGATTTACGTGATATTTTGATTTAAATGAGGGCATGCATATTCTGTAATAAGTCCCGCACTGAAATTTTCCAATTTCACGACTAAAAACCCAAAATGCGGGCCGAAAATTTTGAATTTTGCTGTCGCCAACCTTTCGGCAACCCGTCGCCCTTGTCGAGACTTCAACTTGCAGTTCCACGTAGGGGAAAAACTTGGACCCCAATCGCTCGAATTTGTGCGCTACCCGAGCGTCGGGATTACACATTTTATCGGACCTACTATCCTGACTACATGTTTTCCGAAGAAATTGGAAAATTCTGCGACCGGAAAGACCAAGGCTTCCTGTGCTTCCCCTGTCTGCCCCGCCCCATCCCCACCCCCATTTATGTCATTTATAGGGCAAACTACGAAACATTTACAGGACATAAACATTAAAAGGAAAAATGTATCCAAGCGGATTGAAACAACATCATCGAGGCGTTTTTTCAGGCCATGTTGAGTACGGTACTAATACTTAAGGATGCGGATAAAAAGGGGTGTTCGCTCCAGCTCCCCTCCCCTCCCCAACCGGCACTTCTAATTGTATGTCACACAGCTTCACACTAGATCTCTAACTGGTGCATAGCTAGCAATAGAGAAAAACAAATCGGTTGCATGATAGCAACAACACCCCTTCCCAAAGCAGTACTTCACTTGATGGAATGATGGAATGATTTAAGAGTGTTACTATTCAATGCTTCTTTTCGGGTACTGTACGTCGAGTTTGTGCCTGTAGTGGTCACTAGCTTAGATAACAGTCTTCTCTGTTTTCTAGTGCTCATCATATGCTGTCTGTAAAACTGTATCGTAATCTTAACCATATCGTAAAATTAAAATTTTTTAAAATTAAATAAAATTTTATATAATAAAAATAAATTTGAAATTGAAATTGGAAATATCACGGGTGAATGGATATTTATGTAGCACAAAACTGCGTCTATGAATCGTTTACAAATGATAAAATTGCTGTTAAAGAAGCCAGGGTGTAACTCGATGGAAAATTAATTTTCCAAAATAAAGTAGAGCTAATTCTTTTTAGGTGTGGAAAGTTTCCTGAATTTACAGAAGGATATGTTTCTGTTTTAGGGAGTTTTTCGAGTGCAGCATGATAAACCTTAATATGTTATCTCCCTTCTAAACTTAGTGAAAACATTCTTTGGGGGTTTTTATATTAGCTTTGATAATACAAATGTCTCATCGGTATGACCAGAGAGGCGAAAATACTCATGATGTGAGTTTCTTCAGAAGAAATTTGGTCAAGTTGCTGTGACACTTTAAATGAAATTGAAATTGTTGTTGTCTACACTGATGCATTCCAATCTCCTGTCTTCCGTCTGCACCAGCCCCTTTCTCTTGCCCTGCTTTGTCCCTCCCTCCCCTGTCCTTTTCACTGTTCGCTCGGTCTTTCTCTCTCCCTCTTCTCTCTCCTCTTTTTTCTATTTTCCCCCCTCTTTCTTATTTCCTCTAACTTTCCTTCGTTTGCACTTCCCTTTTTCCTTTATTTTGCCGACTAGTGCAGAACTTGCCGACTGCGTGGATCTTGGGGGGGGGGGGGGTGTCATACCCCACACCCCCTCTAGCGTCGTCCCTGGCATTAATGCCATTTGTAGACAGTGAAAACGCTTTATTCTAGTGCCCACAATCGTATAAATGTTTCAGAGCTTCCAGGGGCTTTGAAACTTGAAGCAGGAGCTGGAAGACACCCAGCTCCCTGACTTGCTGCCAGTTACAAGGTGTTCCATCCACTTTGAAGTAATTTCCTAGTGCGTTCATATACATATTCATAATCCAGGATTATTTCACCTTTATGACTTAGTAATTAACAAGAGGCAGTTCGTTTTCAACAATAATTAAGCCAAACAATCTTTAAAATTAGTCAAAATGGTCACAGGATAATGATCGTTGAAACTGAACATTGTGGCAAATGCATTTCTGCAATATGTGGAAACACTTAGCACGGTGCGTGACGATTGTACACCTGGGCCATGCCAAAGCTAGCTTGCTGTGGATAAAAGTTACAGTAGACATCACCGACAGTTGTAAATGTGGAAACAGACCTAGGCAAGTTTTAAAGTTAAAAAGGGTAAAAGAATGAGCTTTCTGTAAAGATTCGCATTTTGTACACAGACGTGAAGGTGGAAAGACATGATATTTAATTTCAGAATAGATTTCGATTTGAATTAAAAGTCTTGTTTACCGCGATTTAATAATAGTTTGCAAAGGCTATGCCCAGCCTACATTATTATGAATAATATCATACTAAGTTAGGCTAGGCCTAGGCCTATATCAGCTAGCCAGTGGTATATGGTATGATGGTCCTTCTTTGGAGGGGTGATGACATGATGGATCCATCAGTTGTGTAAAACAAAAGTCATAGTTGGAACAGAGTAGACACATTAAAAATATGGGATATTGCCCCAGAGAAAGTCCCCTATTATCAGCCTGCATCGTTTTACCTCAACAAGCTCTAACATTAGACTCACTAGGCCTATATGTTAGCCTGTCTAGGCTAATTAAGGTGTCTGCAACACAACTATTTGTTTAACATATCAATCATCAAACATGGCAGTGCAAGGGACAGGAGATGAAGCTCTGTTGCCAGCATCAGAATTGGATGGGAAACTATATACTGCTGGATGAACTGTATTATCACTGTCAAGTTATATATGGTGCTAGGCAATGTAACTAAATTTCAGTGTGTTTATTTTGAAATTCTAGCTTGTGAATGAAGAGCAGGCCAGTGTCTAGCAGTTGCTAGTTGTGAACATGGTGGCCCTCCCCCTGTGTAGACCACCAACTCGATCCTTACTGTCAATTGGCAATTTGATTGTCAAGAAGGTTAAATCTGCAAATAGTAACCTGCTTAATTGCAGAAGTTTGGAAAACATTGAGTAATATTTTCATAGTTTGTACACAAAAGCAAAGTGGAGGTCTGAGTCATTGCCACTTTCAGTTTAGGTTTACCTTACATTGATATAGGCTTTAGCCTAGTTTATTATCATGTGTACTGAACTGATGATATATTAAAAAACAAGTGAAGGTGTTCCTATCCTCCTCAGTGGTGTTACCAATTAAGGTGAGAGAAGTGCTCCTCCATACTTTTTTCCTAGCTGCTATACCAAGTATGTGAACACATGTACATATGATTGTACACATTTGGCTATTCCTATGGTGCCATCACCTGTGTAACTGCAAAAAAAAAAAAAAAAACATTCCATTTAAAATGTTTATGGAGCCCTTCATGTCAGCCAAAGTGAAAAAGACCTATTAACATCAATGGAGCCCTGGGACCCTCTTGGCCATTAATCATCCTTTTTCAACACCACATTCGTCATCCATCTTCATGTCATGTTCAAAACTAATACAGTGCAGATCACTGCATTCTTTTAAATGCTGACATTTGAAGGTGCTCTAATTTATACTCAAAGACTTTTTTAATCAGGTGTGAACTGCTTGAATGCCCAGTTAGTGGCCTTTTTTACTGAGCCCTGCATAAATGGTTCCAAACCAATCCTAATGCCAACACCCCCACCCCCACCCTACCACCTCCATCCCATTCAAAAAAGGATTATCACATTTTTAGATGGAAACTAGGTGTCCAGACCCCCATAAAAATGATTTCCCCAGGTTTTTTAGTTGAAACAAAAGGAGCAGGCATGTACAGTTTTTAAATTGCTTGCAATGGGGATTGGAAACTTCAAGACAACTTATGATAATCAGTTTTAGCTGATCAATTTATGTGTGTTGATTTAATTACTACAGCATCGATGTCATGCAAAGCTTATTACATTCATCATTCTGTCAACAATCATACATGCTGGAGATTCTGTTGAGCTATTTTTCACTTTCCATATTAGAGAGGATATGGCATCCTGCAAACCAGGGAGTTGCTGGCAACTCTCTGCCTGAACATATGTAGGAATATTCCCAGAGTTCTAAATAGAGTTGAAAACTGCACTTTGATTGACATTCATTCAAACAATAGAAGTGTCACTTTGTTGGTCAGCAGTGACTTGTTCAGTCTGTTGTGTTCCCATAAGCTCTCACACACTGTGCTTGACAATATTGCCTCAAACAATTGAAGCTCAGTGCAGGCTACTGTGGCTCTGTCTTAGAGGTATACTACACAGGAGGTTTGGTTTGAATTGGAGGAGGTGCTAGAAGTTAACTTAGTAGGGAGAATTGTTACTGTCTGGGGTGAGCTTAGAGAGCCTGTAACCTTTGTAGACATTTCACATAGTTTTATGGATAATTTTATTTATATCAGCATTAAGTGGTATTATTTTAAAATGAATTTTAAAATTAAACTACCTCTATAAATTGGTCACTTTATGCACTGCTGAAGGTAGTTGTAAATATTTTTCAATTTGGATGATTTGGCATCTACACAGTTGCTCAAAATCAAAATTTTTGACAAAGGGTAGGGTATACCACCTCCCCTTACACCCCTCCCCAGTGGCCGGTACATTAAATGTCCTAGTATTTTGCTTTACACAAAAAACAGTAACCCTGTCAAATTGAGTGTGTTAGCTGGAATTTGGTATTTCATTTTGGATCTCATATGGTTCTTATTATAAAAAGCAATTGTTATTACAAAAGACAGCTATAGAACAAATTACTTAAACTTGATTACGTATTTACGTAAACATAGTTTTGCAATTTCCGTTTAGGACACAAGACCAAATTACACCACCGATTCCCTTTACTGTGAAAATTATTAACTGCAAATGATGATATTTGGTCCCTGGATACACTGTTGCAATAGTTCTGGTTAAGGTCTGTCCTAACTGTAGTGCTTACATATTTTTTCATTTTTTCATTTTATTTAGGTCCAGGAACAATTAGAATGGAAGCAATCATGGAGCCAAGTGCTTTGAGGCACAAGACAGTCCCCAAATGTGCTCAGTGTCGCAACCACAATCAAATTGTGCCTCGTAAAGGTCATAAAAATAGGTGTCCATGGTCCAAGTGCACATGTAGGAAGTGTACACTGACATTTGAAAAGAGACAGTTATCAGCCACACGGCAGAGAATGAGGCGGGAGCCTCTTGAAGATGATGAAACTGAACAGCAGGATGAGGTCCAGCTGCTTCTAAGTAAGTTTATATTTACCCAGGGAAAAATCATTTTGAAACCTGTTGGACAGGACGAAACAGTTTGAACATAAAGAAAGAATAACAAGTAACAAGCATAAACAGGGTTTCAGCAGGTGTCACTGGGTACTGGTTGATACCTGCTGACTGTGTTGGCTTCAAAAATGGCTGGTTGCCAGTTCATACCTGTTAATACCAGTTTAAACCAAGCCTGTGGCCAAGGGGGGGGGGGGAGCAGTGCCCCTCTAGAAAAGTATTCCCCCGTGGAAAATTTTTGATGACTATCACCTTAATAGATTTTAATACATCTCGCCTCCTGCAAAAGTATTTTGCTCCCCCCCCCCTCCCCGAAGCTATCTTTCCCCCCTTGAGTTCCTTGTCTGGCCAGGGATTGGCCCAAACCTGTGGGAATTTCAGAGGGTTTCGGCAGGAGTTTTCTCTGGAGAAGGATAGTCCTGGAAAACATCAAGTATGAAACTAATAATTCTGTTGGAATTTTTAAAATTTGTTTTCTTAACAAGTTTACAATCAGGCTTTTTAATGAACTTAAAGTGGCCATGACACGTAAATTGGAGTAACGGGAGACTAATTTAGCCTTAAGTACACAAAAAGGTCTTTCTAAAACTGTTTTCATCACCCTTACAGCCTTGAGCATTAAAAAGAAATTAATGTTTCAAAAAATTGCACCAAAAATAGACTGTTGAAAATGAGATTTCAAGCCAACACAATAATGACGTCATTTTAGGAACACCATCCTCCGCATACCGAACCTGGCGTACAGCATAGCCTATACATAAGTAAGAGATAGTAAGGATTGTAATTCGCGGCATGTCTTGAATTTGAACTTTATTCTGTCTGTTTGGAGAGTGGTATCGGTCTGTTACATTTTGGGGCTGCAATAGGCTATTACTAATAATTACAAAAACTCTTGATTCATAACCGAAAAACGAAAAAACTCGGCAGTATACTGTTGGTTCGGTCTGCGTACAGTGAGTGGACTGGCAGCAGCCAGCGAATAATACTGTGCACACGCAATCATAGCCTAGGCTACTAGTTCCACGATTTCCACTGACACTTGCACGAAAGTAACCTGAAGTTCATATTTGGACTGCCTACATAAAACTTTCCAAGCTAAAGTCCCTTTCAATTGCTCCAAATGCTTCTCGTGCTCGAATTGTTGTGGTGTTGTACTTTTACCTCACCTAACACTGTCTCAAATCGATACGGTCCTGTGCGCCGTAACGAATTACTCACCCCATCTGCACCACTGACGTCTTGTCAGTATCGCCTTCGCCTTTCTGATTTCAAATCCAAGAAAACTCACTTTACCGACAGTCCCACTGACCATTCCTGTCCGATCAGGGAGTTGCCATTAGAGGACAACTCCCTGGCTCAGATCCGCCATTCCAAAGAAAGTATTAAATTTGATTTCACATGGTACCTACTACAAAACAGTGCTGGTGATACATTGTGTAGTAACAGGTATGTTGTGTGCTGTACCCATGGAAGTAGTACTTCCATGCTGTACCTATGCTGTGTGTTGTGAATGTTTGTACATGCAGCTACTTATCATGACACCAAGACGAAAAACCTGCGTGAAATGCATTTAATTGACTGAAACAAGTGGTAAGCACGAGAAAAGGGATAACAATTCCAAAATTTACAACTTTTCACGCAGGTTTTACATTGTATCGACCTTGGTAACCGGTACAATGGAATGCAAACACTGTATCAAATGTCCGAAGGATACCACGGCAAACAACGATCAGTTCCTAAAGTGACGTCACATGACGTAACAAGATTTTGAGAATTTTTGGAAAGACTAACTTTTCAGGGCTGGAAGAGGGTGTATTTTTTCTCAATTTTCGAGCCGAAAAACAAGTTGTAAACAAACAGAATGGTTGATTTTCGTTGTAGGAAACGTATTCCTAAGGATACAAAAGGGTTTAAACCGTTAATTTACACGTGGCATAGCCACTTTAAAGGAATAGCTTTAAGCCTTCATTTGTGCAGTGGTTTAAGAGATGTGAATGAAAATGAAGGGTTTTATACTGTGAATTTTTCAGGCACTGTACACCAACATTGCTTCAATGTGATGAGAGTGTAAAGAGAGCACAACAACTTCCTAATCCAAATTAGCTCACTTATTAAAATTCTTTTTTATTTTATTTTGAGTAGTAGTTAATTGGTACTCTGTGCTAAAAGGTTCTTTAAAACCTTTAGTCACTATTCTGGTACACTTTGTGAAAATTCGTGTTCACTGGATTTCATTTAAGCACTATATTATTTCTCCTTTCATAGAGTGAATTACAGTATCAATAACTGTTTCTAATATTATACATCTAGTAGTGCCCTGAGCAGCATTCCAAAGGCACAGGTGGCCTTTAACTCATAGTTGTTGTCATGGGCACATATGTATAAAACCAGCAGCAGTTTATATCCTTAAGATAGATTTAAGAGGTTTTCAAGCATTTCATGCCAATGGCCACTTTTTTGTGAGTTTTTACTTTGAATTAATTGCAGTAGCCAGGAGGTCATTAAACAGTTTGTATTCATATTAAAATGTTGGGTTCCTCCAATCTTCCATGGGTCATTTTAGTGAACATTCTGGGCCACAAATGGCCTGTGGGCTTTTACTTGGGAAGCTAAGGCTTTAAGCAAAATGAAAGAGTGCCCCTACTGTGTTCTGCTGCAGTCAGATTAGTGGGTAAGGCACAAGTACCACTCACAAGAAGTCTCTCAAAGTTAATTATAGAATATGTATCCATACCTCAGTATGTCAGCATTCAGTTAAATGTGTATCATGTTTATGTGCACTTTGAAACATTTTGTTTGTTTAGATTTAAAATCAACCATTGAGAAGAAAGAAAAGAAAAAGGAATCACATGACACAGCATCAGAAGGAAAACAGAAATACAGATACTCTGGAAATATTCAAAACAACATGTACTTTCCTGCCAATCCACAACCACAGGAGACTGTGAAGCCCAAAGATTCTGAAGGTGTCAGTGGCTCACCACCTGTGGACCTTGTGACACCATCAGGATACAATAATGATTTGTCCTGGCCACCCCCTTGTCCTTTTTGTCCATGTAACCATTGGGAGATGGTTCTTCCACCCACTCAACAAATGCCCACGTTCAACCCAGAGGGATGCCAATATATGCCACACCAGTTGCCCAATGCATGGGCATCACCATACAACCATTACATAGAACACAGCTTCCACAACCCTGAAAGTTTGGTGACAAGGTTCCCAGCCTCTTCCGTAAGCCAGCCACCTGAGTCTAATTCTATGTTCCAGTATCAGCCTTTCACAACTGCACAGTACTCATTCAGCAATGGCCCCCTTAACCTACAAAGTAACAACCCTAGGTTTGCATCAAGGGACCAAACCAACTAATGTCACATTTTTGTTGGATGGAGTTTGTTTTATGTGGTTTTCTGTAAAAAGTGTTTACAAAATTATGAAATTTTTTACTACTTGATTTTTTTCTTTGTTTATCAGGCTTTCTTATTAATTTTTTTATTCATAACTCTCAAGAGGGGTTTCACTACTGTTTTGTGTAGTGTTGATTAACTATGTGAAACAAGAACATTCCAGTAGCATCATATAGTGCCCAGCTGCCATAAGCATAGTATTAAGAAAAGTGCAGAAGCTCTAAAAAACAAAAATATCTTGGTTTATTTCATACAAGCACATGATAATGTGAATGGGGGCAGCAGATAGCATGCGGTTCATAATTTGATTTTGTGGGAACCTTATCTTAGTACCTTAGTTTTAATAGCATTTTTAAAAAAATTAAATTTTTACATAATTAATGGATCTAATTTTTGAAGAGATTTAAACTAATGAGGAAACTGATTAGAATTCCATAGAAGTACTTGAAGTACATTGCCAATAATTTTTTCTAATTTCTGCATTACTGGGAATTAAAATCCTGACAAGGCTTTACTGAAGCATCCATAAATAGTAGTAAAGACTTGGTTTGGTTGGAAGATTTGGTCTTTGAGAAATGAAGGCATGAAAATTTAATACTTCAAATCGTTTTGAGATACAGGTTTAGTTGAGAAATTTACTTACACATCCATTAAAACTTAAACTGGGTTGGGGAGATTTGATCCACTTTAAGATTTACATGGCAGGAGATAAAATGTCATTATTGAAAACAGTTGAAAGATTTACATCTAATAGATGCAAATAGCTTTTTGATTTTAAGTAGTGTAAGGTTGTTTCATTCTTGTTGTGGCTTGTTTTAAAATTGTTTTTTAAAGAGTTTAGACTTCTTGTTGTTTAAAGAAAATGCATGGTAATACCTTTCATATTTTTTCTCAAACACCCATCTTAGTGGTTTGCTGTTTGGTAGCATATAATTAAAGATGCAGATAAGAAAGTGTATACTTACTTAAGTTTCACTTATGGTTGGGAAGTGAAACTAGCTCATATGAGACTTTTAATATCACAAGTTAACCATGTATAAACATTATTGTAGTGATAGGATTGGAATAAGTTATATGCAACATTTTAAATGCATACAAGTCTTATATATTTTTTTTTTTGCTAGGTTAGAATTTAAGCTTTGTATTGTCATTTTTGTCTTTCATTCATAAATATAAACTAAGTAAACAATAGACAAATTCTTTGACATTTATTTGCTTCTTGCTGTATGCTAAGAAAATGGAAGATACACTTAGGCCTGGTCTCTTTTTGTTGTGTACTCTTAATAGTAACCACTCTTTGTGCATGCCCTAATATGGTGTTCACAGTGAAAGTACTAAACTCGTGCTTGGGCCTAGCAATAATACATCTTCTATGCGTGTGTAAGATAAACACTGTGACAAAGCCAAAAAGAAAAAGAAAAAAAATCTCATATTAACAGATAACCTTTTACTGATAGTGTAAATTAGTCTCCAACACATTTAAGTATCATACCAATTTTGTCAACCAACGTCAACCAACACAGCTATCCTGGAAACTTTGCAACAAAGTTTCTACGATATGTTAAAAAGTATGAGACGGTCTGATACGAGGAGAACATTTAGGTTTTGGTGATAGTATCCTTTGTGGGTAATTCCATAAATTTGGGTGCAAGTTGTAAAAAAATGCTTTAGATAGGTACTGTCTTGTGAGTTTAGTCCACGTGGTCATTGTTGCACTTTTATTTTACCATCATTATTAAGTTAATTACAAAATTCCTTCAAAATTTGTATTATTGCAATAAATCTTCCTAGTTGTGATGAAAAATGAGCCAAAATCAGGCACTTTTAGGCAAAAATTATGTCATTAAAAGTTATCACATAAAAAGTGGGATTTTGACATTATTTTAGGGTTTCCTATTTCCTTTTTTACAACAAAAGTGTTGATGACATATCGGTTGTGACAAAAACGCATGGTTTATAAAAATATCCACCATTCTTGAACAGAGCTGGTTGACAACAAAAAAAGAAGAAGTTCCACGTGTAAACTTTGATGTGTGTCCCCTTTTAAACAGGGAAATTTTTAAAGTAATATTGCCCATATGAACTACTCCAATCTTTTACAGTTTTATGTATATTAAAGCCTGGACATAGCTTTGTCAAAAAAAAAATTAAAAAAAAATTAAAAAAAAACAGAAATAAGGTTATTTTCAATTTCCCACACAAAGTAATTTTGGTGTCCTCTGTCCTCTGAAATGTTTACATGCATAGGAAACTTTTACAGATGGAAAAAAAGTTCTCCGAACTTGGTATATTTTTACTTTTTTACCTGAATTATGTTTTCATAAGGCTTTAAACATGCACTTGGTAGAACTTTGCCAACTTTTTGATTTTGAATTCTTAGGCCTTTTCAATTTGGTGTGCTACTACCTTCTTTACACAAGGAACATGTGTTTTTGCACTGTGAAGTTGAGATAAAATAAATTGAGAAAAAAAAAGAGAGTTTTTAGCATCAAATGATTCAAACGGTTTTGATAATACACATGTGAAACAGATCCATGTGTGATCTTAATGTAATTTCAGTATTTTTGTGTCAGTATAGTGTACATCCTCAAATTGCCCCCCCACCCATAGCACAAACATCCATTCCATGTGTAAAGGGCCTGCAGCTATGAATGGATCTAACTCAAGATCGTTATCAAAGATATTCGTATATATAACGAATCGAAAAATTGCGTCTTGTAAAAAAGGGTGATTCAGGAATTTAGGGCTAATGAAGTCATGTCATAGTTTTGCTACCCAAATTTATGGAATCGCTCATATGTTTCAATGACTCTGCAGGTTTTTGAATTGTCTTCATCGTCTTTGTTTGAAACGTTAGAGAACTTACCTTTTGGCGTTGTGCCACCTCCGGAATCAGGGCGTCCTATATTTCTGCCCGCACACAGCTGCCACACAGCCCGTAGGGGTTTTTAAAGATAGACAGTCCATTTGGACAATCAAAAGATCAATGAAATATCTCCAGTATTAGTAATATGACGCTCTTGTCAAAAAGTTGGATCTAGTTTTGACGAAGGATTATGGAAGTTCATCTTTAGTCCTGTATGGCTACGCTTTGAAGAAATCGCTCTCATAAAAAATATCCTGGCTCAACCCTTCTGTAAGGAAAAGGCCTTGATGTGATCGACATATTGCTGCTAAGAATGCTCTAAACCTGCTTCTCGATGCTAGATAACCTAGTCGATGAGGTATTACAGGATCAATGTGGAATATATCCTTGTCATTATTGGCGGAAACGATTCATCGTGCTTGCTCCGGTGTATCCCGCCGTCTTTGAAACTAGATACCGAAGTTAACTGCAACATAACCAACAGTCCTGCGTGTGAGATTAATTAATTTAATGTACCCCGTAATGACCAGTCTTCCAAGGAGTGTGGCAGGTTAAAGGCAGTAAGTGTGTAAATTAATTATACTACCACAATGCATACCTGTAACTAGGCAGCAAGCCCTTTAATCAGCAAAATTTAGTATATTTAATGTTTATTTCATGGAATAGTTTTCAGAAATTCACCCATTTCATAAAATGCGAAGTGACCTAAGATCTTAACTGAAGTCAATTTTTTGCTTTTTAATGATGAAATAGTGCGAGCAGGAGCTTCGCCCTAGACCCGACAGGTTTCTCGCCGTGGTGAACCTTCGGTGCACTTGGGATTCCCCATCTCCCCCCCCCCCCTCCCCTCGGAAATTCCTGAACCTGAGTCTGGTCGTATCTTCAAATAGCATTAAATACACCCTAAACAGACCTAAATAGTGCATTTTGCCCATATTTTCATTACAGCCTAACTTGGACTATCGGCCCCTAAATTATTATAGACGCTTGAGAAGCGCACCGGAAGTAATATTTTAAAGACATTTACTTCATTTTACACTGCAAAAGTACGGTATTCCATTGCTCTGAAGGTCCTCCTAATTTAGATTATGTGGTAGTACCAGTATACATTTGGGGGAGGGGACAGATGAGGGTTTCGTCCCCTCTTTTTGAAAAGAGAGAGCCCTCTTCCTCACCCCTCCCCTCACGATTTGCGCATCTACTGAAGAGTGTAATTATATTTGCCCACATTTGTTGTTCGTTCTGAAGCACAGGTAGTGTTAGGATTTGCAGCTTTCACCGATCATTTCGCCAGCCCGTGGACAGGATTGGAGGAAGGGTGGGGGCTACTAGGAGATTTCACTACAATGTAGTCCCGACTATGGTATTTAACTGCAACAAGACTTGACCAAACGACATCTAATATCTTTATGTGGTGACCTATGAACTTCCACATTTTCATTGTTACAATAAGATCCTCGGGTTCTAGACTTTCAGGCATCCACGATGCATCGACCCTTTTGTCTTTTTCGCTCTATGACCATTACATTATCATGATAGCCACAAAATACCTTCCGGTGCAGATGTGATCCTTCATTAAAATGTCTGCCATGTGCGTTATACCAACTCAAGGACTAGGAGTTTTTTTTAGCATGAAATGCTTTCAACTTTGCTTTGGAAGAGAACCTCACTAATTACACATGGTAAGGAGAGGATCCAGAAATTTATCTCATGATTCTTAAGACGGCAAAGTAATGGACCAAACCTCACAAAATTTAAAATTCCACAAATAGCCTAAGCTTGTAGCAAAATCACATTATAGACAAATTTTTACCACAGTTCCTAGTCAACCATTCGAGGCCTTACGGCCATTGCCAGCATAGCCGAAAATGTGGTATCACACATAAAACGTTCTACATTGCAAGAAATCACAAGTACAAAAATTTACCACTCCCTTTAACCATGGGCGTAGGCAGCGGGATGGGGAAAGGTGGGAGCAGGGTCACTTGCCCCCAGAAATTTTCAAAGCACACTTTTATAACATCGATCTGTGTAAATTTCCGAGATTTGAACATATAGATTGCTTATAAATCCAACTTGTAAGGCACGGAATGTGCGTAGCGAAAGGGGGAGGGACTGTCCCTTCTTAATGATATTTCCTTATTTTTCTATTGCTTATACTGCGTCAGCTAGGCTAAAAGAAATCGGAGGAGCGGGGGGGGGGGGCGGCTTAACTTATAAAAATGCGATTTTTTCGACGAGCTTCTCGCGTTACCATTCTGAGTACAGTTTTCCCATTTTTACCTCCTGTAGGACAATTTGGCTAAAATTATTGTTCCCAAGCACCGGGAACCCTCAAAATTACCGATCTTCCCCTTCTTCCTCAAGCTCTCTGCATCTTTAGTCTCGGCCGGCTGTTGCTCATACGGAGTAAGGATATAACTGAAACAATGTCAAATTATGATTTTTGTGATCTGTTAAAGTATAAAGTGTAGGATTAAAAGAATATATAATTTAGAGGTTGGAAAATGAATCTTATTCATTCAACTCCCATTTTCATAGCTTGCTCTGTTGATAAGATATAGACTGTTGAAGTTTGTGCTCTTAATTTGAAATAGTTGACTGCAGAATAATTTGAGATGTCTTTCTTGTACAACAAACGTGACCTGCTTTTGTTTCCTTTTGAAATTAAAATATTTATACGGCCCCGAAAAATTTACTGCTTTTCAAAGTATGTTGTACGGAGAGGGTTTGTAAAATGAAGTCATCCTATAAAGTAAGACAGTGATCACGGTTTGGCACAAAGATTCAGTGACTTTCGAAGAAAAAGTGAGAAAATGAAAACAAACTGACGTTAATTTGATTAGTAAAAGAATGATTTTACAAATTATTGCGCAATCTACCATTTTATCTCAGCTCAGGAATGTCCTGTAAAGATGGGAGTTGAACCATTTGGATTTATGTTTCAAGCTTTGAAACGTGTATTTTTTTTGAAACATTAGACTTTAGGTACACTTCAAGTGCCCATCCAATGTTATTTGAAGAAGCTTTCGTGCATAGCTCTAATGCCCACCATTTCGTGAATATCCAATAGCTTCCGGGGCTCTCTCTGGACCCCAACCGGTGCGATGCCCCTAGAACTCGACTAGAGGCCCTAAGGTGGACCCCGGTACCTCACGCCTTGGCAGTGGAGCGTGTTTCGGTATTTCAATCTGAATTCGCCTGCCTCCCTCTTCCCCCAGAAAGAATCCTGCCTACGGCCATGCTTTCAACATGAGTGTGTCGTAGGGAGAGGGAGGGGATTACATCCTTAACGCAGAAAGTGCCGTCCAGATCCGAATAAAAGTTATTTGAATTATAGCGATGAATAAGAGATCATATTTCGGCTAAGTTCTAGGCGAAGTAGGAGCTCCCATTTTCTATCGACCAGCGGGATTCCTGTTTACTGTCACCCCATATAGACGCGTGGGGCGGGGATCTGGGGCGGCATCCCACAGCTCAAGAATAGGGATTCCAGGGGAAAAATGTCTTTTTCCGCAGAAAAAATCATGCCATTATTTGCCGTTAGGCAAATTTAGGGTAAAAAATTGTCCTCCTTGTGAATTAGCCCCTGTCACCCCTGTTCTGAAGGACGAACACCCGCCGCACAGCTTTGCCACCTGGTGTTATGATTCGGGTGCTAGTCAAGTCGCCCCCTAGCAAAGTCGCCCCTCACAAAGTCGCCCCCTGACAAAGTCGCCCCTTGGGCCAACAAAGTTTCCCCTTAACAAACTCGCCCCCTGACAAAGTCGCCCCTCGACAAAGTCGCCCCCTGACAAAGTCGCCCCTCGACAAAGTCGCCCCTCAGTGGTCCCGGCAAAATTTCCTAAAAACATTAATAATAATAGATACAAAGATACAGTAATCGTTTTTATTAGCTGTTATGAAGTGCCTATGCACTTTTGTTGCTGATTTGACGGCAGACTTTAGCCTTACGCATAGCCTACAGTGTTTTTGAAACCAACTTACATCTAATTGCAACTTTTTTCCTTCTTTGAAGTTTAGAAAAATTAATCCTGTAATTTCAATTACTTAAAATATTAACTTCTTTTATACCGAAAGTTACTTAACGTTCAATTAAAGGTGTAAATTTGGCGACAATTCTTTGAAAAGTGTACATATATATCGCTCGAACGCTGTCGATCAGTCGATCAGTTTCCTACAAAATGCGGGAGTACGTAAGTACAGTAGGTATGGGAACATAGTACGCGATTCTATATCCCTGTACGTACGTACGTACGTACGTACGTATGTACTGTAGTATTACCGAGGCATACGTAAGTAGTCCTATTGCACATAAATGGTGCATGAACATAGACTGAACGATTATATTTTTGTTTATTATTAATTTACTTGAATCATTTTTGGTGAAATTTTGCCGGTGGTGACTTAAATTGAACTGAGGGGGCGACTTTGTCGAGGGGCGACTTTATCAAGGGGCAACTTTGTCAGGGGGCGAGTTTGTAAGGGGCGACTTTGCTAAGGGGCGACTTTGCTAAGGGGCGACTTTGCTTAGGGGCGACTTTGTTGGCCAAGGGGGCGACTTCGTTAGGGGGAGACTTTGTAGGGGGCGACTTGACTGGCCCCCTATGATTCTGTCAACTGAGAAGTTGTTGCCTTCCAGGAATAATCCGATTAACATCATGTCTCTTGATGGCTACAGAGCACTAGGAATTCATTCATGTGATCAAATGGATGCAAGCCCAGGTGAAAAGTTGTAAAAGGGGAGGGTGTGTTGCTCGGGACTGCTCTGAACCAACTTAACACAGAACAGAACTCCTATCGAACATAACATAACGTAACAGGTTAAACGGCAAAGGAAGGTTTAGGCCCAATAAGATGCCCTGAAATCCACAAACCCTTAATTGTAAATAAACAACCAAAAACACCAAACGAGCTCAGTACAATTAGATCCTGCCACAGTCATGGAAGAACTTGTCAGTGTTAACCTCAACGTTTTGTAGTTTGTTCTATAAATGACGAGGGGGAGGGGCAGTAACAGCGGACGCGCAGGCTGTCGTGGTCTTCTCGGTCGTAGAATTTTCCGGAAAACATGTAGTCAGAACAGTAGGTACGATAAAATGTGTAATTCCGACGCTGGGGTACGTAGTGCCAGAATTTGCTCAACAGGGATCCAAGCTTCCGTTCGTGGGACTACAGCTTGAAGCCGCGACAAGGGAGACGGGGCTGCCGAAAGGTTGCCAACAACCAATTCAAAATTTTCGGCGTGCTATTTCGTTTTTTCAATCGTCAAATTGGAAGTTTGGGTCGTTTATTACAGGACTCTGATTTGAATCAAAACTTCAAGTAAATCACAAAGGCGAATGGCTGTTGGGTTCTACTTCATATTTTATCGTTCACGCGACTACACTGGAAAATTTACGAGACCATGAGGGATCCTTCCTCGACGAGGGACATGGGCCCCCGATCTACCCCCGATCTGGTGTCACCTACCACTTTCCAGACGACGATCAGCCTTCCTAACTTTCCTTGGTCTCAAGAGCACAAATCCTCAAACAGTTTGCTTACTTGTGACTTTAACATGATACAACTTTTCAAAGCCTTGAAACGGACCAAAATCAAGTACGCAGAAGAATAACGGCTGGTACACCTAATGATGTTTAAATAAATGCTAAGGTTTCTTTTCGAAAACTTTACTGGCATGGTATGGTGAATTATATATTTATTGACGGCCAGCTTGGTTGTTCTGTGATTGGTAGCTTTCACCAGATGAAAGTTTTTGCATTCCAGCGCGAATCATGAGAAAGTGGCGGATGGGAGGCGTGGGGGGGGGGGGAACAAAAATGTTAGGTACTAAATTTGTCAGCCAATATTTTGGCGCGGAGGAAATTTCTTCAATAAATGCATTGACTTACAATCTAATTTTGGTCCGTTTCGTGGTCTCTGGATCCTTGTAGAAGTTTTCAACGGGCACAATTAAGCTACCCCTCATAATTATGAAAGCTCACGGGTAGGCATGCCATAATGAATGATTTCAAATTTGTGTACCATGACTGCTGAAATTTTGAGCGCCGAGAAGTTGTGTTTCCTGCTTTTCTACTTCACTCTAAATGCTATTTTGCATCGCGGAAGGATATATTGCAAAACGGTGCCTGAAATACCTTCAATTTTGTTTATTTTTGTCTGATGAGTACTTAAACTCCTTTCCTACCGCATACACATCACAAATGCATCATTTCAGAAACATGGTCTATACTTTTCCCCCAAAATGTTTTCCAGGTGTTAAATGCGTAGGGCAGTATCTCCGCGGGGATTCCCCTCGAATCGTAGGTAGCCATTGTATTCCAACCGTCGGAATGACGTTCAGGAATCTGTTCCTCGGCTTATCAATAGTGAATGGAGTGACGGTGTAAGCGCCAACTGTGAACTGAACTGCCGCGCAAAAAATTGTTTTTAGTATTCCCTAGATTACAAGGGATGACGGGAATGTAGAAATATTAACTTGGTGGCTACCAAAGCCGGGTGATGATTCAGTTTTGATGTAGGCCCTATGGCTTAGGGGATTAGGGGGTAAAGTTCAGAGACTCACTGCTAAAGCCTGCACGGTCAGACTATTTTTGTCTTCGGGCATGTGACGGCCGTTGAACCGAGCCTACACCTAATCCCTGGCAGGCTGTCATTCCCTTGAATGAAATCTCATACCTCCTGTAGGCCTACGCCCCGCTCTACTGTCATCCTATCCTTCTCTGTCCCTACTCACTCTCACTTCCACTACCCCGCGCGCTGTCCCTTTTTCGAATGGAACCTAATTGCCGGCGGAATAACCAATATCCTATAGATTCCACATCCGTTTACATCGCGTTTACATCTCGATGATTCTTCCTGTGCACGGTAGGCCAAATTGGCACACTTCCCGCCGAAAGTGCTGCCCAGCCAGCATTCCATACTGGGTCCCGTGTGAATCGGGCCACCTTAGAGGGGCCCGACTGGGTAAACTGAATGAGCCCCACCTGGATGTGTCCCCAGTTTCTACGATAACCCCATTTGGGCTAACCGATTGAAGCCCATATGGACCCCAACTGGGCCCAATTCAGTGGCGTAGCCAGGATTTTTCGAGCAGGGGACCACTGGGGGCACAATGCCTGAATTCCCCCTCTCTATGTGCATTCTGTACATTCAAAAATTGTCCACAGGGATCACCTGGGGGCACGGCTTTTTCGTGGGGCACATGCACCCTCATGTCCCCAGCAGCTACGCCACTGGCCCATGCCAATATATGGCCCTAATTGGAACCAAAATAGGCTGGCCCTTCCCCAATTGAGCCCACCTTAAACCAACTGAACCCCACTTGGGCTGTGCTGTGGTCGAGTGGCAGAGCATCACGACTCACAATACGGAGGTCCCCGGTTCAATACCGGGTCGGTCATACCAAAGACATAAAAATTGGCACCTACGCGTTGCGCGTGATGCTCCGTATAGCAGCGTGTAGGGAAAATGATCCATTGCCCCACAACTGGAACAAAAGGCCGTGGGCGCCGCTAGTTAAACCAAATGGTTAAAAGATGTGGCGTAAGCACTATCTAGCCTAGCCTAGCCCACTTGGGCCCCAGCTGGGATTGCTGATCTCAGCCAAAAGGCCGAGAGACGCCTGCGCCAGGTCGTTCTCCATCAAAACACACTGAGAATGCTGTTTTTCATATTGTTTGGGACTCCTAATCTTTAGGAACTTTGTGATTGGAAAGTAAACATTTCTTGTACTATGTAATAATTCGTCACAAAATAAATACTACAAAGAATACAAATAAAAGCAAATAAAAAATAAAAATAAAATAAAAAATAAACAAATGTAATGTTGTAAACATTTTCAAAATAGTTAAATAATAAGTTTATTACTTCCTGATGAAAGAAAACCCAAAAGACATTTGCGAAGCAGCAGCAATCGTTATTTTAGAAAAATGCTTAAAAAATAAGCTCCACCCATTTAAGTATAATGTCCTTTACGTCATAAAGCTGTAAATTTACAAACTTTTTACAGTAACTTTGTGAGACGTTTTGAATTAGCCCCAATCTTGTGCATAAGCACCTGTGGTGATTATTTGACATTTTTATCAGTGCTTCTCCATTAGCACCTTATAGTTTCTTTTCTTTTTCTAAATGTGTGACAAAACATCAGTTCTGTGATATTTATAATTAAGAACGGATAAATGTAGATTCACATAATTTTTAAAATAGAGTCATAAACTCGCTAAAAATTCTGTTAAAAACTGAAACTTTGCAGAACAAGCTGTTTAGAAGATTGAAAATTTTCGTTTCTTTTTGTTCGTTTATGCTTGTTATTGTTTCTTGGAAAAGCGAACCTTTGTTTAGTTGAAAAACAAATGAATGCTTGTTAAATGACAGTATATTTCAGTGTAATTAGAAAAAAAATACTATACAAATGTCTGTAAATTTACAGATATTTTTAACAGTGCAGTAAAATTGGGTTTAAAAAAAACAGAAAAAAATTGTTTCTCAAATAAACAGAAAATAGATGTTAACAACATTTTGTTTATTGTAGCAATACAAATTGTCTGTAAAGGTACTGAAAATTTCTGCTAAAGGAAAAATACAAATAATTTATATTAAAAAGTCTGTAAATTAACAGGAGGGGCGGCAGACGACATATTTCGGTAAACAATAGGAAACTAATGAATGTTTATTAATCCAAACTCTCCATATCTCAACTTAACAAATCGCGAAGAAATCCTTCGCGTTGCGTACGCCCTTAACAATTCCGCCCTGGTTATGATGCATAGGCGTATAGGAAGCTGTTCGAGGTGGGGAGGCTGAACTTTGTTTTGAACCGCCGTCATGGGGGAGGGGTCTAAGGGGGAGGGATCCCCCTCCCCTTTGGAGAATTTGTGAGTATTTGGGCGTTCTTATATGAAATTTGGTGCAACAAATTGGGTAAATATTAAGAAAAATTACTGCAAAGTTTTGACATTTTTTACACACGCAAAAAAGGGGTTTTCATCCTTGGATTGAGGGGGCGGAAGCATACTTCCGCCTCCACACTTTTGACTGGGGGATTGAGCCCCCAGCTACCCGCTTCCTACGCCTATGTTATGATGAAATCCCCGCAAAGGTTGTGAAATCTGTTGCTCATCTAATCTGTGATCCCTTAGATTATGTTTTTCATTTATCCTTGGAACAGGGGGTTGCTCCAACAGCTTTAAAACTTGCCACAAATAACTTATTCCGGTTTATAAAAACGAAAATGCAACTTCCGTTTGCAACTACAGACTTATTTCTGTGCTGCCTTGCTTTTAGAAAATACTCGAAAAGTTAATGTTTGATCGCTTGTATAGTTTCTTAGTAAGATTTAAAAATTTGTATATTATTTTCAGTTTGGCTTTTTGCCTGGGCGTTCAACGTCGCATGCACTCTTACATTTTACTGTCATGTTGACTGATGCATTTGAAAAGAAAAGATTTGTTTCTGGTACTTTCCTGGATCTAAGGCATTTGACCGTCTCCATCATGAAATTTTGCTGAAAAACTATGGAATTCGGGGTAATACACTCAGCTGGTTTGAAGCTATCTGTCTGAAAAAAAGTTTGTCGTCATTCGTGAAAAAATTCAGGACACCTCCTAATTGACTGTGGGGTTCCACAAGGTTCAATTCTCGGACCTTTTCTATTTATTATATACATGAATGATTTGTTCAAGGCAAGTGACAAACTCCACTTTCAGACTTTATTTTATACGCCCAGGGGCGTATCCAGGAATTTTCAAAAGTGGGAGCGCAAGGTTTGATTGATCACTTTCCCGGGGAGTTCTAAGGGGAAGGGGTTTCCCCTCCACTTTGGAAACTTTTTGCTTTTGGAAGAGGGCTGAGATACAAGGTGGTGCTCAGTGGCACCGCCAGCCTGGATTTGGCGATTGGGGGGCACCACAGAGGACGTTGTAATGAAACCTCAGTTAAACCCCTAAAGTCTGCTTAAATGTTACCTTTTTATGCGTCCCTGCGATTGTATACAGCAGTGGGGTATCCTTCCTTTGCCACTTCATAAAGGTGCCGTCCTGGGAAATGGGTCTAAGGGGAGGGGTGTCCCCCTCCTCTTTGACAATTTTTTCTTAATTTACGGTTGCTTTGATGCAAAATGATGCTATCTTTGGGATATTTTTGGAACTGATCATATATGGCTGGAAAATGTTCATAGTTTAGTGAACTCTAACGTTGGTTCGGTGAAAGAGGAGAGTATGTTGTCTAAGAGAAGGGTGTGTTTTCAACAAACCTCCTGAAGTTCCCCTTTGGCTACTTTACTGCCTTCTTTTGGAGAAACTTTTTACGCATAGGTATAGGGCCTCCTTGAAGCTCTGAATTAATTATATACATTGGGGCACTGACATGAAGCTTCTTACCCGACATCCAAATGATACTATAGAGTATGACGCCGAGCTCTTTACAACTATCGTATTTTAACTAAGTTTGAACGAAAATCCAGATGAACAACTTTCAGCAATGGGGAATGGAAGGGAGGTGGAGTATGGGTTTAGGGAGGTGATATTAGACCTCCCTAATAGAGATAGCCAAAGGGGCAAAGGACTAACAAGTGCGTTTCAGATTGCGTTTTGTCGTAAGTGTATTAACAATCACCATCTATACCGAAAATTGCTGCGCGTGAAGCGCTTGGTAGAAATTTTTGAAAAATGTATTACGGTAAATACGTACTTTCAACGTCCGACATTAAACAGTACAAATTAGATTGAAAGATCCCATATCAATGCGAGGCCCCTACAGAGGTTGAAGATTTACTTCTGTTTTTCGGAAAAGTGCTGTGATCAGAATAGTTGCATTTATTAATACCTAAGTAATGGTCATGGAATGGAGTGCAAACCGTGACGAATGCGCTCGAAGCACGCTGAAATTTTTCATGAAATAAGATTTCCATGACAAAACCTGCATTCAGGTTCTGCATCGAGACACTTTCAATTCCCCAACAAACCTATATGCCAATCTGAAAGCCAGTCTTTTACCTGAATATTCGTAAACAGCTTTCAACTTTTGCTACTGTGCTTCTCCGGGAGTTGCTACCGGAAGATATCGATAATAAGAACAATGTTGAGGTATAAAGGTTTGAAGCGGGCGGAACGCGCTAAACTTTTGATAGTTTGCGAAGGATTTGCAAAAATTCTGATAGTTTTAAAACCATTTGTGACAGGAAATGATTACAATAGATCCATCACCCGGTCGAAAACATACCTAACCTTACCCCCTACAGAAATCTGTAGCTTAAACGCCTTTTTGGATCATTTTAAAATTTTTAAACTTTTCCGAAATCGACTTTGGGACACGCGTCCCCCATTCCCCGTGCCGACGCCACTGGACAGGTGCTATAATTGAGACATTTTCATGAAGCATTTTCTTTTTTGCCTCGACCTTTTTTACACATGACGGCCAATAGGGGGCACGCGTCTGGTGCGCCCCCGCCTGGATCCGCCACTGACGCGCCCGGGCCCGGACTACCTGCTCGATCATACCCTGTGGGAACTCAGCTGGCGGTGTCATTCTTGCAACAAAAGAACATGACCGCATCATACCGCTCTTGCCGTCACCAATTAACAATTCACCGGAGGCAGAGGGACGCAAAAAGTACACAAGCTTTCATTTTCTTTTTCCTTCTCTTTCCATTTTTCCCTTATTCTTTGTTTTCAATTTTTTCTCTATTTTTCTTTTTTTCCCTCCTGCGTTCAATTTGCGCCTCTGGTCCGTGTAGGGTTACTGCCCCTCCCTACCCCCTTTACTACGCCACTGTCTATACATAATGATAACTTTGTGGTACTTATGTTCCCCTCATAAGTAACTCTGTTAAGGTTCTTGGTGTTCATATAGAGGGATTTCATGTGACGTCACGCGCAATGGATTCCCAGGCACTGAAGGGCAAAACACACACGCAGTAAGCGAACTTACAGCTCACGCGCACTGCATAACCATAGATACTACTGTGACACAATGGACTCTTGCCCGTCAAAACCAAAGAGACGCGCGTTCTTGCCCTTCAAAATTGCGTCTAGTTGGTTAAAGTCACGTGACTGAAATCCCTCTATAGATAGGCACCTCATCATTAGCGGCTCGCCATAGGGGCACGGGGGGCACTTGTTTGCAAAGTTTGCAAAGCATGGTGTTCAATTTTCCAAACAAATAATAAATAGGCCTTAATAAAACAAAACATGTACTTCGAGATGGGTTAGGCCCTCCCTTTTCCTTGACTCGGTTTAATATTAACGAAGTGAATAACTTTTCAATGCAATGTCGCGAAGGTTAAACATTAATAAAGTGCTTTCAAAACGACATTTTTTTCGGCGCGCTTCGCGCGCGTTTTCTTAGTTGCTTGTTTGCTACTATATATACTTCAGACATCACCAATGGACCTACCATTAGTGCGAGCTAAGGTTATCAAAACAAATGATCAGGCTGTGATTTTTGTAATCTGATTAGCTTAGGCATCATAATGTCATTTACAGAGGGTAACGGTAATGCTGGAGTTAAATGCCCATAGTTTTGCAGACACTTCAGAGCTTTCGGGGTCATTCGATACACAACCCTCAGTTAGTCGTGTTGATTTGGCCTAGCTATTTGTATATAGGATGAGACGTCGTTCAGAGTTATGGGAATTCCCCTCCCCCTTTAAAACATTTCGTTTCGGAACGGTACTGAGCTCCAAAATAGTGCTATCATTTCATCGTTTTCAAGTGTCTTCAGTGCTCGAAATTTTCGTTAGTTTAAGAAAACAATCCAGAAAACCAACATTTTATGGTTTCTTGGCAAAGCTGAAACACATTGTGTGACACAATGAAAAAAAAATATTTAAAGGTGGGGCTCATTTTATACAAATGGATCAAGCTGCTTTGCCCATTTCACCTGCCTCTTACTCCCCCTTATGGAGTAGCGATCGGCTGATATGGTTGTATTTATTTTCATAGGCGTAGGAATCGGGGGGCTGGGGGCTAAAGCCCCCCAGTCAAAAATGTGAGGGGTCTGAAGTATGCTTCCGTCTTCCAAGATCCAAGGGCGAAAACCCCTTATTTGTCTTTTCTGTAAGAAATGTCAAAAATTTGCTGTAATTCTCCTTAAAGTTTGTCCAAAAGGTTGCACCAAATTGCATCTGAGGACCCTCAAATACCCAAAAATTTTCCAGAGGGGAGGGGGAGGGAGACACCCCTCCCCTTGGACCCCTCCCCCAGGACGGCGATCCCAAACAAGGTTTAGCCCCCCCCCCCGTCTCGAAAAGCCTCCTACGCCCATGTTTATTTTTTAAAGTAATCAGTTCATGACTGACTGCCTGAAATGGTTTTTGAAGAGCTCTTGTAAACTACATGGGGCATCGTTGTAATACATTATAATAACCATACTCCTGTTGTACTATCCGGAGCTGGCCATTAATATTGCCGGGGGGTGGGGGGTCTTCCCAACCTCCCTGAATACGGACTTGAGTTTGCCACCCCCCCCCCCAAACAAAATTTCTTAGAGCCGCCCATGCACCTCATGCACCTGGAGCGATCACATCCAAAGTATTTCTAAGAAAACTTTTCCAAGAATGTTGGAAACATTGCCCGACTACGCCATGAATTACATGGCAAGACTGATACTCCTTACCTTGTTGTGTTAGCGGGGATGATACTCTTATTAATCCTTATTTATCTTATTATGCTCTTTTGAGTGTGTGTGTGTGGGGGGGGGGGTGGGGTTCGTACACGTCTAGGATTTATCCCGTGAGGCTTTATATCCTCCAGAAGAGAGCCCTGCTACTAATACTTGATTACCGGCCCTTTGAACCACTCGTGGATGTTTTGCCAAACTGAACGTTTCATCTGTTTTTGATATTTATTGTTACCAGGTTGGAATTTTCATGTTGTCTTGGTTTAAGAAAATCCTTCCAAATATGTTCAGATCACTATTTAAATTTAGGCATGAAATTCACTCACACCTTACACGTGCCAGGATTCCCCTATTTAGGTTAAGTTAGCGTCTTTCTTACAAACCATTTGTTTTGCAGGCTCTAACTTATGGAACTCTCTTCCACCTCAACTTCAGTGTTGTAATACATTGCTCTCATTTAAAAAGTTATTGAAAAGCTATTTCATTCACAAAAAATATTGTTTTGCTGTTGTTGTTATCCATGTAAATTAATCGTTTTTGTCGTAAGTTTTTTTTTGTTTTGTTTTGTTTTGTTTTTGTTTTTTGTTTTTTGTTTTGTTTAAGGAGGCTCATACTACAAGCTCTGTAGAGCTTCTTTGGTTCCCACTGATTCATTTTCAGAAGTGACTCAAATAAAATGTTGAAGAAATCAAATCAAATTAATCATTTTCCATCCTTTGAGTCTGACCGCGATCCCCAGTTGTAATCTCAATCGGGCAGCCCTGGTCAGAACGCAAAAGTTTCTGCCCTGAATCTACGATTGTAAACGAATAAATCGACATAGCTTCGTTGGACTAGGTCTCATAAGTAGAATAGTTCTGTATTGAATATCACAAGGCGCATGTACCAAATATGATAGAAGATGGATTTCGGGATGTCGTAGTGACGTTTTATACGTCATGATTAATTATTCATGAACATCATTTCGACGGTTGGAATCACCGATCTACGTACATTATATTAAGATCGGTGGTTGGAATACAATGGCTATCAATGTAAACAAACGTCGCAGGTATGGCGTTGTTGGCAACCATAATTTTTACGTTGTCGGTTTTGGGTAAGTTGGTGATGTTCTGTGAAAACGTGCCCCTTCTCAGAGAGACTCAGATTACCATTAATATTTACCTTAATGCAGGATAATGGACAGTAATATTCAGAAAATAGGAGTAATTAGGTAGGCTAAGGGCCGAGTCAGGATTCCGCATTTGTTAACAGTGCAAAGGGCTAGGCGATGCTAACAAGTAACGTTAGGCTTAACGTTAGGGCCTAACAGTATAGTAGTGTGGGCTGTACTCGGCCATGGCCAACTCTTCAACAGGGACCCAGCATTACGTTCCAATACAATACACTCCATTTCTGGGCCCTTGCCTGGTATGTACACACACTATTTCGACTTATTTGCCGACCTCGGCCAAGATCGTCAACCCTCACGTCCCCAAAAAGTTAACGTTACCTTTTCTCACCAAATTTTCCACAGATAATAAAGTGCCTTGTGGGCCAGGTTGCATTCCATGCACTTCGATCTGAACACGATCGGTGTGGAGTTGGCATTTTCCTTATGTTTTTTATTGTTTTTGTTGGCATAACTTCTGCGTGGGCCTGACATGGAATGCATTATTATAGGCAGCGATCGATGCCATGACCCCCCATTTGATGCCTAGGCCCCCCTAAAAATTTCATCCTAGCTAGGCCTATGCTCCTTAGACCTAGGCCCTAGCAGTTTTGCAGTCTTTTTACTAACATGTGTTCTTGTGTAGCCTCTGAAATTACATTATAAAGGAAGCCATCACTTAAATCTGTAGTGCGCAAAGTTAAGGGGAAAAATGACATGAAATCTTGCCTAAAGAGCCTTTGTTCAATAGATTATATCTTCCTCAATTTCTTTTTCCAACTCTAAATTAAGTGTAAATTCTTTGAGTATTACATTGCTCTCTTCTCCTATGAGTTTGTAAAGAGGATGGTGCCTAAAAATTGCAGGCTCTGTTTTCTACAAATATATTTGTTTGGATCACTGTTGTTTTGAGACACACAGGTAGATATTATGTGGATATCATGTTTATACCGTAAGATTAAGTGGTCACAAGGTAGGCCTACAATGATAAAATGGTTTGGTACTCCTAGTGTCTTCAGCTAGCTGGCAAACTCACCTAGGTGATTGCTTGTCTGATGGATATTGGAAACATCAAGGAAATAGCTTCTAAGAAATTTGATTAAAAAAGGTAAATGCAAGAGAAATTGGCGTCATACATATATTAGGGCTTAATTGGTCAAAATGTTGTGCTGACCATGCAAACATATATTTGCTTTTTCAGGTGAGGTTCTTTCCAATTTGGAACACTATCCAACATGTGTTGTCATTGATCCTACTTCTGGTTCCTGCCTCGGTGTGTTCCTTCGTTACTGGGAAGGTTACCCATCAGCTATTGGGAATGAGAGTCTTGTTCACCATGAATATGTTCTACACTTGGAGAAGGTCTATGACTACAATGATGTCAGTGCTACCAACTGTCAAATAAGTGAGTCCTTCGAACCAGTGTCATTCGCTGGTGATATGAGGCTCAATGGTCTACCTGTAATTTGACTGTGGATATGGTACTTTGCAGGAATACATAAAGTTTTTTCCTTTCAACTGAGGTTTTGCTTTCAATAATGTCACTGTTTTCCCTGTTCTTGAAGATTCAATGAGCTAAGGAGGAACTGTAAATGAGTAAGGGAACACATAAAGTGGGATCGTCTAAAATCCGTGACGACTCCATGACGTGACGAACGTGACGATGATTAAAATCCGTGATGAAACCGTGACGCTTAACTGGTTGCTACTGTTTTGCTATGGATAACGTTAACATTAGGCCTAACATAGCCTAGGCCTAGCCTTCGTACTCATAGGTCACTGGATCGGAGATCGAGGTTAAACTTTGGTCTTTGACACAAGTTCCTTACCTCCGTGACACAAGTGGCTCCGTGACACTAACAGACTGATTTGATTGAAAACGCGGCCATTCGGCAAGCGACATGCGCGAATACCTTATATTGACTGCAAGTGCAACCTCTGAAGCAAGCTGCTACTAACGTTAGTAGTACTGACTCGCTGCGCTGCACTAGTACGCACACGGTACACGACGCATTGAATCAAAACAAGACACAACTACGGTATTCTTTAACGACCATGTGTATTTTAGAAACATCAAATATTACTCATTTGCGGTATCTGAAACGAAGTCCTTGACATCCGCCGGATTTGGCAAGAAGTGCAGTATGCCTTTCTCTTCTTCCTAATTGCTTCTTCTGATGTACCCTGGCAGGCTGTGACAATGTGTCATAGAAGGAATCATATATTTGGACTTCATATCCAACATTACTGGCTTTTACAGTAGAAACGCACAGCCAGTGGTCCCCACCAGTTCTTGGGGATCTATTTATAATTTGCACGAATTTTGAATTGGACTTAGTTTCAAATGATAAGTTCTCTGACAGAAGTGTGCTTTCGAGGCCAAGCAGGTCTGGAAATCTTTCATGAATGAGCCCCATAGCAGCATCAATAATTTTATCATTGAACCATTCTGCTTGGGACTCCATGATGGCCTTTTCGTTCATTCCAAGGGAACATCCTCCGATACTGTCCCAAGGATTCCAAAGTGTTTCCTTTCCTTCAAGTTCCGTGACGGTGGTACGTTGTACTTCTTTTTCGCTTTCTTTGGAAGCATCAGGTGCCGGGACAATGTCATAATCGCCAAGTCTTGGCCTTTTCCGACCTGATTTACCCTGTTTCTTACTCTTTTTGTCCCTTAAGGTTGTCAAATTCACCCGTTTATCTAGGGTGACAGTCATCCCAAGGTCGACAAGTGACTCCGTTGTACCAATTGCCTTGATAATACCAGCCTCTCCATCTGTGACAATAGGAATCCTCCTTACTCTTGGAAACGAAACAAGGTTTTTAAGAGTCTTAAACAAAATTTGATGATGTTCAGATAGCTTCCGTTCATGAATAAGGAACAGCACTGGTATGATGGGACTTTTTGTAAAAATTATTTGCCTGTATAGGAGGACTGACACGTAAAAGTTTCCTAATTGGAAGGTGGTGTCGTAGCTTAAAAGTTGGTCCTTGCTGTCCAAACTGATATTTTTTTCAAAGTCTTTAATTAACCTTATATTCCCGCACACCACGACAAGGTCCGGATAGGTGTGTATGAGGTGAATAAATTTTTTGTTCTCATAGGCGATTTCGTGTAAATTATACAAACCGAAAGAATTTTCTTATATCTTTATCTTTTTTGCGGTTTCCGTGAGGGTGCTCTTTGGATACGGAAGAATCCCCTACATACTGAATTAGAAATTTACTTGGATCCTCAAGATGAAAAACGTTCCGCACAAAGTCTTTGCTGGCACCACCCTCTGGCTTTTTTATGTAAAAATACTTCTTTATTACCTTGGGACATGAACGCGGTAACTTTACAGACCCCTGGTTAACCCAGCGATGCCCGTCCGCTCTCCAGTCATCTAGTTTTCTTGCATCGTTTGGCTCGAATATAAATATTTGACCTCCGTCCGGTCTGAATTGAATTGTTTCCCTCTTCTCTATGTTGCCGTCGTCACTCTTTAGAAGAGCGTAAGCTTCATCAATGGTGAGCTGATGTCGATCCATATTTACCTGTCTCCGGCCTGACCTGAGCATACGGTCTATGTATATATAGAGTAACGCCACGTCTATGAATGGCGCAGCCAAATGTACTGGTATATTGTATGATCGCGTCATGCGCTGTGTGTTGTCATGCGTAGTCAAGGGCTATGTACATGTATAAGCTAGGTGCACCCAAACATGACGTCATACCATTTTCGAACGTACCTGCTTTGACAGCAAAAGTGAGAACACCGTGACGTGATTAGAATTTTCATTTGCCGTGACGTGATGTATATTGTTGAAAAAGCCGTGACGTGATGCGGGTTTTGGTAAGGCCGTGACGCCGTGATAGTAACTAATATAGGATGAAATCTATGACTAAACCAAAGGCTAATGATTCGATCCGGGCCTATCGTTAGTCATACTACTGTAAATACGCAGGAGTGGTGGTAGCCTAATGTTATTGTTGGCCTACACAACCCGAGAAGGCCAAACAGTTTGGCTATATATGTTTACAGTATACGTGACGGTCTACGGATTTTCCGTGACAAAATACGTTCATCACGGCCGTGACGTTGTCACGGATTTTAGAATCTCCCCATAAAGTCTGTCATCAGCTATACCTTTGAAAATACTGGGAAAAGGGTTATACTGTAGGCACTGCTGCAGCAACTGGGGAGATACCCAATCACTACAGAAATAAAGTTTGGTTATGTCTTTTAAAGGGTGTGTGGCATATTTAGGGTTAGAGTTAGATGAGGTTTTATGGCTCAGTTTCTAACCAATTGGTTTAAATCGGGCCGGCCACAGCCTTTTTTCCAGTTGCGGCTCACTGACTTGTTTTCCCTACTCCATTGCTTATGCTGAGCACCAAGCACAATGGCATTAGGTTCCATTTTTAAAGTCTTCAGTATGGCAAGGCCAGGAGTCGAACCCCAGGAGTAACCCTTTAGTTCTAAACACAATTGGTGACTGCACTCTGATTAACACAAATTCAAACAATAGCATCACTCTGATTGATCTTTCACTGAAGACTTGTACAGGTACAGTAGTGTACCCAAACAGCCTACAAACAGCTTACACACAGCCTGTGTGGATGTGGCCTTGACTAATTAAAAATTCAGTGCAGGCTATTGTCATTGCTTTGCCTAGGAGATGAACAGTATAAAACAGGCATTCTTTTTGAAATTTTGGAGGGTATTGAAATAAACTTAGTTGGGAAAATTTATATTGCTTGGGGTGAGATTAATTGCCTGTTTGTAGTAAAATATCAGTATGATGTCATGTGACTCACCAGAAAAATGTAGGCCTACAGTACTCGATTACAAATACAACTTTCACATCCTCAATAGAAATGTTAAAATGCCAAACTACAACATTGAAAGGAACATGCTGAACTCCCAAACCACACCCCTCTGTAGTATTTCCTAAAAATGTGTGATTGGACCCTGTACTTTGATTAACATAAAGGGGGATAAATTCACAATGTGAGTCCAAATGTTAGACAACTCTAATTGCAAGCTAATGGCATGTATGCAGGTTTAACACTGTGAGAGTCTATTGATATGACCATTGTGCTACATGCATTGCAGCAGCTGCACAGAGAGGAAGCAACACACTGCAGATTCTCATGTTTGTAGATTACTAGCAAAGGGCTTACAAGCTAGAATCTTCAAAGTCACAGAGGACTTAAGGGTATTGAAGCTGCTTTGTGAGGAATAATCACAGTTTTTCACATTGTAGATGGAGCCATTAGTAAAATTTTTGTGAGAATTTGAAACATGTGGGATAAGAAATTGGCCTGTCCTTTTGCATATGTTTTTTTTCTCCTTATTTGTGATTTACATGGTTAGAGTTTTATCAAATTGTCTTGATGTTTGATAGAGTTTAATAGTTGGTTTGAATTTTAATGCACTTGTGTCTACTAGGTTGTTGTTTAGAATTGTTTCAAAGACCCCAAAGCATTGTTCTTTGTAACCCTAATTGACTTGTTTGCTTAGAATTACGAAATGAATAATGCTTCTTTACAATAAAAAAAGTTGATGAAGAGTGCATGCGATTGAAGTAGCTCAAAAGAAAGTTCTTATTTACTGCTCTATAATAGCTGCAGCTTTAAGGGTTTGCTCGATCTAAACTGTTTGTTGTGTTTTTTTTTCAGTCCATGGTATGAATGAGTGTGAACTGTGGATTTCATTCTAAAGTATGTTAAAATTGTAATGAAACTAATTTAAGTATCACTCAGTATTACAGTATGAATCACAACCAAAGGGACTCCAATCCATCCCTAGCTGAGTTGAAATTACACATTTGTGTTGAAGATTGTATTTTTCTTAAATTCCATTTTTTATTGAATTGCTTAAAGACAGACAGTCATCACCCCAAAGTATATTTTTAGTGTATGTATATCAAAATTCTTAGTTGGTGACTGCTCTTTGATTGACATCAAAGTTTGAAAATTTGAAAGATGCAGAGTAGCTCACATTCCACACAAGGCAGAGAGAGTACTTTTATTACATTTTATAGCCTTGTGTGCTCACCAGGACATGGCCTTAAGCAATAAAACAGGTTTATTCTTGCACAAGGAAGAGCCTCGTACAGATATGGGAGGAGCTAGAAGATGCATAGTTGGGAGAATTGGAACTGTCTGGGATCATGAAAATTCCCCTTTAATACTTGAAAGATCTACAGTACTGGAACACCATGCAGTTAATATCCAAGACCTAAGAAGTTTGCTCAGTTACTGCAGATGTCTCTTTAATTCTTCTCTTGTATCTGTTAAAGCAAAGATCAGCTACTGTATTGCAGTTTTTTTAAAATTTTTACAGGAAAGCAATCCATCTATAGCAGTGCATTTGAAAACTCCACCTGGACCCGTGATGGCTTCACAACTTGCTCCGAAGATGATGTCAGTCAATTCAATACCTGGTGGGGAGAGAACTGTGAGGGTCACTGTACGGAGGATGACAACTGTCGCAAGTACCCTTTCTATCTGATTCAGCACCTCTGGAATAACTGTACGTGGAATGCAAGGGATGATAGACCTCTCTATGACATAAAGATACCATGAGATTACCTGTAGATGGTGGTGTTTGTGTGAAGAGAATTGAATGGAGGTCAAGGGGCGATTATTTTGTTGTAGAAGTAACAGAAATTTTTGGGGTGAAGAAACCATTACAACCTTCATTCAAATATTCAAGATAAAGCTTAGTATACTGTAGAATAGGCTTGGATGATATTTGTGTAAATTATCATTATGATGATTTTCCTTGAGATGATTTATTGAGAAGTATGGTAACTATCACGGTGGTTTCATATGTAAGACAATGTGCATTGAATTTGTTTAGCAGGCAAGAGTTTATCTTTTCTGCCTTTATAGTGATGTTTTAAAATGTGAAGAGGACACATGTAGGATAAGTCATAGAAGCTCCTCTCCTGCAAGTCTATCTCATTCATTCCACAAGCAGAAACTGAAGGTATTTTGTGGAAAGGACAGTTATATTCCTATGTTGCAATATATTTTCAGATATTAAACACTGCAGTCAAAAGGGAATATCACCCAATGCACACCGTAGAAGTATTTGTTTCTTTCTAAGGGAATTATGGGAAACAGTTGTCATGATTGTTCAAAATACGTTAGTTATTTCTGAATACCTCTTTTCATATTGTAGTCAAAGAGATTTTACTGGATAGTGCCTTTATGAATTTACAAAACAGTCAGTCCTTTTGATATCAATTCAGTCAAAATGCCCAACATCTGAAAATTTACCTCACATCTTGTCCTTGAGCAAGATGCTGTACTGCAATTACCTCTCTCCATGCAGGGTTAAATGGGTATCTGTGAGGTAGTATGTCATGATGTGCAGTGTATACCTCCTGCAAGCTGGAGGGACAGGCTATTGTTGAGCAGGTGTAATATTTGTAAAGCACTTTGAGGCCTATCAATAGTGTTAAGTGCCATAAGCAAGTTATATTTAAACCCAGAGCATGAACAGGTAGTACATATGTAGTGTGAGAGCCTTACAGGTCTTATGCATATGATATCAGAAAGTACGAGCAGAAAGTGTTCCCTCGTTTGGAGGAAAAGCCCGTATCATCAAGTTACATCAACAAATGCAGTCAGCTGATTTGTCAACCAATGGTATATGCCTGTAGTCTCCTTCACCCGGGTGTGAAATTTACACTGATTGCCTGTGTGCTTCATTGTTTTCCTCCAAATTGATGGTGTGTGACGTTAATGCATAAGGTCTATATGAAAGGTCAATAGAGCCCTGGGTGCTGCATGGTTTTAAATACTTTGTGGTGTTGGTTTCTTTTAAAGCAAAACTTTAGAATTGATGCACCACTTTGAAATACCTCTGGTTTCACCTTCTGGTTGGTGATTGGCACATTTTTTTTTTTTTTTTTTTGGTCTTCGTTTTTCGTCTGAATTCTTTGCATCAAATCTGCAACCATTGTTTGAAAATGGCTTAATAATGAAAGTTAAGCAGTACTCAGATAACAAAAGAGTAGTTGATCAAAGTGAACAGGTTTATTTTATATTATGCCAACATTCTTGATTTTTTGAATATGAGAAAAGCAGTAAACTTGAACAACTCTCTGTGGTGCACAACATACTTCACATCAGCTGTAAGAGTATTATTTAAATGTTAAAATTAATGGTGCAAATTTGACTCATTCTTCTGAATATTGTGTAAAAGATATTAAGGATCTGCCTACCATTATTCTGTATTTATTTTAGTAATTTGATATGGTCTTTAATTTCAAGAAATTACATTATATAAAGTAAACTCATTTTTCTGAAATCATGTCAGTAATTACAGTAATCATTGTGAAGTGTGCTTTTTTGTGTTACCATGGCAACTGTCCGTCCATGTACAGCAGTATGGTTGATTCCATCGTTTAAATTTGTCTTTCATTCAGTCGCAAGTATTCCACTTATTTATGCCAACTCATAGAGAAAACACTGACCAGTGTCCTTGTTATGTACTTACTTTTACACATTGCTAACTCACAATTATGGTGCATCTACCTGTATGAACAAATGCAACTCAACTGCTTGTCTATTCCATACATCATACTTTTTGTTTGGAAAGACACTGTCAACTTTTAAAAAACAAACTTTGATTTTAAGAAGTATTTTTTACTAATTTTTTAAATTCTTTCAGCATATTGTACATATTGAATCTGTAGATCAATATTCAAACTTTGTAACATTTTCAAATTCTCATGTCTGTCATTCCATTAATCCGTCCACACCAATGTAGTGTATAACTTCTCATAAACATCATCTGTTTAACATCTATTGATGTTTGGTGTTGATATAGTTCAGGGCTCACTTGAATGCTGTACAGAAATTTCTTAAAGTTTCATGAACATTTCTCCAAAGAGGCAACTCACTGAGGTAATAACCAGAGAGGTACTTTACTTACTTTAAAGATGTTGGAAGTTGTTAGTATTGGGTAATGGTAAGTTCCCAGTTAAAAATGCCATTGTCTCCCTGTGATATGTTTTAAATAATTCAAATATTAGCAAATGTCACAGGTGTTTGATTTAGCTATTCTTTCAATGTCAGTTACTGTACCTTGAAGTAATCATGTAGAAAAACAATATGTGCAAGTGAAGTCATTTTATCTTTTCCTTTCTGTGTCATGCATTGCTGTACTAGTCAACTCATCCAGAGCTTACTGCTGTAAGCCATAGCCATGGAGGAGGGGGGAGGGGGAGGGGGGGAGGTGGGCCCATAACCCCCATAAAATTCAAAGTTACCATTCCCTTAACACACTTTATGTCTCAGCTCCAAAGAAAATATTTTACTCCCCTCCCCAAGCTATTTCATACCCCTTCAGTACCTTGTCTGGCTGCAGGCCTGTACTGGTGGTATTGGTAATTAAAAAATTTCTTAAGATGAAAACTGTCTCAGGAGAATTGCAAGTGTATATTACAAATATTTATATGCTGTACTTTGAGAGATTGACAAATATTTTACAGCAATCAATACAGAAGAAAAAACTGATACATATTTTGAGCTCACTTCTCTTAAAATGCATTTATTTTCATTTTGTCACAGTTTTATTAAAACAGACACCAAACTTTCCAGTAAGCAAAATGATCTGCAGAATGATATGTGGAAAAGTAGAAGGGAATGTGATCAACCTTGAAAAACTAAGGGAATCTGAAAAATTTTCATGTCTTCAAAGCTGACCTATACATTGTAACTCTGAAAAATAAGGAAGAATATATTTTTTTTGGAAAAGAAATCATTTGGATATAAAAAAGAAGCAAAAAATCCCTGTAGAGAGGTAGCACAACCCAAGTTTGATATTTTTTTCAGCTCAAACAGGAGTTGGCACCTATGATGGAAATTTGTAGACGACTCTTATATTATCATCCATTTTAAATGGCATTAAAGCCTTTCTAAAACCTCCATTCATGTGTGTTTTGAAAGTCACCCTATCAAAGGCTGGGAAACACTACCTAGACAATGCACCACTGGTAACCTTAAGGCAGGGAGGCAGCCTAATTAGATGTCCAAATTGATCAACTTTGAGGTGTAAATCAGTGCAAGTGGAAACAAAGGTGGTTAGGAGGGAGTGAAATCCACTATAATGCTGACAAAACAAAAGATTTCAACAATTTCAATAACTAGTTAATGTTTCTCCTGACAAATGATAAATTATGAGTTGCATTACTGGCCTCTTATACATGTGTTACATACATAAAATATTGAGAACTTAAATTACAATAAACTCCAAACATAATAATTACAGGCATTATCTTGTTCAGGCCTGTGACCCACTTCACCCTGCCACCCCCACCCCACATCCCTCTGGCTGTGGGCTTGATTGTGGTCTGACTGTAACATATCAAATCAAAATATCCCAGAACAAAAATTGCAAGACATGTCAATGATATGACTGATCTTAATCTTAACTCAAATGACTACTACAGGGGGTTTGGGGGATACATCAGCCCACTATATCCAGATGCTTACCATTGTCGGTGACAGTTTCACACTGTTATTTTTGCAGCAAGATTTCATCCCCAACCCCCACTCCACCTGATGAAAAATTCCACCACTGGTATAAACCATGAAACATATATACAACAGACAACTTATGGTGGCATAAGTCCCATTTCTTTGGATTGCCTCACATGAGCAACTGATCATAAGTGACAAATTAAGTCTGACAAAAATCAAATTTAATGTCCAATGTTTGGTTTATTTGGTCCATGACCCATTCAAGCCTGTAGCCAGAAATTCTGAAAGTGAGATACGAGCAACAGCATTATAAAGGGGGCATTAACCCCTCCCCCCCACACACACACATACCCCTTTCCCTCACCAAGAACAATGCCGTGGCTACAGTCCTGAACCCAGCAGAATTACAATGCATTCTTGACACCTTCTCTTCTGTAAACTTTAAAAAGAAAAACTAGAAATATTGTTGTGTACTGTCATAGCCTTTCAAAAGGGCCACAAGCTGCTGTGAACTTGAAAGCCAGCCCCCAAGTGCAACATAAAGAAAAGTGATGTATGTAAAAATGAATGAAACTTGATACAGTGTGAGACACCACCAACCATTTCTCCACTTCTACAACTCTTGGAAATTTTGGGTACGTACAACCAAGTAAGATTACTGAAAATGTATCAAAACAGCTAATAACAGCAGACAGCTAGATGTACTTAATGATCATACATTTGCTCACCATTTTCCCAAGTGTACAAAATGTAGTGAGAGGGAGGGAGGGAGGGAGGGAGGGAGGGAGGGGGAGGGGCACAAAGGCCAGCACATGTCTTTTTTCAATATATATTACAAACAAAAAATTTTTTTGCTGCAAAATGATTTTGCACTCATTTCAAATTATGCTCTCTCAGAAAGTGAGGGCACGTACGGAGGAAAAGTCACTTTGGTATACTCTAAAATGATGAAAAGACTGGATGACCCCTTATTAGAAGTATAATTATTGAAAATATTGACTCAAATTAACAATTTGCATGTAATCAGGGTTGTAGATAGACCACTAGACCAATTTTAGTGGTGGGCTCCAAGTGAAGAGTCTATAAACCAGAGTGTACCTGGGGAAACAAGTAATTGTTGAAAAGAGAGGGGTACATTGTTGATTTATTGCAGTACCATGTCAACAAAATTGGAAAAATATCACAAAAAGGTTAATTTTTCTTCCAATTTCCTCCATATCTAAACCACCCTATCTACTACAGTCAGAAGTGAAGCTAGTACTGGGCAGTGCCAGGCTTAATGTAAGTTAGTCCTGGGCACTAAAGAATATTCCCGGGCGGCACTGTCCAGCGCTGCCCACTGTAGCTACTACCCTGCATGTAACCATAGAATTCTGGTGTCTGTTTTTGCAAAAGTACATCTTGCCCCTGTATAAACATACACCATCACAGAAGTTGTATTTTTACATGAATGAATGATCAGGTTGCTTAGTTGTCATGACAACCTGTAAAATGACTATTGACTGTCCACTGTACAACTTGTTGAAGGAACAGAACACTGTGAGAACAGCAGACACATGTTGATTTCCAAAATTCATAGTCAAATTGAATACAAGTTTGCTTTAGACTCACTGATATTTGTGCTTTTTGCAACTTTTCAAAAGGACTTAAAAAAGAAAAGACATTCCATTATGCAATGTAGCACCAAAAACTTATTCATTCTGTGACATCACAAATGAACTGATGTATCTTTGATACTACCCTACCTCATTTTGTAAAATCGCAAAAGTGGTAAGTGTAGTCATGAATGTATGTAAAAGTTTGCTTTATCTGACAGCTCTGGTGTAGAACAATAGATATGGTGTGTCCGTAGAATCTTGAGACTCCGATAAAGAGTTGAGGTTTTTTTCAAATTCTTGATCTGATAATGCTGACACTTGGTCATCATCAAATAATACCCACTCATGGGTATCACCATGTGGTGTCTCAATTGGTTCATCTTGGTTAGGTTGGATGGGTACTAGTTTGGGTACTCTGACATATGAGAGGTAATGTCCACTAGAACTGGAGGATCCTGTATGTGATACCACACCAAATAGTTGGTAGAGGTCTGCTCTTTGCTGGCATGACTTGGTGCACCACTTGTCCATCGAGAGGCTGAATGGTGTAACCATGTGGTCATTTATTTTGGGGATGCTGCCTCCTGGTGAATATCTGTTAAAACAGAAAAAGGAAAAGTATTTTGACTGCACAAATTTGAAAGTTAAGATTTTGTCACTAAATAAGACATTCAATTGCAAGGAAGGGCAGACAGTTGAGGGTGCACAGTGTTACTGAATGATTGAGCAAGGCCATCTCTACCAACTGTAAGATTGGCAGACTGACACCCACAGTGATTTAACCAGCACTTTCTAGTCCCTGTGATCAGTACTTGGCAATTGTGCTTGCTTCCAGTATAGCATAATTCATCTAGACATTTTATTATTTGACTTTTCAAAATTGCAAAATGTACTCAACTTTCCTATGAAATAGCTCAATCTATGCTGCTACCTGTAGCCTATGTGCATATCTATCAGTTCTTGGCACTTATGCAGCAGCAGTGTTGGAGATAGGTATTAGGAGGAGGGTGTGATGGGCTGTTGGCTAGGGTGTCCAACTTGTGATCCAAGGGTTGCTGGCTTGAGTCCAGCTTTCTTCATTATGTTGTATGTCCTTGAGCCAGATGCCTTTATCTCAATTACCTTTCTAAACCCAGGAGTTAAATGGCTACCTGTGGGGTAATTAGTCATCTGGTGCTGTAGGTTGCTGTGGCCTTCTCTAGGACTGTCTCTTCAACATGTAATTCCAGACCAAGGGTAAAATTTGTGGTGGCAAGCACTGCAGCACCTTGGTGATAACACACTATAATATATAGTTGTAATAAAGGTGTATTAAATCTACAAAGTACTGCAAAAGAACTACAGTCCTTATGTGCATAGCAGGGTCTTAGAGCACCCATTTTTTCCAGAGGGGCTCTTTCCAAATGTTTTAGCAAGAAAGGCTTTGAGGATGAACTGCGGCTATTTTTATTGACTTTAGGAGAAAGGAGGGCAGTTTTTGTAACATTTTCTTTGCCCTCCTTAATGACTTTCTGGGGGTGACTAGTTTGCTGTGGAGGCAAATGGCCTGTTACCCCTTTATTTTGTATTCTGTTCCCCACCTTAAAACTACTATAAACTACTTACGTCAGGGGCATGGCACTAAATCTTTTCAAGTGGATGACCATAATCTGTGGCAGGTGGTCAAAGAGAAGATACCTCTCAGCTTCCGTAAGATGAAGGCATTTATCACAGAAATACTTGTTGGCATCAGTGAGCCTCTCTCCTAAAGTGAATTTAGACAGAGCCCACTCTAAGGTAGCTGACTGCATCACTACATCTGTAGAATTGAGAAGGAATGAGTGTTCAAAATAGTTAATCCAAGACATCTGTGAACAGGATGTACTCACTGGTTCAAACCCACAATGACAGTTTAAACATACAATCACCTCCTTATGTAAGGATTCTCAAGTGTTTGAAGTCCATCCAGAATATCTTTAATTTCAGTTATATTTTACAAAGTAACTCCAGTTGTGAGACCTTGTATCAATGTGGTAGGTACAGTAAAAGAGAAGATAAAAACACACACACAACCAGAAAGCCAAAAGGCTTAGTGATTCCTTGACATATGGATATATTGTAAAAAGCATGAATCACCCACATGACAAGCATGAGATCCCTCACAGTTATCCTACTTGAGATATCATGTTAATTAATAGGTCAAAAGCTTTTCAAATCTTGTGACCAAAAATGACCTACTTGCCAAATATGAACAATCCAAAGGCCAAGTATATGATCCGTCATAGTTTAAATATCCTCCTTAAAATATCACGTTTACTAGGTTTTGACCTTTGTTGACCTCAAATGACCTTTGACCTGCACAAAAAATAATATGTATCATCTACTCAATACAAACAATCCACATGGCAAGTGTGAGTTCCCTCACAGTTATTCTTCTTAAGATATTGTGTTTACAAGGTTTTGATTTTTTGACCTCTTGTGACCCCAAATGACCTTTGACCTCCACCAAAAACAATAGGGATCATCTATTCAATATGGGCAATCTACATGCCAAGTATGAGATCCCTCACAGTTACCCTTCTTGAGATATTGTGTTTACAAGGTTTTGACCTTCTGTCCTTTGATGACCCAAAATAACCTTTGACCTCCACCAAAAATAGAGATCATTTACTCGATATAGGAAATACACAAGCAAAGTATGAGACCCCTCACAGTTACCCTTCTTGAGATATCATGTTTACAACATTTTGACCTTCTGACCTCTGGTGGCCCCAAATGACCTTTGACCTCCACCAAAAATAATAGAGATCATCTACTCAATATGGGCAATACACAAGGTAATATGAGATCCCTCATAATTCTCCTTCCTGAGATAGTGTTTACAAGGTTTTGACCTTGGTGACCCCAAATAACCTTTGACCTCCACCAAAAATAATAGCGATTATCTACTCAATATGGGCAATCCACATGCTAAGTATGAGATCCCTCACAGTTACCCGTCTTAAGATATCATGTTTACAAGGTTCTGACCTTTTGACCCCCTGGTGACCCCAAATGACCTTTGACCTCCACCAAAAACATTAGAGATAATCTACTCAATATGGGCAATCCACATGCTAAGTATGAGATCCTTCACGGTTACCCTTCTTGAGATATTGTGTGACCCCAAATGACCTTTGACCTCCACCAAAAACATTAGAGATTACCTACTCAATATGGGCAATCCACATGCTAAGTATGAGATCCCTCACAGTTACCCTTCTTGAGATATTGTGTTTACAAGGTTTTGACCTTTTGACCTCTGGTGAACCCAAAATGACCTTTGACCTCCACCAAAAACATTAGCAATTATCTACTCAATATGGGCAATCTACATGCTAAGTCTGAGATCCCTCATAGTTTCCCTTCTTGAGATATCGTGTTCACAAGGTTTTGATCTTTTGACCTCTTGTGACCCCAAATGACCTTTGACCTCCATCAAAAACAATAGGCATCATCTATTCAATATGGGCAATCTACATGCCAAGTATGAGATCCCTCGGAGTTACCTTCTTGAGATACTGTGTTTATAAGCAAAAGTGTCACATACACATGCACACACTGTACACACACACACTCTCACACATGACATCACTATCACATAGATTCCTTCAGCCTTCGGCAAGGAATCAAAATGTCTAATCCAGGTTGTAGTTTATAAATAGCCAGCCACCACTTGAAAACCCAGGCCTAGTGAGAAAACACTCAACCACTATCCCTAGGAGTCTTGTAAGGTGAGGATTACTAAAATAAGTGAGGGATTCCATACTTTTGAGATAATGAAAACTGAACACTGTCTCAAGATTTAGAGGAACATTCTGGTAGCAATTTCAGAAGATGGGAAAGAATAATTTGCCATCACATGCCCTTGAAACCCCACACTCATTGCTTGTTCATAACTCAAGATATTCCTGTTTAAAGGTAGGTAATTCTTGTCAAAAAACTGACTTCCAGTTGCGTCAAGGTCATAAAATGTTATGTCATACTGGCAGATTGATTCCAAACTCTTTTGTTGTTCATAAAAATTGAAGCCTTTAATTTGACCTTGAAACTTGACACCAGTGAAACAATGAATGACATTCATTTAAGATTGATCCTAGCATAGAGAATAAAGGTGACAACTCTAAAAGTGGAAAAGTCATTTATATGTCTCAAGATTAAACAGAAATACAAAAGATGATCAATTAGTCTGCTTGTATGACATCACAGATGCCCATAACACAATGCACTGCTGTGAATTGAATATTTTCTTTAAAAATTCGTAACTTCAAAATGCCACACACTATTGAAATTGGATTTACACCAAGAAAGAGAAAAAAAGTTCCCCGATGTTAGGACATTTGTATTTTGTCACCACTCACCAGAATATCCCTTTCATTAAAACCAAGATAGCCATTTTCAAGACTGAACAATAACAAATTACATTTTGTTGTTGCACTTATTTTGACACATTTATGGTGGACAGATGCAGCAAACTCATCTCATGAACAGTAGAGTTAAAACATTTCCAATACCCATCACTGATGCTCTACCACACTACTTCTATTTGGCGCCATTTCTGCTTCCCAATATTAGCCTTGATTATCAACTTTCTTGGCCTTTGTGCCCTGACAAATTTCTGCCAGCCATAGGCCATTTGGCTTTGCCCTTTGTAGTTCCTATGTCAGGCCCTGTAACAGGATATGTTGATGTCTTCAAAGTTTTCACCATAAGGCCCCACCCTCCCTTGCCCCAAAACATCAGCTCATGGTAGTTCATAGTACACAGATTCTAAGGTCACATTTTCAGCAACACTAGGTCAGAAACTAGACACCAATTGACTAAGACTCACAAGATAAACATGCATGTGAATATTCAACAGATCCAAATCTACACACCACAAGGCTAAGACTCACAAGATAGATACATAATATGAGTATTCAACATGTCCACATCTAGACACCACCAGACTAAGACTCATAGATACATATACAGGGTCCTCCACTAGCTGTTTTATCCGGGGGCTCCGCCAGTATAAAATCTGCCACACTACTTTTGCGCCGGGACAAAACTTTGCCGCCCGCACAGAAAATTGACCCGCCCGGTCAAGAAGTTGTCTGTACACTCAATCACAAACACCACAACTTAGTCATTTGACTGCCTTTTATATTTGAGTTCAAATACTCATGACAAGCAATGTATAATAAAATATCAGAGATGCAAACCCAGCTCACTTGCACCTGAGCTCTTATATCATTCAATATGTACTTAGGCTACTGCATTTCTTTCATATGTTTCCACAGTAGGAATTCGTTACCATCAAACTCATACATTAAACGAAACCATTCAAATGAACTGTCCTCTAGGTTTCCCGATTTTTACCCGAAATTTCCATTAAAGTGAACTGCTTGATTCTTGAATACGTCCAAGTGGAAACTGGACCTTCAGATCTGCAAGTAAAGTCAAAGATATTTAGAAAATGCAATTTGCAAAAAAAAATGACCACAAAATCCCCAGATTTGAACACATAGGGAAGGCTTAGAACAAGGCCGTAGATTGCACCATTTGCGATCTAAGCCCTCCTAAATTGCCAAAATTTTCTCAAAGGGGAGGGGGTTCCTCCTCCCCTTAGACCCCTCCCCCAGAACGGCGATCACAAGAGCCCCCGGACAGAAAACAGACCAGTGGAAAACCCTAATATATGACTATTGAACTGATGTAAACATACCACAGGAGCTGTTAGATTCAGATGAAGGTTCAATCTCTGTTCCTGTGTCCTCCAATTCTTCTCCTTCCTCATCTTTCTTGGAGCATGGTACAGGAACACTAATGTCCTGGAACTCTTCCCGTCTCTCCGTGTGGTTCTCACACTCCATACATCTTGTTCTCAAGACCAGAGACCCCTGGAAAAGCTCCTTTATTTTTCCCAGGGTACCTGCAACTGTCTCTGGGTAAGTGTTCTGGAATATTACTGTTGGAGTTCCACTAGTGTTCAGACTGTCACTGAGAGTTGATGTTGGGGTAACCTTCATAAATTCACCTCCTGTCTTTCCAGGACTTTGTGGATTGCCAGTTTTACCTAAATGACAGGTTGCTGTATCACCAGAGACAGCTTCTTTGGTACAATTGTCTGATGTCAAAGGTTGATACTTGACACTGGTAGAGGAGGTAGGTGAAGAAGAGTTTTGTTTTCTCTTTTTTAAGATATTAAATCTACTGAGAATACTAGGCTGGTTTGCCAGTTTGTACAATTTTCTCATTCCAAGTGACTTTTTCTTTCCTTCTTTGCCATCACTGGCACTCTCCTGGCTCTCCAATTCCTCAGCATGGCCTCCTTCCAAGAGACTGCCCTCCCTCTGTCTGTTTCGCATGCTCTTTCTTCTGCTTTGCTTTACTTTCCTGTCGCCCTTACCATTACATGTTGAACTGGTATCAAAGTTATTACTATGTTCCTCAAGTTTAACTCCTTCTTTGCAGTCACCTTTGACCTTATTTGACTCCCCAGATGATGCAAATGAAAGATGTTTCCTAGCAACAATAGGACTCTCAGAATTAATACTACGTTTCTGACCTTTCTTCAAATTTGGACTGCATCCCCCCTTAAGACAGCCAGAGACATCTTTCATTTTTGAGTTTGAATGGCTGGTGGGAGTTCCAGGTATTGTTTCCAACTTGTTATTGTTTATGATATCATCATCCTCACTGTTTGCATGCCTCTGTGCCACCTTCTCTTGGATCTCTTTGAGAGAAGAGAGCAATAAACAGAGTAATTCCTGGGCATCATGCTGAAGATATCCTTCAAACATTGGGTTGACATACCTGCAGAAAAAAGAGAAACTATCAGACAGTATGATTACAAAAAGAACACAAGTTGTTTTAATCCAAGACTGGAATCCATGGGTGAGACAACTCCATGTACATAAAGAACAAATTAACACGTAACGATGAAATGTGATGGTAAGATAAATATGTCTAGCACTGCCTGACTCCAGTGTTTAAACTTAATTTACATGTCTTTTTAAAAAGGTCAACTGCTACTGTTGTAATATTTCAGTATGGTAAAGGTAAGTCAGTTTACTGCTAAAAAATGCCCTGCATGAACTTTTTAAACATGAGGTTTTAGTTAAATATTCACATGCCAGGTTTGGGATCCAGACAATCTTTAAAACCTCTGTTGACTACAAATGACCTTTGACCTTGGTCACAACTCACATACTGTACAACAAGGTTGTAAGCAATATGACTGACAAAACAACAATCTTGATGTTGAATATGTCTACTCATAAGGCCTCTGAAAGATACAGGCTCCAGGCCCAAGCAGGGCTGCCATCTTGAATTTGGCTGTTTATATTTTTAGAAAAATCAACAATAAAGTTTGGATTTAACGAGATCAGAGAAGAGATCATGTAGTGACTTCAAAAAATATAATTTAAAATACATTTAATCAAGGATAATTTTACTTTCCACAACTCTCAAATGGTTTTTTTTTCTAGTCAAAGAAGATTTTTACATCAATTTAGAATAACTTTGAGGGCCACACTGAGAGGGTTCAATCACATCTAAGAATAACCAGGATAGACAATTTTAAAACAGTTTGACATAAGCAAGCTTATAGCAGAATTGAGTCCATGTAAGGTATTACTTTGCTGCAAATCAAATTGATGACCAGGAAAGTAATACAGAGCCTTTTTTCATGCAAATCATTAGAACCTCATATTGTATTCTTTAAAACGAAAATACAGATCCCCACCCCAAAATTTGGTGAATCATACACAAACCTAAAACGCCTCCAGCTTAATTCTTAATAAAGAATGAAGTTTTTACTCACAAATATGTTTTGTTTTATTATACACTGTTTGTGGTGTACTACATTAATACTATAAATTTAGTAATCTACACACAGTACTCAGTTTTGCTTGTCTGCAGTTTAGTGTACAACAATTGTTTTGTTCCATACTGTTTAGAGATCATTTCCTCATTTTTACATACGGCTGATGTTTAAATGTTTGTATTGGTTTCTAGGCCTCATCTACCAATCCATTTCCATAGCTCCTAGTGAAAAAATATGAATTAAAGATACTTCAGAGAGAAATCAAACATTTGCCAGCTTCAAGTCTTTAACAGATTTTCAAAGTAAACCTCAATGACAGCTTATGTCCTTCAAAATTTTTTTTTTTGCTCTATTTGAAGATACCACTTTAATAACAAGTTGTTGGCTGAAATAGAGCATCAGGTCCCATTATAATGGATGGTATAAAGAATTACCTGAGGGCATCGAGTACTTTCTCTGGGTTGACTGCCATGTCTGTATCTGGTAGCGGCATTATCAGGAAATTATCTTCCTTATCCTGCATTAGTTGAAAGAGCTGAAAAAAAAGAATCATTTACCTTTTAAATCAAATAGGTAGTGCTATCTAAATTATTAAAACATTTCCATTTGTAGCATGACATTCAGTTTCAAAGGTCATTCGCAGAAAGGCATCAAGGCAACAGCAAAAGATGCTGTCAGTGCCCTCCTCTCAGATTCAGTTTTGTGGTGGCTTTCCTGAGAATGATATCAAGCCCTGCATCTTCTTCCAAACCTACCTTGTACATCTCACTTAAAAGCTGCCGTGTCTTTCTCATATTCTCTTCCTCCTCCACCTCTTTGTCCCTGCTTCCTCCACCCTTCCCAGAATCCTCTGTTTCATTGACCCCATCTTTACCCCTTTGTTCCAGCCATTCCTCTGCCAGGTGTAGCATGTCTTTGAGTGCAGTTACAAAGTGAGGTGAATAACGCAACGTCTGTAGCACACTGTTGAGGTAGCAGGTGTTACCAATGTTGTAGAACCCCACATAGGGCTGTGGAGGGCTGGTAGGTTCTGCATCTTGATTGGTTACCTCTGTCTTTATAGTCTGGGATTCTCCTGACAAATTTGGTTTACTCTCATCGGATTCAGTAGTGTCTTTGGTGTTGCTGCACAAGTACAAAAAATGAAAAAGTACTGTGAGACTTCAGGATGGGGGGGGGGATGGAAAAAAAATGGGATGATGAAAAGCAAAACTGCAGCAACAAAAGGTTTCTCAAAATATTACAAAATCACTCTCTAAGGTTTTACTAAATAGTTACTGTATCCTGCACTGCTGGCCTCACAGTTTGACCTAAAATCAGTCATGTCAACTATGAAGTCGGGAATATGTGAGCAAAATAACATCTATAATGCCATGCAGGATGTTATCTGCATTGAACTACTCACAAAAGGAACTGTTCCTCACATACAATAGTTGCTATGATTGCCTATCTTTGCTGAACTGTAAGTAACTATATCTTGAAAGGAGTGCCAATGTGGCTTCATACTTCATAGCATTATGTACTGTACTATCCTCATATCAACCCTAGATACAATGTGACCAAATTAGTCACACATGCATCCAAAATTCAAAATGGCAACAAAATCATTTTGTCAAGATACCATATTGTCCTAAAAATATGACTAGTCTAAATCAGGCACCAGTCTACATACTACTACCATACTGTAGTGTGCAATGCATGCATGTTTCAGCAGGAAAGCCACATACAGAGTAAAATAACTTTTCATTCATAAAATTATAGCTCCACAAATGAAGTACTTTTATATGGAAAAACCCCATTGGCACATTGTATAAATCATTAAAACATCTATGGAAAATCCCCATTGACAAATTGAATAAATCATTAAAATATCATTTTTCCAAGAATTTCTAAGGCAAGGTTTGTAAAACCAATTAATGATGTTGGTGCTTAATGTTTTTTGTTTACATGATAAAAGTTGTCAACGGTCCCATTGTGCACGTACTGTTTTCGAAGATTGAGATGCAGGCTAGAACACTGTTTCTGTTCACCATTTACCAGTTAACAGTTCTATAGATTACCACTGTACTGTACTATACATGGCTTCAGCTTGAATGCCATTGTATTAGAAGGGCAACCAGTGTCAGCAAGGCAACTAAACTAGGGGACGAAGCTCCCGTTAGGGATCCAGCAACCAGAAGCTGAGCTGAGATGGTCATATGGCACACAACCATTTGCAATTCTTTTAAATTATAAATTGAAATATGATGTGCTAGGGGGTGTGTTTCAGAAAATGTGACAGATTTGTTTGCACAACAGGCCTTTCTGCATCGTTTTTTTTTTGGGGGGGGGGGGGAGACTTTACTTGTGAGGGGTTTTTGGAGGGGAACACCTGCCCTTGGCAACACTTTTGTTTACGTACTGTAAGGCTGCTGATATGCAAATGGTTCTTTGGTAAAGCTTTGAGCTCTTAAAAAAATGTCTAATTTAACACTTCCAAAACCCTATTCTTTCAGAAAATTTCAGGAACAGGTTTGAAAATCCTTCTTGAGGGATAAAGTTAGCTACTCTGGCTGGCCTATGGAAAAGGTGAAAAAACCCAGCTTGTTACAAGATAGTAAAACATTGAAAATCCCTTCTTGGAACTAGATTCATTTCATAGTGATAACTCTCTACAGAGTTTGCACACTTCTCTTAAGAATAAAGTCACTCATTTCTCCAAGATGATCCATAGTTTTTCACAGGAATGTCACACTTTGATGCAATTTACCTTTTTTAAGTTTTCATCTCATTTCAAGAAGTTGTAGGAAAGTTTTACAACTTAAGAGAACATTGCAATGTTGCAAGCTCTGTTTATTACAGAAACCAATTCAAGAATTTTTCCACAATAGCACAATAGAGGCACATGAATTAATCAAATTATGCACTTTCAAGGCCTTTAAAATGACTATTTCATATATCCAAGCACTCTTTAAGTTCATGAGGCTGTACATACAAACCTGATCTGCTGTAGTGGACAAAAAAAAAAAAACACTTGGATAGTAACAAGTTTACCCCAAAACTAATCCAAACCTTTAAATTTTGCCTCAGTTATGGAGGAAACTAATTATTTTGTCACCTTCAATATTTTCATAAAAGCCTTGTAGTAACTTCTTCAACAAAACACAATATGGAATAGCCAGATCTTTGAAAAATCAATGCCTAGTACTTGACTTGCTAAAAATTGCCACAACTTTCCAATTTCCTTGCCCCCAGCCCCCATAATCAATTTCTTCTGCCCCTTTCCCTCCCCCAGCCCCTGCCTCCCCTTTAAAGCCCTGGACCACCCCTGTATATGTACAATAACTAGACATTAAGAAATCTCACCTGATGTGGAGTTTTCTCATTGGTTTTGATGGTGAGCCCTGGGATTTCTCTCTTTTCATAAACTTCAGAGACAATTTGGCTCTCTTCCTTGGGGGGCTTTCACAAGCCATGATTTATCTTCAACTCCTCCTTGGTGGCTGAAGCTAAAACTAAGAACACATTGAACATTCATTATATTAAATTATAATTACTGGGGTAAATGCCCGATTTTCTTTATTAAACATCTCCAATGAACACCCCTAAATATTTTCATGCACAGTTCTCAAAAAATGTTCCTATTTCCAATAAAATTACTTTTGAAAATCACTAAACAATAGCTATGACTGTGACAAATAGATAGAGATGGAAACGTTGTAAGGGGATTTGAAGTTCCATGTAAACTTACATTCTCAGGGACTAAAGCACACTTCAATGCCTCACAAAGCTCTTGTAAATTGACAATTCAATCCTATTAAAATGCCCCCTTTTGGAAAATTTCACACACCCTGGGTGCACAAGATCAGATTCCGGCAACTAGCTTGCATATTTATACCTGGCCACACAGCTGCAGATTTCACGCAAACGATTGTCTGCGATCGCGTGTTGGTTACATGACCACCAAACCACGTAACTGAAAAATCGTTTAAGATGTCCCATTTAACACTCAAATTCAACTCTTCCATTACCTAAAATTTGACCATTCATTAGGAGGCATTTTAAATCTGAAGAGAAGATATGTTCTGAAAAAACACATACAACCAATTGTGACAATTTTCTCACATCGCTCTTGCCTCATATCACAAACCATGAAATAGATTGCTTGCGGCTCACACTTTGCAGCGTGTGCCATGGCAAATTGCAATTGCCAAGTCCATGCTGGCTGACTGGTATCACCATGGTGACAAACTGTGCAGCCACAATTCCTGGTTGTACACCATGTGGATACACTGCAAAGGCTGTGATTATGGCCCCACCACATTCACTTTGCACACAGCCTGATATCATAAAAGTTGTTTCTAAATAATGCCACAGTTAATGAACAATATGTCACTTGGGGTTCATTGCATGCATAGAGATTTCTTTGTTACAGTAGTTGTTACATTTCTGCAATGACAATGTCAAGGAAACTCCTTGCTTATGCAGCAAACCGATACTAGAGATGATAAAATGGATGCGTCAGACTGATATTGGTTTTATCTACACTTTGTATGATCATAAAATAAAATGTGAAATCAACATATCCTTCAACAGTATTACTACATGATTCTACATGTACTCCAAACCATACACTGTTACCTCATGAAATGGCGCTCACACACACTTTTACGCATCATGTCACTTTGAAAGTAGTTCTGCGTAATTGAAGACGTGTTGTGCACTGTAGCATTGATAGTGCGAGTGATCGCTTGTACACTTACACACTATACGAACTCAGACTGTATGTACAGTAAATTTAAACATCATGGCGTCTCCGTGTCCGAGCAAAAAAAAAAGGAAGGTTGATCTGCAAAGCATGTCACTCAAGGCATTTACAGTAAAAAGTGGTCATTCCACAAAGACTTTGAGGTGGAATGTGATGGAGACATGTTGACATCCATAACATGTAAAATATGTATGACAACTATCAGTAAGTTAGCCTAAGCCTAATAAAGGTGCAAAATGTTCAGTTAAAAACTCTTGTAGCCCTAGGCCTTTGAATGCACTTATCAATTGAATGATGCACCACACTACTCCCAGACGTGGTCAGTCATTGTCCACAACAGTGTTGACTAAACATGTAAAATGATGTACCCTTCAGTCACTTCTGTGACTGACAAGTTAATGTAAAATGACTCACACCTCAGTCACAAAATTGATGAGCTTTGTAAGTACCTAGAAACAGGCACTAAGAAACTAAAGGAGAACCCCAAACCCAAACAAAAACTCTGTCAGATCACAAACACAATGCAAAACAAACTATACACACCATGCAACAGGGAACAAAAGGGGAGATACTTCATGTAAGACTACCTCAAACTGAGGTGAATAGACAACTGAAGGGAGATGAATAGGCTGAATAGCCTGAAGTGAATAGGATTAGTAGGTGTCTATTCACTTCAGTTTGAGGTTGGCTTACATGAAGTATATACCAGTTAGTCTTTGTTACTAATGAGATTCAGAAACTGGCACTGCAGCCAACCCCCAAACAACACCCTAGGCCAACAACCACCCCAAAACAAAGTTCCAGCCGTCAACCACACGCCCAAAGGCTACCACACGCCCAAGGACGACACCACGCCCGAAGGCAACATTACGCCCGAAGACAACACTACGCCCAAAGGCAACAGCACTTAAACAGCACTGGGCAAATACAGGTGCACCTTGCCCAAGGGTGCCCCGGAGGCAGTTGTGGCAAAGGGTAATCGCATTACTCCCATGTTTAAACCAACTCCACAACCGGATGCAGTTTAAAGTCCTACCCATTCACAAAATTGATGCACAATTTGCAATTTAGACTGACATGTAGGTCACCAATATTGACTGAAAAAATGAGAATGACAATTTATATCCCTGTACAAAGTGTAACAATTGACTCACAATGATCCAGCCCTTGGTCACAGCAGTGACTGACAATTGAGGTAATTGTGACTCACCCCTCAGTCATGCTGGTGGCTGACAATAGTGTTCAATGACTGAAATGTGCATCACACTGTCATCAACACAGGCATTCGAAACATTACATACATATATTACTACACACAATATATATATAATAAGACAAGGTAAGTCATTTCTCACAATATGTACTGAGAAGAAGTAGGCCCAGTCGCACTTCACTGCCAGTGCTTCCACACTCTAAATTGTTTTTTCCAGAAATGGCCGATTTCACGTAATTTTAGATTCCATTTCAGGAAAATGCATTTAGAGTGTGGAAGCACTGGCACAGTGAAGTGGGACTGGGCCACAGAGTAGGATATAAGAACTAGAGTGCGGACTCCTAATACTGCTGTGATTGTATGGATGTACATGTAGATCTGAGCATGTGTGTACAAACTGTATGGTGGCCGAGTACCCCATACGGTCACAGCTGTTTCAGGGAGTGAGCACTCTAGTTCCTACATCCTACTCTATGGACTGGGCCTACTTCTTTTCAGTGCATATTGTGAGAAATGACTTACCTTGTCTTATTATATGTATATAGTGTGTAGTATATGTACGTAATGTTTTGAACGCCTGTGGTCATCAATTGGTCAATGACTCACATTTGACTGAAAATGCCAGGGGGTTAGGCTAGTGGGGTGTGTCATTCAATTGATTTGCATAAAGCCTAGTAAGGGTGATAATGATGTCAAATCAGCAACAGAAGTGCTTAGGCACTTGGTAAGAGCTAATTAACACAATTATCTTTTTATCTATTATTACTGCGTTTAGGCTTAGCCTAGGCTACTTAGCTACCCTACGTTAGGCCTAGGCCTAGGTAACCATTTTTTTAGAAATTTTACCAGGGACTTGGTTTGTAAAAAGGGGTGAGTTGGTAGCCTATGGGCCCAGGGTGATTTTGCTCCCTGTGAGGTCACCTTTGCTTGGAGGCCACTTAACTGGCAACCATTTGAACTGGGACCCTACCACCATATAACATTTGGCTAATTGACTAAGCCCCCCGTCTGGAAAACATGTAAGATCTTCGGCATGCAGAAAAGACCTTATACACCAATTTGATGGTGTGATTTTCTTGTCTTTTAGTATACACACTGCCAGATTGCAAAGTTTGTTAGGTCTAGGTAATTGCACGCGGAATTTAATTTTTAAGTTTGAAATTGCGCGCCGGCGAACGCTTTGTGCCTGGGCGTGGAGTGCAGGCCTGCAGGGGCCCACTTAAGGCCCCACTGGGGTACAGGGGGCTGTCGTCTACTAAAAAAGATGGTGATTAGCCTAGGCTATTTGGTTCTTTCTGAATTGTGGACTGAGCATAATTTTTTTGAGTGAGTCTTGAGCATTGAGATTTTGCTTGCACCGTGCCAATCTTTTGCTCAATTCTTTACCTGCGCGGTGCACGCCAATTATTGAACCATACTGACTAATTGTGCGCTGATTCATCGTAAAATCGGTAAATACATTGAAAGTGCGTGCAGAAGAAGTTCTGCGCAACCGACAAACTATACAATCAGGACACACTGTACTTAAAACACATTACAACAATTTGGTGTGGCGTAAAAATTGAAAAAAGAGGTGACTAGTGTGAAAATTCCGCGTAGCAGATACGAACTTTCCACACTGGACTAGGCTATGCCAGTAAGCCCAGAATTATAGGCCAAGGCCTAAGCCTCCTGCCATTATAGTGAGTGTACCTTGAGTCGGTCGGTACCTTGAGTCGGTCGATGCATACAAAATGTAAGTCAGGCGAGCTATGGCCAACAAATAAACATACGACAGTGAGGAAACCCCAGCACTACATGACCACAACTCAAACTCTGTCAAAAATAAGCATTTACTCCCATTTTTAGAAGAAATTCACCCAGCCTAGCCTACATCTAGTGTTACTTAAAGGTGGCCCAAAAAACATTTCAAACAATCCTCCAAATCACTGCAAATGGTCTCCTTCCAACATCTTATGATTTGTTTTTATAATGATGATGTCATTCATGGAATATATTTTGATACCACTCTTATGGGCTTTCATAATATTTCGGTGACCGACTCAAGGTACCGTTCTTGAACCTAAGGCATCTGAAACCTGTGGTGGGAATTTCTCTGTCTAGTGTCTAGTTGAAAGTTTGTCAACAAAATTCACTCAGACTTTCAGGATCAAGAGAAAACATGTTCATGAGAATAATGAATGAGAATAAATTACATATTTCTACCATATGTGTATGTTTTTAGTGAAAATTCCCTTGATTGACCGACTCATGGTACCACCATCATACTGTATACAGTATAGGCCTAGGCCTATAGGATGTCGAAGTTATGGTTTCGCATTGTACATACTGTATGAACCAGATCCGCTACAGACTACAGCCACTCGACGAAAAATGTAGCTCAAAAGTCTACAAAAAAGTTACAATTGTCATTTCAAAATTCTACTACTAGGCAACATTAGAAAAGCCCGGTGGTTCCATTTAGTGTTAACTTTCAACAGGTGTAGTTACCTAGTCTCACGTTAATCGTTTTTCTTTGGATGTTTCTCACGGTATGAATTCTCCCGCGCTCTCAACACAATCAAATTTAGGAACCGAGGAGTGCTTATTTTGCTATGGCGCCATCTGTCCAATGTCTTCCCACGGCGGGCAAGCCGAAAACATCGCTTCGCAGGGGGTGAACCCTCTACATGTAGTCCCTAAAAATTTTGTTTGGGTTGATTTTTGACCCTGTTATGAGAGGGCAGTGAATCCTTTGTTAGATGTATTTTGGTAGTGATTGAATTGGAGATTATGCTGTCACAAAATGGTTGAAATTGATACCACCTGAGCCGATTGTGAGGTTTTGGAAAGACAGCGGACCTATCTCATATATTGGTGAGTGACAAGGGGCGGGGGTGGCGGATCACAAGTTTTTTATTCATGCGCCTGCAGCTCAAAGAGTCAATGGTCATGCTGGGAAAATTCTTATGTGCCAGTAACAACCAGCTCGTGAGCTTTACATTGATGGGTCATATGGTGGCGTTAAAAACTTTGACAAGGAATCATGAGAGGCAGCGTAACAAGGCTCGTTTTAGTGTGTAAGTCGGACCAAATTTTAAGTGTTGCATGAGGTTAATAATAAAGGAATGGTTACGTGTTCGTTGAATACAGCCTTGTACATCCGCTTAATATGCAGGATCATTTAATTGAAGTTGGAAGGTGACTTCAAGTTTGACAAATGCCGAATATGACGGCCTATGGAAGAGTGTAGTAAAGTGTCTTCAAACCGGGGCGCCCGGCCCAACGCCCTCCACCTCCCTCCCTTGATACGCACTTGAATGCAAAGTGCTCCTTCATGTTAAAGATACCAATCACAGAACAGCCGACAAGCTGGCCGTCAGTAGATATTTAAATTACCATATCATTACGGTGAGGATTTTGCAAAGAAGCCTTAGCATTTATTTAAACTTGAGAAAGCGCGTACGTGTACCAGCAATCATTCTTCCACTGATGATTCGCGTATACTTACTTGCTTTTGGTCCGTTTGAAGGCCTAATTTCAAAAGCGGTTATAGCATGTGAAAGTCACAAGTAAGTAAAGCTCGAACTCCACAGCGCCCATAGGGCGCTGAAAATGTTGTCTTCGAGTTGGAGGATTTGTGCTCTTGAGAACAAGGAAGTCAGAAAGTCAGGGGACTGATCGTCGTCGGGACAGTGGTGAAACCAGATGCCGGGTGCCACGTATGTCCTTCTTCGAGGACGGATTCCCTGCAAGGTCGTTTGAATTTCCCAGTGTAGTCGGGAAACGTTAAAATATGAAGTAGTCCACAACAGCCAGTCGCCCCTTGTGGTCTTCTGGTTATTTTGATTTAAATGAGGGCAGATCCTGTAGTAACTCCCCCAAATTTTCTAATTTCACGCCTAAAAACCCCAAATGCTCGAGGAAAATTTTGAATTTTGCCCTCGACGACCTTACGGCACTCCGTCTCCCTTGTTGGGGCTTCAGGCTGCAGTCCTAAGTAGGGAAGTTTGGACCCCTGTCGCGCAAATTCCGGCGCTATCCCCGGCCAGCCTCGGGATTACACATTTTATCGTACCTACTAGGCCTGTCCCCGGCGACTACATGTTTACCGCAGAAATTGGAAAATTTTGCGACCGGAAATACCACGGCTTCCTGGGCTTTACCCCGCCCCTCCCCCACCCCTATTGATGTCATTTATAGGACAAGCTACTAAGCAACATTAATTACAGGCCATGCTATAAACATCGATGGCATAATATTCAAGCATATTGAAACTAATTTTTGGGGCGTTTTTCAGGCAATTTAAAGTACGGTACCAATATTTAAGGATGCAGGTGAAAAGGGGTGCTCGCTTCAGCCCCCGATCCTCCTTACATCCGGTACTTCTACTCGTATGTCACACAACTTAACACTATAGACTACCAATATTAATTATAGTGCGCTGGATTATCAGCATTGTTGTGGCTTAGTTGGTATGGCGCTCGACTCCGACTGTTAAGTACGTGAGTTCAAGTCCTCCCGGAGACTGGGCAGTTTGTTTTTCTCGTTTTGCGGTTTTAATGTTGGGGAACTGTCGACTTTTTACAGTTGTTTCCTCTATCATATCTTCCTTTTTGTAGCTTTTATCGACTTCTCTTCGTTCCCACTTTTTCTTTTCTTAATTAGGCTTCGTTTTGTCAATCATATCTTACTGCAAATTTCCAAATCAGGTCACTACACGCTATTGCATGTAGCCTACATTATCAAGTCGTACACCCACCCCCCCCCCCCTTTGGACGTTCCATTTTGTAGGTTGAAATTGCCAATAGTTTTATGATTTTTTTCCCATTCTTAGATGAAACCGATTCTATATTTCATGTAATTTGCATTTGATACGAAAGGTATCAATAAAGACAGGGCTCCCGGCTACGTAAGTAGCCGGGAGACCTGTCTTTATTGATACCGAATATGCCTAGGTTCCCAAAGCAACTCTTGTTTCTAAAGGAAAGCCACTCTGGACTGAATATTCATAAATGACCGACTGTAAAATGCTCTTCTTGTATTGCAACTATGGATTAAGTTTCTTAGGGGGTAGGGCTAAGCATCTGCCAACAATAGGCGACCATTGTCCACGTTTCATGGTGCGATGATTTGTAAAAGAAGACAGCGGTTTCTTTAAACTTGACCAAGTCTCCCTCCGCGTTTTCAATGCCGTCTTAAGGGGGCGCTCCACCATTTCATAAAATTGCACTTTGCTGGGGGTGAACCCTCTACATGTAGTCCCTAAAAATTTTGTTTGGGTTGATTTTTGACCCTGTTATGAGAGGGCAGTGAATCCTTTGTTAGATGTATTTTGGTAGTGATTGAGTTGGAGATTATGCTGTCACAAAATGGTTGAAATTGATACCACCTGAGCCGATTGTGAGGTTTTGGAAAGACAGCGGACCTATCTCATATATTGGTGAGTGACAAGGGGCGGGGGTGGCGGATCACAAGTTTTTTATTCATGCGCCTGCAGCTCAAAGAGTCAATGGTCATGCTGGGAAAATTCTTATGTGCCAGTAACAACCAGCTCGTGAGCTTTACATTGATGGGTCATATGGTGGCGTTAAAAACTTTGACAAGGAATCATGAGAGGCAGCGTAACAAGGCTCGTTTTAGTGTGTAAGTCGGACCAAATTTTAAGTGTTGCATGAGGTTAATAATAAAGGAATGGTTACGGGTTCGTTGAATACAGCCTTGTACATCCGCTTAATATGCAGGATCATTTAATTGAAGTTGGAAGGTGACTTCAAGTTTGACAAATGCCGAATATGACGGCCTATGGAAGAGTGTAGTAAAGTGTCTTCAAACCGGGGCGCCCGGCCCAACGCCCTCCACCTCCCTCCCTTGATACGCACTTGAATGCAAAGTGCTCCTTCAAGTTAAAGATACCAATCACAGAACAGCCGACAAGCTGGCCGTCAGTATAGATATTTAAATTATCATATCATTACGGTGAGGATTTTGCAAAGAAGCCTTAGCATTTATTTAAACTTGAGAAAGCGCGTACGTGTACCAGCAATCATTCTTCCACTGATGATTCGCGTATACTTACTTGCTTTTGGTCCGTTTGAAGGCCTAATTTCAAAAGCGGTTGTAGCATGTGAAAGTCACAAGTAAGTAAAGCTCGAACTCCACAGCGCCCATAGGGCGCTGAAAATGTTGTCTTCGAGTTGGAGGATTTGTGCTCTTGAGAACAAGGAAGTCAGAAAGTCAGGGGACTGATCGTCGTCGGGACAGTGGTGAAACCAGATGCGGCGGGTGCCACGTATGTCCCTCTTCGAGGACGGATCCCCTGCAAGGTCGTTTGAATTTCCCAGTGTAGTCGGGAAACGTTAAAATATGAAGTAGTCCACAACAGCCAGTCGCCCCTTGTGGTTTTCTGGTTATTTTGATTTAAATGAGGGCAGATCCTGTAGTAACTCCCCCAAATTTTCTAATTTCACGCCTAAAAACCCCAAATGCTCGAGGAAAATTTTGAATTTTGCCCTCGACGACCTTACGGCACTCCGTCTCCCTTGTTGGGGCTTCAGGCTGCAGTCCTAAGTAGGGAAGTTTGGACCCCTGTCGCGCAAATTCCGGCGCTATCCCCGGCCAGCCTCGGGATTACACATTTTATCGTACCTACTAGGCCTGTCCCCGGCGACTACATGTTTACCGCAGAAATTGGAAAATTTTGCGACCGGAAATACCACGGCTTCCTGGGCTTTACCCCGCCCCTCCCCCACCCCTATTGATGTCACTTATAGGACAAGCTACTAAGCAACATTAATTACAGGCCATGCTATAAACATCGATGGCGTAATATTCAAGCATATTGAAACCAATTTTTGGGGCGTTTTTCAGGCAATTTAAAGTACGGTACCAATTTTTAAGGATGCAGGTGAAAAGGGGTGCTCGCTTTAGCCCCCGATCCTCCTTACATCCGGTACTTCTACTCGTATGTCACACAACTTAACACTATAGACTACTAATATTAATTATAGTGCGCTGGATTACCAGCATTGTTGTGGCTTAGTTGGTATGGCGCTTGTACTTTTTAAACCATTACGAAAATATGAAATTAGGCCTAAACATCTTTCGTATCTACCCCCAGACACCCTCGCTGAGGTGCATTGCTCCCTACTTCAGTGAAATGCTTCATGCGTGACGAAAGATTTCCATGGATAAGTTATGCCCACCTGGCGACCGGACTGAAATTATATCTCAGCCTATCTTTCATAACCCTTTTATAAGAGACTATTCAGGCAACGTGCTGCTAGACCGTGATTTTATTGATGGTGGAATAATCTATGTTAACGACATTATGTATGAAATTTTGCCAAGAAGTCTCCCAGCGGAGGGTGTCTTAGAGAGTATACAACTGGCTAACCCCAGGGTTGACACTGATATCCAAAGTGTTAGCAATGCTCTGCAGACTATTTTAGACAGCCTACCGGATGGTTGGCTCGATATAATCTTTGCCTCTGATAAAGTTGTTAATGACCATGATGATGACATTCCTAACATTAATTTTATTATTGATGATAAAAAGTGTGTTGTCTCTAGCTTAACCACTAAGGGGGCCACCGTCCTCCTGCGTGAATGTAACACGAACCCGCCAAAGGGTGAAACTTTCTGGTCAGCGAAGTTTACTGATCTCGATTTGTCTAAGCGGTGGTCCAACGTCTACAAAGGGCTCAATACAAATTACGAAGCTGACCTTAACTTCAAAATCTTACATAATATTTTGTTCACAAACGAACGGCTCTATAAGTTTGGAATGATAGAGTCTCCTTCATGTACTCTGTGTGGTACTGAAACCGAAAGCCTTTTCCATCTCTTTATCGCCTGCCCGGTGGTTAACAGTTTATGGTGTAAAGTTATCATGAAACTAAGGAGCCACTTAGAGGAAGATAATCTCAATACATGGGTTTTAATCACTCTCTTTGGTATGCATCTGTCACATTCTAGTAAGAAGCGGCTTTTAGTAGACTTCATATTTACTATTTACAAGAGTGTAATTTACAAAGCAAGATTATCTGTCTTAATCGATAACCTAACCTTAACTATTGATACGCATTTCTTCAACTCCCTCAAGAAAAAAATTGAAACTCTTTACCACTGTTTCAATTCAAAGGGAAACTTATCTAAATTTTGGAGCATTTTTCAAGGAGCAAAAGTAATTGAATTCGACCAAAATTCAAAAACAAACTATCGTTTCATTTTTGATACCGGCTGACATCCACATTCAAATGAGTCCAAGAGGAGTCACAATTGTGTGTTTAATCTTATAACCAATCGTATTTAATGCCAGTATGATTTCGCTTGATTTTGGCTTTTAAATTGTAGCGTTTACTATGCAGCAGTTCAAGATAATTTATACATTTGTTCATTACTGTTAAATCTCTATATTAGTCAGACCAGGTGGACCAGTGGGTTCAAGGTTCATTAATAATTTATTCCTTGAAAAGGAAGTTTGTAAATATTGTAAAATGAATTTTAATGGGTGAGCCAGTGGGTTCATCTCCAAAAAAAAAAAAAAAAAAAAATGGCGCTCGACTCCGACTGTTAAGTACGTGAGTTCAAGTCCTCCCGGAGACTGGGCAGTGTGTTTTTCTCGTTTTGCGGTTTAAATGTTGGGGAACTGTCGACTTTTTACAGTTGTATCCTCTTTAATATCTTCCTTTTTGTAGCTTTTATCGACTTCTCTTCGTTCCCACTTTTTCTTTTCTTAATTAGGCTTCGTTTTGTTAATCATATCTTACTGCAAATTTCCAAATCAGGTCACTACACGCTATTGTATGTAGCCTACATTATCAAGTCGTACACCCCCCCCCCCCTTTGGACGTTCCATTTTGTAGGTTGAAATTGCCAATAGTTTTATGATTTTTTTCCCATTCTTAGATGAAACCGATTCTATATTTCATGTAATTTGCATTTGATACGAAAGGTATCAATAAAGACAGGGCTCCCGGCTACGTAAGTAGCCGGGAGACCTGTCTTTATTGATACCGAATTTGCCTAGGTTCCCAAAGCAACTCTTGTTTCTAAAGGAAAGCCACTCTGGACTGAATATTCATAAATGACCGACTGTAAAATGCTCTTCTTGTATTGCAACTATGGATTAAGTTTCTTAGGGGGTAGGGCTAAGCATCTGCCAACAATAGGTGACCATTGTCCACGTTTCATGGTGCGATGATTTGTAAAAGAAGACAGCGGTTTCTTTAAACTTGACCAAGTCTCCCTCCGCGTTTTCAATGCCGTCTTAAGGGGGCGCTCCACCATTTCATAAAATTGCACTTTGCTGGGGGTGAACCCTCTACATGTAGTCCCTAAAAATTTTGTTTGGGTTGATTTTTGACCCTGTTATGAGAGGGCAGTGAATCCTTTGTTAGATGTATTTTGGTAGTGATTGAGTTGGAGATTATGCTGTCACAAAATGGTTGAAATTGATACCACCTGAGCCGATTGTGAGGTTTTGGAAAGACAGCGGACCTATCTCATATATTGGTGAGTGACAAGGGGCGGGGGTGGCTGGTCACAAGTTTTTTATTCATGCGCCTGCAGCTCAAAGAGTCAATGGTCATGCTGGGAAAATTCTTATGTGCCAGTAACAACCAGCTCGTGAGCTTTACATTGATGGGTCATATGGTGGCGTTAAAAACTTTGACAAGGAATCATGAGAGGCAGCGTAACAAGGTCCGTTTTAGTGTGTAAGTCGGACCAAATTTTAAGTGTTGCATGAGGTTAATAATAAAGGAATGGTTACGTGTTCGTTGAATACAGCCTTGTACATCCGCTTAATATGCAGGATCATTTAATTGAAGTTGGACGGTGACTTCAAGTTTGACAAATGCCGAATATGACGGCCTATGGAAGAGTGTAGTAAAGTGTCTTCAAACCGGGGCGCCCGGCCCAACGCCCTCCACCTCCCTCCCTTGATACGCACTTGAATGCAAAGTGCTCCTTCAAGTTAAAGATACCAATCACAGAACAGCCGACAAGCTGGCCGTCAGCAGATATTTAAATTACCATATCATTACGGTAAGGATTTTGCAAAGAAGCCTTAGCATTTATTTAAACTTGAGAAAGCGCGTACGTGTACCAGCAATCATTCTTCCACTGATGATTCGCGTATACTTACTTGCTTTTGGTCCGTTTGAAGGCCTAATTTCAAAAGCGGTTGTAGCATGTGAAAGTCACAAGTAAGTAAAGCTCGAACTCCACAGCGCCCATAGGGCGCTGAAAATGTTGTCTTCGAGTTGGAGGATTTGTGCTCTTGAGAACAAGGAAGTCAGAAAGTCAGGGGACTGATCGTCGTCGGGACAGTGGTGAAACCAGATGCGGCGGGTGCCACGTATGTCCCTCTTCGAGGACGGATCCCCTGCAAGGTCGTTTGAATTTCCCAGTGTAGTCGGGAAACGTTAAAATATGAAGTAGTCCACAATAGCTAGTCGCCCCTTGTGGTTTTCTGGTTATTTTGATTTAAATGAGGGCAGATCCTGTAGTAACTCCCCCAAATTTTCTAATTTCACGCCTAAAAACCCCAAATGTTCGAGGAAAATTTTGAATTTTGCCCTCGACGACCTTACGGCACTCCGTCTCCCTTGTTGGGGCTTCAGGCTGCAGTCCTAAGTAGGGAAGTTTGGACCCCTGTCGCGCAAATTCCGGCGCTATCCCCGGCCAGCCTCGGGATTACACATTTTATCGTACCTACTAGGCCTGTCCCCGGCGACTACATGTTTACCGCAGAAATTGGAAAATTTTGCGACCGGAAATACCACGGCTTCCTGGGCTTTACCCCGCCCCTCCCCCACCCCTATTGATGTCATTTATAGGACAAGCTACTAAGCAACATTAATTACAGGCCATGCTATAAACATCGATGGCGTAATATTCAAGCATATTGAAACCAATTTTTGGGGCGTTTTTCAGGCAATTTAAAGTACGGTACCAATTTTTAAGGATGCAGGTGAAAAGGGGTGCTCGCTTTAGCCCCCGATCCTCCTTACATCCGGTACTTCTACTCGTATGTCACACAACTTAACACTATAGACTACTAATATTAATTATAGTGCGCTGGATTACCAGCATTGTTGTGGCTTAGTTGGTATGGCGCTTGTACTTTTTAAACCATTACGAAAATATGAAATTAGGCCTAAACATCTTTCGTATCTACCCCCAGACACCCTCGCTGAGGTGCATTCCTCACTACTTCAGTGAAATGCTTCATGCGTGACGAAAGATTTCCATGGATAAGTTATGCCCACCTGGCGACCGGACTGAAATTCTATCTCAGCCTATCTTTCATAACCCTTTTATAAGAGACTATTCAGGCAACGTGCTGCTAGACCGTGATTTTATTGATGGTGGAATAATCTATGTTAACGACATTATGTATGAAATTTTGCCAAGAAGTCTCCCAGCGGAGGGTGTCTTAGAGAGTATACAACTGGCTAACCCCAGGGTTGACACTGATATCCAAAGTGTTAGCAATGCTCTGCAGACTATTTTAGACAGCCTACCGGATGGTTGGCTCGATATAATCTTTGCCTCTGATAAAGTTGTTAATGACCATGATGATGACATTCCTAACATTAATTTTATTATTGATGATAAAAAGTGTGTTGTCTCTAGCTTAACCACTAAGGGGGCCACCGTCCTCCTGCGTGAATGTAACACGAACCCGCCAAAGGGTGAAACTTTCTGGTCAGCGAAGTTTACTGATCTCGATTTGTCTAAGCGGTGGTCCAACGTCTACAAAGGGCTCAATACAAATTACGAAGCTGACCTTAACTTCAAAATCTTACATAATATTTTGTTCACAAACGAACGGCTCTATAAGTTTGGAATGATAGAGTCTCCTTCATGTACTCTGTGTGGTACTGAAACCGAAAGCCTTTTCCATCTCTTTATCGCCTGCCCGGTGGTTAACAGTTTATGGTGTAAAGTTATCATGAAACTAAGGAGCCACTTAGAGGAAGATAATCTCAATACATGGGTTTTAATCACTCTCTTTGGTATGCATCTGTCACATTCTAGTAAGAAGCGGCTTTTAGTAGACTTCATATTTACTATTTACAAGAGTGTAATTTACAAAGCAAGATTATCTGTCTTAATCGATAACCTAACCTTAACTATTGATACGCATTTCTTCAACTCCCTCAAGAAAAAAATTGAAACTCTTTACCACTGTTTCAATTCAAAGGGAAACTTATCTAAATTTTGGAGCATTTTTCAAGGAGCAAAAGTAATTGAATTCGACCAAAATTCAAAAACAAACTATCGTTTCATTTTTGATACCGGCTGACATCCACATTCAAATGAGTCCAAGAGGAGTCACAATTGTGTGTTTAATCTTATAACCAATCGTATTTAATGCCAGTATGATTTCGCTTGATTTTGGCTTTTAAATTGTAGCGTTTACTATGCAGCAGTTCAAGATAATTTATACATTTGTTCATTACTGTTAAATCTCTATATTAGTCAGACCAGGTGGACCAGTGGGTTCAAGGTTCATTAATAATTTATTCCTTGAAAAGGAAGTTTGTAAATATTGTAAAATGAATTTTAATGGGTGAGCCAGTGGGTTCATCTCCAAAAAAAAAAAAAAAAAAAAAATGGCGCTCGACTCCGACTGTTAAGTACGTGAGTTCAAGTCCTCCCGGAGACTGGGCAGTGTGTTTTTCTCGTTTTGCGGTTTAAATGTTGGGGAACTGTCGACTTTTTACAGTTGTATCCTCTTTAATATCTTCCTTTTTGTAGCTTTCATCGACTTCTCTTCGTTCCCACTTTTTTTTTTCTTAATTAGGCTTCGTTTTGTTAATCATATCTTACTGCAAATTTCCAAATCAGGTCACTACACGCTATTGCATGTAGCCTACATTATCAAGTCGTACACCACCCCCCCCCTTTGGACGTTCCATTTTGTAGGTTGAAATTGCCAATAGTTTTATGATTTTTTTCCCATTCTTAGATGAAACCGATTCTATATTTCATGTAATTTGCATTTGATACGAAAGGTATCAATAAAGACAGGGCTCCCGGCTACGTAAGTAGCCGGGAGACCTGTCTTTATTGATACCGAATTTGCCTAGGTTCCCAAAGCAACTCTTGTTTCTAAAGGAAAGCCACTCTGGACTGAATATTCATAAATGACCGACTGTAAAATGCTCTTCTTGTATTGCAACTATGGATTAAGTTTCTTAGGGGGTAGGGCTAAGCATCTGCCAACAATAGGTGACCATTGTCCACGTTTCATGGTGCGATGATTTGTAAAAGAAGACAGCGGTTTCTTTAAACTTGACCAAGTCTCCCTCCGCGTTTTCAATGCCGTCTTAAGGGGGCGCTCCACCATTTCATAAAATTGCACTTTGCTGGGGGTGAACCCTCTACATGTAGTCCCTAAAAATTTTGTTTGGGTTGATTTTTGACCCTGTTATGAGAGGGCAGTGAATCCTTTGTTAGATGTATTTTGGTAGTGATTGAGTTGGAGATTATGCTGTCACAAAATGGTTGAAATTGATACCACCTGAGCCGATTGTGAGGTTTTGGAAAGACAGCGGACCTATCTCATATATTGGTGAGTGACAAGGGGCGGGGGTGGCGGGTCACAAGTTTTTTATTCATGCGCCTGCAGCTCAAAGAGTCAATGGTCATGCTGGGAAAATTCTTATGTGCCAGTAACAACCAGCTCGTGAGCTTTACATTGATGGGTCATATGGTGGCGTTAAAAACTTTGACAAGGAATCATGAGAGGCAGCGTAACAAGGTCCGTTTTAGTGTGTAAGTCGGACCAAATTTTAAGTGTTGCATGAGGTTAATAATAAAGGAATGGTTACGTGTTCGTTGAATACAGCCTTGTACATCCGCTTAATATGCAGGATCATTTAATTGAAGTTGGACGGTGACTTCAAGTTTGACAAATGCCGAATATGACGGCCTATGGAAGAGTGTAGTAAAGTGTCTTCAAACCGGGGCGCCCGGCCCAACGCCCTCCACCTCCCTCCCTTGATACGCACTTGAATGCAAAGTGCTCCTTCAAGTTAAAGATACCAATCACAGAACAGCCGACAAGCTGGCCGTCAGCAGATATTTAAATTACCATATCATTACGGTAAGGATTTTGCAAAGAAGCCTTAGCATTTATTTAAACTTGAGAAAGCGCGTACGTGTACCAGCAATCATTCTTCCACTGATGATTCGCGTATACTTACTTGCTTTTGGTCCGTTTGAAGGCCTAATTTCAAAAGCGGTTGTAGCATGTGAAAGTCACAAGTAAGTAAAGCTCGAACTCCACAGCGCCCATAGGGCGCTGAAAATGTTGTCTTCGAGTTGGAGGATTTGTGCTCTTGAGAACAAGGAAGTCAGAAAGTCAGGGGACTGATCGTCGTCGGGACAGTGGTGAAACCAGATGCGGCGGGTGCCACGTATGTCCCTCTTCGAGGACGGATCCCCTGCAAGGTCGTTTGAATTTCCCAGTGTAGTCGGGAAACGTTAAAATATGAAGTAGTCCACAATAGCTAGTCGCCCCTTGTGGTTTTCTGGTTATTTTGATTTAAATGAGGGCAGATCCTGTAGTAACTCCCCCAAATTTTCTAATTTCACGCCTAAAAACCCCAAATGTTCGAGGAAAATTTTGAATTTTGCCCTCGACGACCTTACGGCACTCCGTCTCCCTTGTTGGGGCTTCAGGCTGCAGTCCTAAGTAGGGAAGTTTGGACCCCTGTCGCGCAAATTCCGGCGCTATCCCCGGCCAGCCTCGGGATTACACATTTTATCGTACCTACTAGGCCTGTCCCCGGCGACTACATGTTTACCGCAGAAATTGGAAAATTTTGCGACCGGAAATACCACGGCTTCCTGGGCTTTACCCCGCCCCTCCCCCACCCCTATTGATGTCATTTATAGGACAAGCTACTAAGCAACATTAATTACAGGCCATGCTATAAACATCGATGGCGTAATATTCAAGCATATTGAAACCAATTTTGGGGCGTTTTTCAGGCAATTTAAAGTACGGTACCAATATTTAAGGATGCAGGTGAAAAGGGGTGCTCGCTTTAGCCCCCGATCCTCCTTACATCCGGTACTTCTACTCGTATGTCACACAACTTAACACTATAGACTACTAATATTAATTATAGTGCGCTGGATTATCAGCATTGTTGTGGCTTAGTTGGTATGGCGCTCGACTCCGACTGTTAAGTACGTGAGTTCAAGTCCTCCCGGAGACTGGGCAGTGTGTTTTTCTCGTTTTGCGGTTTTAATGTTGGGGAACTGTCGACTTTTTACAGTTGCTTCCTCTTTCATATCTTCCTTTTTGTAGCTTTTATCGACTTCTCTTCGTTCCCACTTTTTCTTTTCTTAATTAGGCTTCGTTTTGTTAATCATATCTTACTGCAAATTTCCAAATCAGGTCACTACACGCTATTGCATGTAGCCTACATTATCAAGTCGTACACCCCCCCCCCCCCCTTTGGAAGTTCCATTTTGTAGGTTGAAATTGCCAATAGTTTTATGATTTTTTTCCCATTCTTAGATGAAACCGATTCTATATTTCATGTAATTTGCATTTGATACGAAAGGTAGCCGGGAGATCTGTCTTTATTGATACCGAATTTGCCTAAGTTCCCAAAGCAACTCTTGTTTCTAAAGGAAAGCCACTCTGGACTGAATATTCATAAATGACCGACTGTAAAATGCTCTTCTTGTATTGCAACTATGGATTAAGTTTCTTAGGGGGTAGGGCTAAGCATCTGCCAACAATAGGTGACCATTGTCCACGTTTCATGGTGCGATGATTTGTAAAAGAAGACAGCGGTTCCTTTAAACTTGACCAAGTCTCCCTCCGCGTTTTCAAAGCCGTCTTAAGGGGGCGCTCCACCATTCCATAAAATTGCACTTTGCTGGGGGTGAACCCTCTACATGTAGTCCCTAAAAATTTTGTTTGGGTTGATTTTTGACCCTGTTATGAGAGGGCAGTGAATCCTTTGTTAGATGTATTTTGGTAGTGATTGAGTTGGAGATTATGCTGTCACAAAATGGTTGAAATTGATACCACCTGAGCCGATTGTGAGGTTTTGGAAAGACAGCGGACCTATCTCATATATTGGTGAGTGACAAGGGGCGGGGGTGGCGGATCACAAGTTTTTTATTCATGCGCCTGCAGCTCAAAGAGTCAATGGTCATGCTGGGAAAATTCTTATGTGCTAGTAACAACCAGCTCGTGAGCTTTACATTGATGGGTCATATGGTGGCGTTAAAAACTTTGACAAGGAATCATGAGAGGCAGCGTAACAAGGTCCGTTTTAGTGTGTAAGTCGGACCAAATTTTAAGTGTTGCATGAGGTTAATAATAAAGGAATGGTTACGGGTTCGTTGAATACAGCCTTGTACATCCGCTTAATATGCAGGATCATTTAATTGAAGTTGGAAGGTGACTTCAAGTTTGACAAATGCCGAATATGACGGCCTATGGAAGAGTGTAGTAAAGTGTCTTCAAACCGGGGCGCCCGGCCCAACGCCCTCCACCTCCCTCCCTTGATACGCACTTGAATGCAAAGTGCTCCTTCAAGTTAAAGATACCAATCACAGAACAGCCGACAAGCTGGCCGTCAGTACATATTTAAATTACCATATCATTACGGTGAGGATTTTGCAAAGAAGCCTTAGCATTTATTTAAACTTGAGAAAGCGCGTTCGTGTACCAGCAATCATTCTTCCACTGATGATTCGCGTATACTTACTTGCTTTTGGTCCGTTTGAAGGCCTAATTTCAAAAGCGGTTGTAGCATGTGAAAGTCACAAGTAAGTAAAGCTCGAACTCCACAGCGCCCATAGGGCGCTGAAAATGTTGTCTTCGAGTTGGAGGATTTGTGCTCTTGAGAACAAGGAAGTCAGAAAGTCAGGGGACTGATCGTCGTCGGGACAGTGGTGAAACCAGATGCGGCGGGTGCCACGTATGTCCCTCTTCGAGGACGGATCCCCTGCAAGGTCGTTTGAATTTCCCAGTGTAGTCGGGAAACGTTAAAATATGAAGTAGTCCACAATAGCCAGTCGCCCCTTGTGGTTTTCTGGTTATTTTGATTTAAATGAGGGCAGATCCTGTAGTAACTCCCCCAAATTTTCTAATTTCACGCCTAAAAACCCCAAATGTTCGAGGAAACTTTTGAATTTTGCCCTCGACGACCTTACGGCACTCCGTATCCCTTGTTGGGGCTTCAGGCTGCAGTCCTAAGTAGGGAAGTTTGGACCCCTGTCGAGCAAATTCCGGCGCTATCCCCGGCCAGCCTCGGGATTACACATTTTATCGTACCTACTAGGCCTGTCCCCGGCGACTACATGTTTACCGCAGAAATTGGAAAATTTTGCGACCGGCAAGACCACGGCTTCCTGGGCTTTACCACGCCCCTCTCCTACCCCTATTGGTGTCATTTATAAGGCAGGCTACTAAGAAACATTAATAACAGGCCATGCTATAAACATCAATAACGTAATATTCAAGCATATTGAAACCAATTTTGGGGGCGTGTCTCAGGCAATTTAAAGTACGGTACCAATATTTAAGGATGCAGGTGAAAAGGGGTGCTCGTTCAGCCCCCGATCCTCCTTACATCCGGTACTTCTACTCGTATGTCACACAACTTAACACTATAGACTACTAATATTAATTATAGTGCGCTGGATTATCAGCATTGTTGTGGCTTAGTTGGTATGGCGCTCGACTCCGACTGTTAAGTACGTGAGTTCAAGTCCTCCCGGAGACTGGGCAGTGTGTTTTTCTCGTTTTGCGGTTTTAATGTTGGGGAACTGTCGACTTTTTACAGTTGTTTCCTCTTTCATATCTTCCTTTTTGTAGCTTTTATCGACTTCTCTTCGTTCCCACTTTTTCTTTTCTTAATTAGGCTTCGTTTTGTTAATCATATCTTACTGCAAATTTCCAAATCAGGTCACTACACGCTATTGCATGTAGCCTACATTATCAAGTCGTACACCCCCCCCCCCTTTGGAAGTTCCATTTTGTAGGTTGAAATTGCCAATAGTTTTATGATTTTTTCCCATTCTTAGATGAAACCGATTCTATATTTCATGTAATTTGCATTTGATACGAAAGGTATCAATAAAGACAGGGCTCCCGGCTACGTAAGTAGCCGGGAGACCTGTCTTTATTGATACCGAATTTGCCTAGGTTCCCAAAGCAACTCTTGTTTCTAAAGGAAAGCCACTCTGGACTGAATATTCATAAATGACCGACTGTAAAATGCTCTTCTTGTATTGCAACTATGGATTAAGTTTCTTAGGGGGTAGGGCTAAGCATCTGCCAACAATAGGTGACCATTGTCCACGTTTCATGGTGCGATGATTTGTAAAAGAAGACAGCGGTTCCTTAAAACTTGACCAAGTCTCCCTCCGCGTTTTCAATGCCGTTTTAAGGGGGCGCTCCACCATTTCATAAAATTGCACTTTGCTGGGGGTGAACCCTCTACATGTAGTCCCTAAAAATTTTGTTTGGGTTGATTTTTGACCCTGTTATGAGAGGGCAGTGAATCCTTTGTTAGATGTATTTTGGTAGTGATTGAGTTGGAGATTATGCTGTCACAAAATGGTTGAAATTGATACCACCTGAGCCGATTGTGAGGTTTTGGAAAGACAGCGGACCTATCTCATATATTGGTGAGTGACAAGGGGCGGGGGTGGCGGATCACAAGTTTTTTTATTCATGCGCCTGCAGCTCAAAGAGTCAATGGTCATGCTGGGAAAATTCTTATGTGCCAGTAACAACCAACTCGTGAGCTTTACATTGATGGGTCATATGGTGGCGTTAAAAACTTTGACAAGGAATCATGAGAGGCAGCGTAACAAGGCCCGTTTTAGTGTGTAAGTTGGACCAAATTTTAAGTGTTGCATGAGGTTAATAATAAAGGAATGGTTACGGGTTCGTTGAATACAGCAGGGGCAGATCTAGGGGGCGACCCGGCCCCTTCCTCACCTTTTTAAAATGCAAAAAAAAAAAAAAAAAAGGTACATGAAACGGAAAAAAGAGAGAGAAAAACGGAAAGGAGAAATGATAGAGAGAAGGACAGAGAGTGTAGTGATAGAGAATGAAGCTTCAATTAACCTCAAAGCACGTGAGTCATAGCGCACAACAGATCAGTTTAAATGTCGATCATTGGGACAATTGACACCCATACTATCTTACTACACATGATTGTGTTTGCCACGCCTTGACTTTTTTTCAAAAGCTAGCTTTATTTGTTCGACAGAAATGGAGGGCCGTCGACCAATCAAAATCTTAGAATCCAACCACGCTCCCTTTTTTTATTAACGAATTTATGGTTGTCTTTTCCCAATTTTGAGGTTGGAATATGAGAGACCATGCTCCATTCGCAAGTTCGAGGACGACTTTAAACCTGTTCTAATCTAAGGTGGTCAGACGTCCCCGATTTTCGGGGACAGTCCCCGAATCCAGTGTTCTGTCCCCGATGAACAAGTGTCCCCGAAAATGTCCCCGATCTTGTCCTTGAAATTGAAACTTCCCAAGATATTAATTATAATGTTGTAAAAAATAATATTTTGTCGATTGTGTAGCCTTCTGTGTACCTTTCGGTTGGGGGGGGGGGGGGGGATAAACGTCTGGCTAGCATGAATTATTGGCCTAGTATTTCATTAACATCGTTGAGATATATATCTTAGCGCCCAAGTACAACGTACGCAGGCTAACAAATAACAGGTATCTGCAATCACAGGGATCGAAAGTCAAGAGCATCTTTGATTTTCTACTACTGCTGTGATCAAACACACACATTTACTGTTGCACACTAACGATGTATATTTTCCTTACACGGTGCCTGGTCTAGAAGCGTCCCTGATTTTAACCCCCAAAATATGGTCACCTTATTCTAATCCCAACCTTGATTTTGACACGTTTACGTGGAATTTTGAAAATACAAATTGCCCATATCGGAGAGGGAAAAATCAGGCGCCCCATGCGTCAAACGACTGCGAACCACTGCAGCAAGCGTTAGCAGGGGAACCGCGAACTAACCACTGAACTTGTCAGGTCAAGTTTCGACCAGTAAGATGATGTTTATGCTGCGAAGCCTGGCTAAGCCAGGTGAGATCTTTCGTAATCCTTTCTGTCAGATTCAACAGTAGTGTAGATCGGTAATTGCCCCACCGGCACCAAGTCGAGCCTACAACAACACCGCTGTATGTCTACATGCCATACAACGTTATGTTATCCTTACAATCCATATACTTGCATGTAAGCACAGTTACGGTACCCCCCTCCCCTCCGTCTCCTGGCCCCTTCCGACTAGCGTGAAAATTCGTCACTGCACGCTTTAGCTAATCAAAAATAATTTGTCACCAGATCATTGAAAAATAGGTAAAGGTCAAGGTGTGTCAAGAACATCGTTGAACTGGGTTAAACTCTGTAGTCATTGATAGATTAAAATATGGCTCCCATCCTCCTTGTTTGTTTAAGTATAAATTTTGGGTCGTTTTCACTTTCTCACTGATTCCAAGCAAAACAAGAAATTAGGCAGAGGGGAACATGCACGTGATAAAACGTACATCTACGCCCACATGCCACTGCAAGGTACCTGGGTCCTGGCATTAAGTCGAACTAAGATATGCGTCACAAATTTCTCAAGGAAGTACCTCGATATTCACCAAGTTATTATTTGACTACTAAAGATCTGATTAGACGCCTTGAACAGGATGCATTGTAGTAAGACACTGTACCCATGATAACTGTCTTCTGTAAATAATTTGAGGAAAAATTAATGTTGAGAGTTGAGGCATGAACATGGCGTCCGTAGGGGGGCAAGGGGGGGGCACTTGTCCCCTTGGAAAATAAGAAACGTGAAAAAACGAAGAAAAAATAAAGATAAAACGAAGAAAATATAACATCAACATTCCTTAACAGTTCACTCATTGTGAATTTCTACTTTCAAAACAGGAATTGAATAAAAATATCAACACTCAGGCCCCAGCAGCCCCCGAGCATATTTTTGGTATTTTTTAAAGTTTATATTTACGATATTGCTAGTGTTTCCCCTTTTTATATGCGGTAAATAGGCCTTGGAACTTGGAAGTGCCATTTCAAGCGATCTGGGAAGCATTTTGGGCCAAACTTTTCTTGCGCTCCGCGCCAACCCGTGGTGGCGCGGAGCGCTGAGAGTCTGTCTATGGGCCTCGCGCCTCGCCCCCCCCCCCCTTGACAAGTTCCTGGCGACGACTTCGTCAACACTGTGTGAAGTAGCATGTAAACTCTTTTCTGGGAGTAAAATATTTCTCATGAAAAAAGTTTTGTCCCCTAGAAAATTTTGTCCCCCTGAATTTTTTTTCTGCGGACGCCCATGGACATGAAATTATATGAAACAGAAAATGCAAAAATAAAACATGGGAAGTGCTATTTCCGGCGATCTGGGAGGTCTATTTTGTCAAAAATTTTTCTTATACGCTCCGCGCCAACTGATGGTGGCGCTCCGCTTAGATGGTATAGTGCCATCAATCACAGGTCGAACAACTTCGTCCCCCCCCTTTTCAGAAATCCTGGATCCCCCTGAAAAAGTTTGACATTCGGGTTCCAGCAGGCGAGCGCCCCGGCCAGATACTAGATGCCTTTATGTACTATTCGTGTCTTCATTGGTATAGGTCATAACAACCTGGCTTCAGCTTCTCTCCTTAATTCAAGCAGGTTGCATGCAAGCCACATTTTTGGCGAAGCACTGTCAAATGTCTCTGATGACCACAAAGAGATCATGAATCTGGAAGAGGTGGCGCATGGCAGTCCCCTCCCCCCCCCCCGTCGGGGGAGGCGCCCCTGTCCCGTCTGGGAAAATTTTCCAATGGGTACAAGTGTTTAATCCCCAGTGGAAACCAGTAGCCCTTATACGGTTTACTTTTTGTTTGCTCCCAAGGAAGGCAGATTCTTTAATAAAAACCCCAAATTTCCTGACTGCATCTGCATTAAACCCCGAAATTTTTTAAGCTTCTGCCATAAAAGGCCAAAAATTCCAAATTTTGTCAAATAAAAGCCCCAAATTTTCCGCACGCCTCTCGCGCCAAATATTTTGAGTTCACCATCCTTCCGGCAACTCGTCAACTTTGTCGAGGCTTCGGGATGCTGCCCTCCCCCCTCTACCCCCGTCGGGAAGCTTTGCACCCCGTCGAGCAAATCCTGGCGCCACCCCTGGGAACTGGTTGGGGCTTCATATCCGAATAGCCCCCTTTTCATGCACAAACGGCTACTAGACAGTGTTTCTTCATTCTACGAATTTGGATTCACAGAGTCAGGACCGAACGTGTTCCGTAATTTCGTCAGGCCTCGCCAAATAACGGAACCGAGTCTGGAACGCTATTTTGATCTGTCAGATAAGGATGTACATGTATTTCCTGCAATGTAGAAAATGTTTCATATTCTGCTGACTATCACCGAGGCGTAAATTGCTGTTTAAGGTCTTTTCTCGTCAGTCAAGAGATACAAGACTAAGATCGAGAATGACCATTTCAAGCCTGAGTGCATTATCTCAGCCATCATTCGAATACGAGCTAAAGACAAATTTGAACAAAGATGATATTTTATTGCACTTCAAAAACGATTAAAAAATGAGCGTATTCTAGCTTTCCTGTAGCGATTTTAGTCACTGCGATGCTTTTCAACCGTTACCGTTATAAAACTTGACATGTAGACAAGAGATAACTATTATTTGTTGCAACATTTTATTGTGAAAATGCATTTTAACTTAGTTATTAGGGAACGCGTTACACCAGTGGCACCGCCAGGGTTTGCTGATGGGGGAGGGGGGCAACAGATGATGTCGTAATACCACCTCAGTTAACCCCAAGATCTGCGTAGATTGTACCTTTTTTATGCCTCCCCTGCGATTGTTTACAGCAGTGGGGGATCCTTCCTTTGCCAATACCTATAGGTGCCGTCCTGGGGAGGGGTCTAAGGGGAAGGGGTGTCCCCCTTCCCTTTGAGAAATTTTTGTTAATTTAAGGTTGCTTGGATGCAAAATTGTGCTACCTTTGGGATATTTTTAGAACTGATCTGGCTGGAAAACGTCCATAATTTAGTGAATTCTTATTTTTGGTTTGGTGAAAGAGGGGGAGTGTATTGTCTAAGAGAAGGGTATGTTGTCAATAAACTTCATGAAGCCCCCCTGGCTGCTCTACTACCTTCTATTCTGGGAAAGTTTTTACACAAAGGTACGTGCGTGGAGTCCACAGAAACATTCTTGGACTATTAAGAAAATTTTTCTTTGCTTCATTGTGCATTATAGAAGGGTATCTAAGGCTGGCAGACACCGGTGTAGGGCCTCCTGGAAGCCCTGGACTGATTATATGAATGGGGCACTGACATGATGCTTATTACCTGAAATCCAAATGAGACTATAGATTATGATCAGGGAGCTGCTACTTGGAACTTGGAACAAGCAGCAACTCCCTGGTATGATGTCGAGCACTTTATAACTTTCAGTCCCAAACAAACCTATAAGCCAATCACAAAACCGGTCTTTTTCTTGAGAATTCGTAAACAGCTTTCAACTTTTGCCGCTGTGCTTCTCCAGGAGCTCCTACCGGAAGATATTGATTATAATAAGAACAATACTGAGGTAAGATTTGAAGCGCGCGGAGTGCGCGAAAATTTTGATAGTTTGCAAGGATTCGCGAAAATTCTGATAACCTTTGAGAACCATTTGTGATAGAAAATGATTACAATAAATCCACCACTCGGTCGAAAACACATCTCAACCTACCCCCTACAGAAATCTATAGCTTAAACGCTTTTGGGGATCATTTTAAAATTTTCCAAAAAATTCTGAAATCGATTGAGAGGCACGCGCCCCATGCCCCCCGTGCCGGTGCCACTGTGTTACACTCTAATTGGTTTTTCGAGATCCATGGAATGGGGAGTTGAGACTCGAAATGGCTTATCTCTTTGCAACTCCCAAAGCCATTTGCCTTGGGTGTCGGTTTGTTAGTTAGTGAGATAGGGTTTAACGCCTCAACTTATAACCTCTTGGTTTAATCTCGCGGCTCTCACGGCCTTTTTCCCAGTCTTGGGGCACTGGATTGTTTCCCTTCATTACAGATTTCGTCGACTTAAACCCTGTGCATTTATACTTTGACCTTCATTTCCGAATCTGCAGCAGTGTAGTGACGTATTTTTGAGGTTAACCTTAAGATACTGACCAACCATCTTCAAAACATTTCTACGGATCGATTTGTATTACCACGTATGATGTGACTAGAATCGGATTCAGTCGCTAAATTAGTTATTTGTGGTTTTCTATCATTAAAAAGTCGGCCAAGTCGTGACGCCTAGTTTCAAGGGGCAGATTTTTCTATTCTACTCTATTGCTTTGGGGTGTCGGGATCAATCTGTCTTGTTGAAGGTTGTCTAGTCATGTTTATGCGTAATGACCTGTCAAAAATTTGGCTTGGAGGTGAAAAATGGCCTTGAATAGTGGGTAAACGAATTAAGTTTTTAAAATTTCGTGTGAGTGGCCCCCATACCCCCGCGACAACACTCTCGCCTTCGCCGGCGCTTCGCAGCCAAATTATGCGGTTCCGATTCCGGTGGCTCCCCGAAGTTGGTTATTGTCCGCCCCCATCAAAAAATATAGTCTGGCTACGTGCCTGGTATAGGTTATTTGTAACAGAACTCATGAAGAAGACGTGTACTACATTCGTAAGAAAGATTTAACCCCTTGTACCCGTACTTGCAGTCCTCACAGTAGTGTCAGTATAACTCTGACTTCTATGACATGCTGGTGTGTCAATCAAAAGGAGGGACACCGACCACCATTTAGACATCAAGGGCCATACACGAGGCTGCCTATACCTTAGGTATATGCTTGACAAGTTCTTGGCTGTTGCCACATTACTCGCACTTTTTTAGTCCTAGAAATTTTACCTTAGAACATTAGCGTACCTGAGGTAGGGAAGATGGGCGTTCCCCTCCCGGCAACACTTTTTGGGGTGGTACTTCTGAAGGTTTTGTTTACTGTAATGAAAAATATAGTTTTACATTAAGTGGTGGGGTGGGGTTCATAGATTGCCTGGGAGACCCGGCGACGTAAAATTTAGTTTCGCTTTACTTGCCCTGCATTGTCTGATTCTTTGAATATAACAAGGAAGAGGAATTCCGTCCTTTGCTAAACGTTTTTCCCCTCATCAATAGACTGGGGATGGGGGTTGCTTAGGTAAGATGAGTGCAGGCCTAATAACCATAAAACCGTATACAATTTTCCCTATTGTGCAGGCATATCTCTTCAAGAAATTTGGAAAATTAGAAAACTTTTGTGTAACTTTTAGGCATAAATTGAACCGAATAGGGACTTATCGTTGAGACAGTATATAACACTGAGCAGATCTAACTGCATCACTTGAATAAATAAGAAATGCACCACTCAGCCACACCTCTAGTTTACTCTCTATCCATATGTCAAGAAGTTAAAGGGAAGGGTGTAATTATACAAAAAATCGAAAATTGTTCTTTGTGACGCACAATATTCGCCTAAACCAAAAAAAAAAAAAAAAGAATTAGTTATTTCTCTGTGCTCTAGTGTATTTGCTGCGTGACAATACAACGGTAGGGAGTCGTACCTTCTGTTAGCTCCCTCTAACCACAGCACAGTTCCCCTTCCCTTACCTCCGACTAACCCTTTCATTTGAAGTTGCAACATTACGCTATATATACTTAAATTGTTCTACTCGTCTCTTTGCACCCTTGTACTTACCTGATACGGTATGTAGATTGTGTTTGGTGAACTCACTTTCTCATTGTCTGTTTTGTTATTAGATCTGTGTCCTTATTCTTTACTGTTAGTCCACAATATGCGTGACCCCCTCCCCTCCCATTCTCGTACAGAGAGGTTGCTGTACCTAGCACTCTAGGCCCGTAGCCAAGGGGGGGGGGGTATAGGGAAGGCCCCTCCTAGAAAAATTCGCCCATGTAGACTTGAAAAGTTACTGTTGCCTTTCTGCATTTTGACATATCTCGCCCCCTAAAAATATTTCGGCTCCATGAACTTATACCTCCCCCTTCGCCCCCTTGGCTACGCGCCTGTTCAAGGGACTGGGAGCAACGTAAATGACAGCAGGAGACTCGGACATGTACCATAGATAGATAAAAATCATTGCCAAAAGTGCCCGCAATGTTTGTAGATCCCACGGGATGATCAGTTAGCATATATGCTTCGGTTTTGAAAAGGCCATTGTGACTTGCCATTCTTCAGTGCACAGCTGAAACGAATCCCCAAATTATTTTGCCCTATATTTTCATATTTTATTTCATAGTTTATGAAGAATTCATATTCATCCTTTATTGTTTCCTGGCGATGTCACAGTTCTGAGAAATTCCTGAATTGATACAGAAAGTGGCAAAGTTGACGCCATAATCAACCCAATTACAGGCAAAATGACGGACAGACAGAAGAAAGAACGAGTTCGGAGTTTATGAAAGAGTGACAAGATCAATACATCATCAATATAATGAGTATAAGCAAACGACGATCTCCTTACACTGCATCTGATGCAAGAGTCGGAGATAATGGCCAGGTACTGAGAGGCTTTTCAATATCACATGTGCCTTAACATGAATCTGCGGTGACGGTAGCTCTAGTCTGACATTAATTGGGTCACTTTCGTGACACGATTTGAGTGGAACGTTTCAAAAGAGCAGAGATGAGAATAATAATGTAGGATAAACACGTACCCAGTACTAACACATGCGTGTTTGTAAGAATTACTTTAAGATGAACAGCAATTAGCGAAACGTCTGAAATGAAAAGAATTGTATCAAAATGAAAGAAGCGCAGACCTTTTACAAAAGTGGAATGAATTCGTGATTTTCCGAATAGCAACACGAATTTTTAAAGAGTCTCGAGTGTATCTTTTTAAGGAAATGACTTAGTGGCGAGGGCATTAAATTAAGGTGCAGATGTAACCGGGATGCATTTGAATTGTGTTAAAATGTACGCCAAGTTTTCAATCAATGGAAAGCACTTTACAGTAAGAATGCTGCACTGTTTGTCAGGAATGTTAGTCCTATTATGTCAATGCGTACACTCGTATAGTAACTAGTTGCAGAGCCAGATAAAAGAAAGGACCGAGATCTCAGGGTGAGGGTGAAGGGGGTGGACATAGTCCCCCCAATAATTTGGTTGGAGAATGAACTACCTTTCGTCCCCCTAATATTTGGTCAACAAACATACTGTGAATGTGAGACTTAGTACCCTCCAATAATTTATTTGAGTGGGGACGGAATCTATGACATTGTGGCAAAAATCGTAATAATTGCTGCTACTTGTGTGAATATTAGACTTTCCAATTACTTCAAAGTCATAAAAAACGATTTTCCGGGGCTCTTCGGAGGACACACTATTCAGAGTGCATGTTCTCTGACCAATAAAACAGTCATAGACACAAAAGCCTCTTTAAATTTTATTGGCCTATCTGTGCTCAGTCTTTGTTTAGAAACCATTGCAGATATATTTGCTGAAGTTGGTATGTGTTAGGCATATAGTCCACTCCAATAAGTTAGGTAGGGAGGATGGAGTACCGCTAGTATTTTGGAAAAACCCGCACTATTTCTTACATATGCATGTAGGGCCATGAGGAATACTCCCAAGTATTTTGCTTGAAGGGGACGTAATGCCTTTCACACCTATTTTTTTTTTTTTTTTTTGTGAACGACTGTAGCATGAAGCTGTATTAACCATGAAAGGTAATTGTTTTCGGCGCGGTTTGGGGGCATCTATTGCAGCATATATGCCTGCATGGTGACTACTGAGACGCTTAGACACACAGAGGCAAATAATACAGTCCATTCCATATTCAGGGTATTCAAACTAACGCTCTTAATTGGGATATCCCCATGGGGGTTTCCCCCAGCGCTCTAAAAATAAGCTAATTCATCAGTCCATAGGGGCATTAACCGGAATGTTGTCAAAAATTTGACAAAATTTGATTCACTATTTACTAGATTTGGTTAAATATGAAACACTTTGATTCATATTTAGCCTAATCTAGTGAAATATTAGAACAGATTTCTGTTAGTTCTCCTATTGATAAGATTTTTTTGCTCGTTAAATGTGACGTTTTTAAAAGAACGTTTCCTCAGGAAATAGCGTCATACTTATTTCAACTATTGCGATATAATTATTTTTTCCCTTTTTCGTATCCCAGTGTTTGCAATCACTTTTACTGATACATCAAAGCGAATGACAGCAAATCTACAGTTAGATAGCCGGCTAAGAGAGACCTCAATTTTGTCGTCCATTTACATACCCCTAACCCAAATGGATCTGGGTAACTTTGTTTGTGTATTTTCAGCGCAATTTGCGTTCTGGTTGCTGAAGCCTTAGAGCAATATTGGGAAAAACGTTAGGAATTAATGTTCCGAAAGCTAACTTTAAGGTCCATGGAGCCCTCTTTTAGGTCCATAGAGGCCCAGTTTTATTAACTTTCTCCATTCAACACACTTTGTTCTTTGCAGTCGTGACCAGCTCTTAGCCTGATATCTTTTCAAAGAAGCTTCTTTTTGCTTTTACGTTGCACCACTGCACTTCATTCAATTGTCGACAGCATTTTTAATACCAGCCTCTGAAGTCTCCCCCCCCCCTCCCCCAACTGAGCATGGCCAAGTAGATCGCACCATGGGCGTACACTACTTCGGATTTCGTAATCTCATACACTGTTATATTTATGTACATAAATTTTCTTCAACATGCGAATTTTCCGCGCGCGCAGGTATATAGCTTTCTCGTATCATTGCCAGGAACCTTGTTATTTCTTTTACACTCTCTGTCAACCACTCAAATGAGGGAGATGTGAGAGACAGCTCCCTACTCAAATCAAGCGGATGATGGTTATAAAAACTGTATGGTAAAAGTTTGGCTGTTATTGACTTCCAGTGTACGCCCAATGCTACTTGCGACTAGGAAAAAGGAAGATTTATGCTTCTTCGGCTCCACTAAAGAGCACATTTCGTTACCAGCATTACAAAGGTATAGACCTGTACGTATACATTTCCATATACGTTTAAGTATACATATGCCTATAAATACGTTTACATATACCTATGCATATACGTATACATGAAGGTATATATACATATACGTATATGTACGCATATACCTATAGATTATTTTGAGGTTTCCGACCCACGCCCCCCCCCCCTCCACTGTCAACGCAAATCGATGCCTTGGATACAAGAGCAAAGTAACTCAAAGATATTCTCAGCAGGCTAGTAGCCTGGGGTGGGGGCTTGGGATGGAGCCCCTAGAAATTAAAAACTACTATTGCCTTAAAGAGGGATTTGCATCACCCCAAGTATGACTTTTACTTGGTGGTAAGCCCCGCCCATAATTGTCTTTACTGTTTCTTCTTGTGCAGACACAAACATAGTTCACTGCTCAAGGTCACATCCTGGTGAGCATTAAAGACCCCATGTGTAATCAAAACATTCTCTGTGCGTGCTGTGTAATATGAGCTGCTCTGCATCTTTTGAATTTTGTAACTCTGATGTCAATCAAAGAGTAGTCACCAACTGAGACTTTTGCTTACCCCTAACTAAAAGTCATACTTGGGGTGATGCAAATCTGTCTTTAATGCATTTTAGCATATCTCGACCCACAAAAAATATTTTCACAGCCCGGACTTATCTCGCCTCTCTTCAGTACCTTGTCTGGCTACGGGCCTGATTAACGTCCCGGGAGTCATATTCAACATAAGCGTTTGTATTAAACATTACTTTCAAAGACATTTTGTGTCATCTTTTGTGGTTGTGTTATCTGTTATAACAACTGTACAATCGTATAGTGTCGTCAGTCCCATTTCATTTGTTAGAGCTCCGCCCTATCTCCCAGTTGGTGAATGCTTTAATCTTAACATAAATTACATAATGGCGTCTCTTTATTTCAAATAATGAGATAAACCAGGGAGTTGCAAGTTTGATAAATAGCAATCCCTGGATAAACATCAACTGTCTATACCTGCATGTTACGGCAGCTGTACGAAGTATGCAAGGATAGTTGATTTTAACAATAGCCATGGGCGTCCGGAAGGGGGGGGGCAAGGGGGGCACTTGCCCCCCTGGAAAATCAAAAACTTGAAAAAAAAGAAGAAAAAATAAAGAAAAAAACGAAGAAAATATAATATTAACATTTCTTAACAGTTCAATCAGTGTGAATTTCTACTTTCAAAACAGGAATTAAATAAAAATATCAACACTCAGGCCCCAGCAGCCCCCCGAGCATATTTTGGTATTTTTTAAAGTTTATATTTACGATATTGCTTATGTTTCTTCCTTTTTATATGCGGTAAAAAGGCCTTAAAGGGCCATTTCCAGAGATCTGGGATGCATTTTGGGCCAAAATTTTCTTGCGCTCCGCGCCAACCCGTGGTGGCGCGGAGCGCTGTGAGTCTGTCTATGTGCTTCGCCCCCCCCCCCTTGACAAATTCCTGGCTACACCTTTGTCAACATTGTGTGAAAAAATAGCATCTAAACTCTTTTCTGGGAGTAAAATATTTCCCATGGAAAAAGTTGGCCCCTAAAAAATTTTGCCCCCCCCTTGAATTTTTTTCTGCGGACGCCCATGACAATAGCCTACATTCTTCTAGGGAAGCAAATTTGACCTACATTTTGCAATACAGACCAAGGTTGTAAGATTCGCATAGCCTACATGAAATTACCATGTCATGATTTTTTGAAATTGATTTTTAAATGGATTCCCATCCCCTCTGTCTTTTGATTGCTTTCAGTCGAACAGTTAAGCCTTTCATAGTTGATTGATTTTAAACCACGGATGCCATTGTTAACGTTATGTATATTTACATGGCGACTAGGAGAAATCCGTCGAATTAACCAGATATGAAGAGTTTGTTTAATATCCGTTGTATTCGTGTATGTCGGTGCACGAGGATGATAGGTATGGATGTGGGAAGACCCCATGAGCAAACAAAAATGTTCAATTTTAGGGCAAAAATGTTCTTCTTCAGGTCAAAACCCATTTCGTGACTGTTTGTCACGAGGGAAAAATTTCAGGGCAAGAACTGTCCGCCCCTTAATTATTGTAAAATGTCTTCACACACTGCTATGTTCGCGTAGGCCTTTGACCGAAACCTGTTTGCTGTGACATAGTGTTTGGGTATGCTGTGGTAGGAGGGAGGAAGGCTTGCAAGCAGCGGGTCACTTGCTTTACAGTACAGAACCAAGACGAATGGGGGCAATTTTACTTTTTAACTTAATGCTATAAACCCTGCATGACCTGCACATTGTCATTTTCATAATTTCTTTGGAAATAGCTGAAAATCGCTAGCACGGTCGGAACTCCACCCGTGACGGGTAGATGTGTCATTTTCAAAAAAAAAAAAAAACAGTTAGTTCTTTTGGACTTGGCGTACCCCTGTTTTATTAAAATGATTCTACACTCTAAACTTGACTAAATGGTGCAAAAGTGGTAAGTTCATAAGAGACAGAGACGCAGACAGAGGCTGGGGTGGGGTAGGGTGGGGCGGGTTTGGGTTAAAACCTGAATGGGTTGGTTAATAATAAATGAAATAATAAAAATAAGGGGAATGGACGGAAAACAGGCAATTGATAGATACATTTCTGTGTCATGTGTAGGCTACTTTGCATGTAAAAAGTAAGATGGCAGTGGAAGATTTTCTGAATGGGTTGGTTAATAAATGAAATAATAAAAATAAGGGGAATGGAGGGAAAACAGACAATTGATAGATACATTTCTTTATCATGTGTAGGCTACTTTTGCATTTAAAAAAGTAAGATGGCAATGGAAGATTTCCTAAAAGCTGTCAACGCAGGTCCTGCTTACACTATCGCGGGGCTGTTTTAGGGCCTCCCTCCACCCGTTTCCCTTCGGGATCGTAGCTTCTCTTGGGAGGAGTTGCAGGTTTCCGCCTGCAGTAAGTTTCTTAAAAAGCTGACTAAATTCACAAATTTTGTGAAAATAATATCGGTACAAACATGAAAGTTAGTGCGCTGTTTTACGAGACAAGGTTTCTACATTTGCAGAATTGAGGTTTTATGAAACTGTTTAAGCAAAAAAATTAATTTTAATTTGTGAAAGAGGAACTAAATCTAAGCAATCCATTGAAACTTCCATTCAACTCGGACATCTAGTTCTTGAGATATCAGCAAATGAAGTTACTACATTTGTGACCCAAAGTGAGCTTAAGGCAAGCATGCACTCTAAAAACAGTTGGGTAAACTTTTACCCAACGTTGGGTCCGTATGCCACCTCCTAAACTGTTGGGTAAGATACTACCCAAGTTGGTCAAAAATTACACTTTACTTGGGGAAAATTTACCCACCTTGGGAATCCTTTTGACCAACTTTGGGCAGTTTTTTACCCAACTTTTTAGGAGGTGGCATACGGACTCAACCTTGGGTAAAAGTTTACCCAACTGTTTTTAGAGTGTGGATTATATCACTTCCTCACACTGATGAGAAATGCTTTGTTTCCTTTGTTTTTTCAGTCTGTTGTACTGATCTTGAAGTTAATAGGGATACGACCTCCCCATGTGGAATGTGACGTTTGTTAAATTCTTATGCCTCTCATGCAATCACATTCCGATTACATGTGATTGTGGAGGAGAAAAACACAGGACTGCTCATTAATGTTGCTCATTAATGTGAGGCTGTGATGTCATAAGTGCTTGATTCAAGTTCACTTTGTGTTGAAAATGCATGTGACAACTTTAACTGCTAATATCTTGAGTTAGTTAGTTAGTTAGATGAGGTTTAACGTCCCAGTTTCCAGCCAGTTGGTTCAAGTCGAGACAACCACGGCCTTTTTTCCAGTTGTGGCTCACTGGCTTGTTTGTGAGAACCACGCATTGGATTTCAATGCAAATTTAGCCAGACTGCATAGAATAAGTACCCTTCTAACTGTCTAACATATCAAAACTTGATTTGAGCTTAGGCCCTTCTTTTAATTTCAAATATAACGTGATGTTGTCCTGGTGATTGATATCAGTCCATTCGCCAGTTATACAATCAACTAGAAACTGACATACAATTTTGCAAAAAGAACAACAATTTGGCCATGCATGATTCATAAGTATAGCCTATACGATGTTATCCTTGCAAAGCAATATCATATTTTCCAGGTAATCATCAGCGTGGGACATAGGCTAATAGTATTACCAGATGAGCAAGCTAATCATGCAGTAAATTACTGAAAGTTGAAGTTTACATTTTGTATTCGTATGAGGCATAATATGAGTTCAGTGTAAAGAACATTCGGCCTATAGGCGATGGGTATAATGAAGAATGAAAACAAATACGTTAGCCATCGAATAACGATCAAAACAGGAGGCGCGATAGCCTGGGGCAAGAAGCAACAGACAATGGGTTTACTTGGGATCATAAAACTGACAAGGTAATTATCGGATGTAGGCGATGAGTATTGAAGAAAGAAGTCCTGTAATGAATGCATAAGTCATAGAAAAAACAAGCAAACTTGAGAGGAGAGCTCGGGGCAGAAAGACGGTGAGTATATGAAGGGTTATCAACCTGATAAGACCATTGGTAAGCCTTGGAAGCAAATATCTTACCAAAGTTTATTGGTTTTTGTTCAAATCTGTTAGGGAACCAATTTAGATTCATTGTGGATATTATCAAATGTAAAATGCAAAATTCAAGGACTAGAAACATCACTCAGCTGAGATGGAGCTAACTCTTCATCAAAGTCAAAGCAAAAACAGTGCTCAAATATGTTCAAAAAGAAAGCCATATTATGACATGTACTGAATGATAGTACTACACGGTACTGATTGTAATTTCCGAACGAACAAGTTGTGTGCATGGCCAGTTGGAAACACACATCCCCTGTAACAAGCAGCATTTACTTCCTTAGCAATATATACCGTGTATGTACATAGCTGAAGACCAAGACCAATTTATAGGTGGCAAAAAAGGCCATTGACCCGGTCTACTTCCAGATGGCTTTCTTTATAACAACATGCGGGGTTAAAAATGAGCTCTTTTATTTAAACAAAACAAAACATAGTAAACAAAACAAGACAAAAAAAAAAAAACCAAAATAAAACAGAACAAAATGAAAAGAAAATACCCACAAAGCAAGAAACAAAACAAAGCACAAAACCAAAGAACAAAATGAAGAAAAAACAAACACAAAACAAACAATTAAGGCAAAGCAAAACAAGGAAAAATATAACAAGGAAAACGTAACAAATAAGGCAAGAAAGAAAGAAAAAGGGCAAAACATTACAAATGAAATGCCTGAAGAAATATAGCCCTTGTGAGGGCTACTCGGCCATTTTTGACGCATTACATGCAATATAGACTAAATTGTACCTGCCTGTTATCTGCACTCGCTTAACTTTACCCGTTCTCCCCTTATCATTTCTCTGATATCTGCCGGAACCGCGGCGTGTGAGAGAGAGAGAGAGAGAATTAGTACGAGAAGCCTGGTGTAACCACTGCTACAAGTGTTCTGCTATATCGGTGATCCGACCCAACAGGGTCTAGAAGAAATAATTTCAAAACTTACTTGTCCTTTCTATTGTATATCACTTGTCAGTTTCATTTACGTGCACTAAAGTGAATTTGATAAGCAAGTCTCGTCATTTGCCGCGTATTTCAATTTCATTGTAAGGAGAACCCAAGCATTGAAGTTCCCACAACTCCATAAGGGGCGTTCGAGGCGTTCGGTCTTACTCCGCTCCTCAGGGCAGTAAAGTGACATTCCGTACAGGGAGCTGCTACCTAAACTCTCTGTTCCGAGTGCACGGTATTGATAAGAAGCTTGACTGAATAGGTGGGTCTTTAATTTAAGCATGGAGATAATACCTTGTATTAATTAGCAAAAGTGAATAAAAAGAACAAAGGTTTGGTAAAAAGGAGAAGAAAGCAGAATTGTATTCAAGTCGCGACTCGAGTCACATCCCGCCAACACTAACTGACTTGAAAAATTCTGGGCAATTTCCCCCTAATGATATAACACAGAGACCCTATAGTCAATGACTTGGCTCGAGTCCCTAAAGTAGCACCAGTTGACTTGCTGAGAAAAGAGTGACTTGAACACCTCTCTGGAAGAAACTATTAAATATCTTGAATACATACTTGATGCATTGATTACAACTTATAATACCGCCAGTACTGCAGGTAAATGCTAGCATATCCTGCGCCCAGCATATCTTTCGTAATAGAGATTAACTGAGCATGTGTACGTATAACATAGTGTACTTTGCATCAGGCACGTATCATTCGGTTACACCTTTATGTTCCGACGTCTCTATGTTTCGAAACCCTTACGCGTAATACGCTCACCCTAACCTAACCCTTATCCTAACACTGACCTTTATGTATACTTTCGGAAGATATACAGAGACGTCAGAATATAGAGACCACGGAACAAAGAGCAGTCCCCTGTCATGAAAGTGGTGAAGTTCTCGAACCATTCGTCTTTCAAACACCCCGACATTCAGGCCGGTAACCAGGCGGGACACGGTGGGGGCACTACTGTGCCACCATTTAGAAAATCGATTGCACAATAAAATTTTCCTACCTATGACCAGTGGCGTCGGCACGGGGTGTTGGGGTGCACGCCCCACGTTATTGTCGAACAGAATTTATAATGATCTTAAAAGTTAAAAAAGGTTAAAAGGCGAGTGGGGGTAAGGTTATCTTACGAACGAACGTTGAACGTACTTTAACTGGTTTCTGTCACAAATCTTTCATTAACTGCGAAAAGTGAGCGCCCTTTCACCTGCTCTTCCGTATTCCTTCAACACTACTTCAAACCAGGGAGTTGCAATTTAGAAGGAGATACATCGGAAACTTTAATTTATGGTAATCTGATTAGATCCACCTCATCGTTTACATATAGTTTCAATTCATGAGTGATTATTAGAGCTTAGGGCACACAATTCTTTTATCTGATCCTTTTCATTTGATACATGTAGGGGCAGGATTTGATGTCTGAAAGTGGGGGCAAAGCCAGGTAGGCCCCTTATGGGTTTTGCGCTTCACGTGCTACACGTGCACTTTTTGGCTCCGCTTACAAAAATGTTCGGCCGCCACTGCCCTAACCATTCAGTTGCGCCCCTTACTGAAAAATCCTGAATACAACACTGATTTATCTACCGGTTATAAGCGATTTCTTCGGTTGAACAAATGTTTAACGACTCATACACTTATGTATGCACAGTCAGCCTTGGATATGAGCTTTTGGCCTAGAGCTTGAATTCACCTCCCTATCGTCTTAGCCTATATACGTCATTTCTCCCTTGACGTTCGTGGAACTAATATCCTCAAGTCCTGTAGCCTGACATTTCTGTAGGCTTTTTCCAGTCTCTAGGTACTCTGCTATTAAATAGTCCTTTACTACCGACACACTCAACCAATATTGACAAGAGATAAAAATTATTTATATAAATAGCCTTAGCCCCAGGTAAGTGAACTCACCCACCCACAAGCAGACAAGACTTTGAAGAGACGGCACTGATGAACTCTGTGAACGCTGATATATTTTTCCGTAGTTGACAGAGAAGACGAAACTGTCCGATTATTTACAAAAGCAATGTTATATGAGAGACTTGTGCATGTGAATATTAATGTATTTTCCAAGTAAGATCAATGAATGTAGATCTACGATTCTGAAAGAGTTTAGGAGTAGGGATGGAGTTAATATGAGGAAGCCTTGTCCAAACATGCATTTTATAATGAAAGAAAATTATCTGTAGGCCTGACAAGGCGGCTGTGATTAGACTATGGTAGGATAGACATCGTTCTCCTCTTCTTATCGTCATGTGTGGTGTTCATATACAGGGAGCTTACTAATAGGATTTTCCTCTCCACATCTAATAGCTCAGTCTGGGGAAATAGCTATAGGCCTATTAAGTGTACCCTGGGGTGTGGAAGTAATTTTCTCATTAATGCAAGGCTTCACAAACCCACCTGACTGCACACGGCCAGCTATAATGTATAAGTTAAGACCTTTTGAGTAAGAGAGATGCATTTTACCATCTTAATTAAATCCGATGCACTCCCTTTGTCAATCACTTTAAGAAATTTATTGAACGTCCCTATACAAGCTTAAATGCAAGAAAAAATAAATAAATAAAAATGAAATGCGTGTGTTTAGCACCTCCATTGGATTGACCTTGTAGAGTTTCGGAAAAAAAATTTATCTTCAACATTTCAAAATATATTTCTTCAATTCCACAAATTCAGAACAAGATATTTTATAGAAATAAATAAACATGATTGTTAACCTTGAAGCCAGCCCTAATTTTCCAATACGCAGGGAAACAAAAAGAAGACTTGTGGTAAGTCTGTTGCTAGACATTCACAACATATAAAGGCGTTGGCTGGTTACTTTATTTCAAACCGTCCCATTTGATTCATCCATAGGAGTAGGCAAAGGGGGGGGGGGTGGGGTGGGAGGGGGGCACTAAAGCCGCTCCAGTAAAAATGTGGAACTTAACTATGCTTCATCCTTCCTTTTCCAAAAAGATTACCCTCGGACCCTTCCATGTTTACTCTGTGAAATTTATAATTGTTTTAAAAAATGTCAAACTTTCTCAATATTTGTACTTAAAGATGCAAAACGTGTACCATCAATTTGCATCTAAGGACCCTCAAATATTCATTTTCTTAAATGGAAGGCAATTTCCTCCCCCTTAAACTCCCCCCTCCTGGACGGCTGTCAAAGACGCTTACCTCCTTCCCCAACTGAGGACAACTTCCTTCACCTATGCTTCATCCACTTTGGATGATGCTTTCTCTTAGATTATTTCCTTCAGACAGTAAGATGTCACTTTTGAGAAATGATGAATCAAACCACAAAATTTTCAGCCTCTTTTATATTAATTGAAAATTGATTAGGGAAAAACAAAAGGACAATTTTTTTTTTCATATTCTGGTTCTGTTGTGACACTCATAGACTTGCTTCAAGTCCTTTCAGGGATGTTTTTCAGGTCAGTATCTCGAAAATGAACGGACTTCTAAGTGACCCTTTTAGTGTTTGTTGGGTCATCTTATAATATTTGTGTTCGTAAACCTTCATCATAAGAAGTTTAATTAATACTAATAATTAAGTAATATAGTTTATTTATTCTAAAATTATTCAATTGTTTGATGACGATTGTGAACCTCAGAAAGACTGTCAATTAGTCGCACGTATACTTGTGTAGAGTTTGATAAAAGTAATTTGTTGGAGCACAATACCGCTCAAAGATAATCAAAGATTTGTTTTACTCCTATTTCCATAGTTTTGAAATATCCTTATGCCCCACGACCGATGTGAAGTCCGTATACTGTATTGGCTGCCATTTCAGGATGTCGGTGAATTCACTGTCGCGCACACCCTGCAAGACATCCCACCGAAAATTTGCCTCCGTGGCAAAATTGCAAGATGGATCGAAGAGGAAAAACATTAACTAAAACATTCTTTTTTACTTTCGTTTTACCTATCCTTGGACTCATTCTTGTCTAATTCTTTGAGAAACCGCGACGGTACTATAAAACGGCGAGTACCAAGCCCCTGTTGTCAGGGTCTGGGTTAAGAGCCCCCTTCCGCGACAGAACCGTCCTTAATATATTTAGGAAACTCTTGGAGGACCCGGCACTGAAATCCATCCTCCCCTTTAAATTTAATTGTTTTAACCGACGTCATGGTATTTTACCTCATAGGGTTCACCAGACAAATTCTTTGAAAACAGCCGCTACACCCTCCAGCAAAGGAAATATTATATGCACATTTCGAACACTTCATCTTTCCGGCTGGATTTTCCACTGTTTTTTATATTTATAGGGGATCACTTAAAATCAAATTATTTCACACATACCGCAAACCTTACATCTGCATATAGCCTACCCTTAAAAGTATAATGATTACGAAACGCCTATATACAAAACGTGCTCATGAAATCAATGTTACTTTTAAATAAATCGTAAAATGATATTACCGTTCTAAAAATAAAAGCAGATCCGCAAGGCATTCGTGAGACAAATTTGAAATGTCGAGCTAAATGCTAAAGGCAAAGGTATAGTAGGCTATACCTGTAGACTCTGATGTGTGCATGACATTAGGAAAACAATTTGATGTGTTCACTCGCCGGGCATATTCTTGCAAGCAAATTTGCTCTCTTTTCCCAGGGAGTTACCATTGAGCTGCCAAAACAGGTGACATGTTATTTTCGTTCAAGGCAAACCTGCGCGCTTCTACGGACTTCAATTATAAGGTATCCTTGGACAGCAGGAGATCTAGTATATTTAGCGGAAGTTTGAGCTGCCTTGCAAGGTAATCTCGTGAATTTTCATGCTACATTTCCAACAACGGTCCATGCGTAAAATCATGATGATATCATTCAACAAATAATTCGGAGTGTACACGTTTGGAAAAGGACGTAAAAATCATAAAAGTAGAGTGAAGTAACTTAGGTGAAAATAAATGTTATGAAGAGCTGCGCATTACAAAATAATTCTTCAACCAAGTATCTCTCCGCACTGAAAGGACTCGTAACCCCTGAGGGTGGTAATAGTCTGCAGGAGTAACGGCTCACGACAACGTGAGTATTCACTTCCCACAGTCTCAGGAGCTGCTGGGCCTATGGTCTGCAGAGTCAGCTCGAAGAATTCTGCTCGGGCCAATTGCTCATCCCAGCCTGCTGTTCACTCCTCCAACCATACATCGTTCTGGTTGTGGTGGACGCAAAGCTCGGAACGGGTACGATTCAACTTAGGGGCAAATTATTGGAGTCAGTAAGAAGGAAAAAGCCATAAAGGATCAAACAAACAAAGCAACAAAGCAACAAACGAAGAATGAACGAAATAAAAAGCAAACAAACAAAACAGACAAACAACATACAAAATGCAATAACATTGTACTGTCACAATAAATTGTAAGATGTAACATATGGTAAGAAGGGAATTATAAAACGTCAGAAAGTGTGTTCGCTGTTTCCAGCTTGGCGGATGATCTCTTTGCGACGTGCATTAATTCAAATATTATACTACAAAGTGGTATTACATACTCAGCGGATTAACAAGATACCGCCACAGGAATGACACTGACATGCTTCCTTCATTAATCGTTCAATTTTTACTACCGAGTATTTAAAAAACATTTTCAAAGTTTCATAAATAGTACTTTAAAATCTTATTATCCGTTTCAGAAAATGAAACACACTACATATACTAGTATATCGCTGTTATCCTGAAAAGTTGGTTAATCTCTAGTGCGATAATTCCACGACATTAAAGGCAGTAGGCAGTCACCCCAAACAGAGTGAGTGTATCCTGTCACTCTAGTTCATGAATGGCCTATTTTGATCATGTGACAATAGTTTTGTTAGTGAATTGTGGAATTGAAGGAGAATTTCGCCTTACTTTACCTATTGTTTGTAATGTTATGTTCAAAAGGTCTTCAGAGGTGCTTGTAATGCAATAAGAGGAGATCTGCAAGAGTTTGCTTATTTTTCAAAGAAAATTTTGGGGCGACTGCCTATTGCCTTTAAGGTCGCTTCACTGTACGTCAGTATAGCGCAAGTGCTATGTGCAAGCTTCTTAAACAGTTTCCATTTTTGCTCTGAAATCCATTCTTTCTGTCAAGGGGCAAGGTGACCCATTAGTCTTTCTTCTTCCGTCATGTAAATTAGTTTGCCAAAACCGACACATGAGAATTGAATTATGCAGCTAAGCATTGGCTTCCTTTCTTTCTATGATACTTATAGTGCACATGAGAAATCTACGTAAGATAAGTGCAAGAATCTGCCAGACATCCATTCAGGCCACTTGTTCTTCTCCTTTAAATTGTCATAAACCTCGAGAATTTCCCTTGAGTTGCATGCACGATACACTACAGAGAGGAAAAAAAAACACCTATAGGACGGCCTCTTCGTTTACGCCTGCCGAATTCTTCCGCGATAATCCCCATCCAATTACATCTACTTCTTTCTCACACTTCAGTCACGCATTCGCGCTAAAATACAAGCTACATGCATGGAAGGAGGCCCGAACAATGATATAGGTCTACATCCATTACGGCAGTCCGATAAAAAGTCGCACATCCTCTCGAACTGCCAAAGACGATAAATTTACTATCCGTTATCATGACTCAACCATCGCATCGTGTCTTCACACCTGCCTTTTTTCCCAGGGCCTAATATTTCCTATAGTTTTTAAATGTCGTTGCAGCTCTCCATACAGACCAGCGTCAAGGTGAAATGCATTACCATATAAATTTTAGCGTTAAGAACTGGCAAAGTCCTTTGTAAATATACAATGTCAAACCTCTATCCATCAAAGTGCTTTTGGCTAAAAAGCTGTTAGATCCTAAACGCCCAATTTTCAAATTAATGACTATTAATTCGCGAAGCACGTTTAGCGGGTATCTTGTTAGCATCAAAATACGACAAATTAGTTCAAGTATAGAATTTTAGAGGCACACGTCTTTTAAATCTGTGCGGAAAAGAAGGAAGGATAATGGCTCGCAAAATTTCTTTTCATATGTACACGCACAGTCATTTTGTAAAAGCTACTTGATCTCACACAACATTGCATGACTTGCCTGTTAATGTTCTACATCAATCTTCCTGTTGTTAGTGAGACAATGTGAAAGCCTTACGGCGGCAGCTATCAAGTCGTATCAGGATGTATGGGCCTTACAGGCCAAGAAGTGCACGTAGCAGTGTCAGTATATCGGTATAACCATAGAAACACTATTCATCACTGGAAGAAAGTAGTCCTATAGAAAACAAAAACTTCGTGGAGATAACTTTTCAGCTGGGGTGATGAAGAAACAATGGGAGGAAACACAGACTGCTGGAATGAGGAAACTACGATACGATAAAACAAACTGTGGGTGCGCTGGAAATGAATTGGCATTAACTAGCATATATTGTCAGTTTTCTAGCACGCACGCACGCACGTACACACATACATACACACATATATGTATATAAATAGTTAGACAAGTAGAAAACACTGACTATATATATTATTATATTCACCAGGTAACTTTGGTAAAAAATGTAGAAAATACAACGTTTGGAACAGATCGACTGTCCTTCGTCAGGAACACTGTGAGGCAAATGTTACCCCAAGTAAAGATACCTAACAGGCCCAAGTCAAATAATGAGTTATGGTCTGTTGTTTTTTTTTTTTTTTGAAAGTTAATCCCTTTCGGTGCAAAACTTTGGAGTTGGTGTATCCCAAAAAGTTCTCTTTGTTCCCTCTGTGTTTTGTCAAGGCCCTCGACCGATTGATAATACTTGCAGCCCGTGTTTAAATCTTTTCTAGAGGGGGTGTTAGCTTTTTTCAATTCCTGCATCTGGCCCCGGTGTCTCTGCCGTAATTGGCTCCCAGTCTCCCACACGTACTGTTTCCCACAATCATTAAATTAATAAGGTAAATGACCCCAATTGACATACAGTCAAAAGTCCAGAGTATTTTGGAAACTTTTTCCGTATAGAAACTTCTAACACTCTAAAGGAATCTGTAACTAGTATGGCCTTACACGTAACGCAGTTTTTACATTGTAACCTGTAATTTCCCAAATTCTCCGCAATCTAGCTCTTTCAAGCAAATCTTTTAAACTGGGAGGTCGCCTGTAAATGACTTAGTGGCGACTCAAAAATTTTGCTCATTTTATCAGATAATGAAAGAATATGGAAATGTTTATGAACAGTTTCTTGTAAGGGCGGTGAGCGAGGATTTCGAGTAACAACAAAGAGGGCTTTGGGTGCTATCGAGACTCTCTTACTTTTGTTAGTTTCAGTAACAAAATATGAGAGAATGCTTTAGCCTTCTCGATCTTAATCTCGACAACCTCGGTAGGAGAACCTCTTTTACTTAAATTGTTTTGTCAAGTTTTTAAGTTTTTGTTACAATCATCCTCATTGGAACAAACTGTTTTCATGCTGAGAGCCTGACAAAAAGGAATATTGTCTTTAACTGACTTCTTAGAGCTTTTGAGTTGGACCGTGGAATTTATTTGTTATCCATATATATATATATATATATATATATATATATATATATATATATATATATATATATATATATATATATACATATATATATATACTGTCTGTCTGTTTTGCTAGCCGGTTTTTCCGTGCCCAATTTTATTGTGTATTTTTTAAATTGTAGGTTTGGCCGTGTCAACGATCAGTTGCATTTTTGCCACCTGATGAAGGGTTTAAACCCGAAACGTCGTGGAGTTTTTCACAAACTTTTAGCACTATTTACTACTTCTTTTTTATCTTCCTACTTCATAAGTGCTACGCAGTACTTAAACTATATATATATATATATATATATCACGATCAGTTGCATTTTTGCCACCTGATGAAGGGTTTAAACCCGAAACGTCGTGGAGTTTTTCACAAACTAACAACCACAAGGCTAGCGTTCGTAATAATAGTTCGGGACTCCCCGTAGCCGAACACTTTAATTTAATTAATCATAGCTTGAATGATCTTAAGTTTGCTATTTTGTTTGCGGGCTTTCCTACATCAGAAGCACGCAAGAAACAGGAGTTACGTTTAATCCTTCGCTGCGACAGCCACATATATGGCCTGAATAGGGATCTTTCAGTTATGGCATACAGGCGTGACCGCTGAGTTTTCTTGCACTTGACTTTCTGTCCTCTTGGTTCATTTTACTGTTGACAAAGAGCCTAGGCAGGTTCGAAACGTACAGTTTTTTCTATGACTTCTACACATTTTGTTTACCATCTGTGCTTGTTGTGGATTTTTGTTCTTTAACAAGATTTCAGTTGCATCATGTGTCGTCGTTTCTTTTTGTTTTTATTTCTGTTGGTGTCAGAGGCATTGATTTATTTTCTTTCTTATATATATATATATATATATATATATATATATATGTATATATATATATATATATAATATATATATATATATAGGAAAGTGTGCGGGAGGTCGCTGGTTCGAATCCTGCTTGAGGCTAAGTTTCCATTCTCATATAAATATCCTCTTTCAGTAAAGGGCTATGCCTATGTTAGAGGTATAATGGCCTCAATGTTTCAAGCGACTATTCAATACAGCGTTGATTCACCCATATATATATATATATATATATATATATATATATATATATATATATATATTTATAAGGTCGAAATGCTGAGAAACAATTTAGAAATATGAAGGTCTTTAACTGACTTCTTAGAGCTTTTGAGTTGTATCGTGGACTTTATTTGTTTTATATATATATATATATATATACATACATAAATATATAAATATTTATATATACATATACATATGTATATATATATATATATATATATGTATATATATATATATATATATATATATATATATATATATATATACCACATATATATACCACATAGGCCTCAATGGCTTAGTGGTCAGAGCTTCCGCCTTGTATGCAGGAGGTCGCTGGTTCGAATCCTGCTTGAGGCTAAGTTTTCCATTCACAAAAAAATATCCTCTTTCAGTATAAGGCAAGTGCCTATGTTAGAGGAAAAATGGCCTAAGGTCTCTGTGCGACTATTTAATATAGCGTGGATTGACTCATTCATATAAAGTCGCTACGTCACTCTACCTACTATATATATATATATATATATATATATATATATAATATATATATATATATATATATATATATATATATATATATATACATACATAAATATATAAATATTTATATATACATATACATATGTATATATATATATATATATATATGTATATATTTATAAGGTCGAAATACTGAGAAACAATTTAGAAATATGTATGAAGGTCGATAAAAAGTTGTGAGGAGTGTTTTAAAGTTTGCTACACACCCACACACACACACACACACACACACATATATATATATATATATATATATATATATATATATATGTATGTATATTAATAGACTAATATTGGAAGGTAATATTATTTTAGGCACGATACGTAGGAGCACGCAGTTAATGTAAGGTTTCTAACTTTTAAGTGAACTTTTTCATACATATTTCTATACCCGCATTAATACGTGACCTCTTACAAAACCTCTCTACTATTTTTGGCTCTTTCACCATTGAGCTAAGCCCTTCAGACTATTTTATTGAATAAGCGTTGATATCGTAATGCCAAGTGGGTTTTCCATCCTACAGAACTTGCACACCGCATATCGTACACTCATCAGGTAAGGATTACCTGCTCCTTGTCCGAGAAATTTGATAATAAGAAATTATTAAATGTAAGACATGCAATATAACTCGCGAAATATCACTGGGAACATAATAACAAAAACAGTAGTTTTAACCTTTGTTTTGACCCTGGATTATGCCCTTAAAAGATATACAGCCTAGATCTATTTGAAATCCTTAATTTTATGTTGTATGGTTAATTCCACGTCGTATCAGGTTAAATAATTGATTATGTAAAGTGAAAGAGACCGCAGAATCTACTTTCAGGCAGACAGTTTCAAAGACAGGTTGCTAGGTGTCTCTTGGAACTGCAAAGCAAATCTTACTCTCCTTTCGTTTCATTATAAACGATACATATAACATATCAGATAACTGGAATACATTATACAGTTCTTTAAGTAAACAGAAACAAAAATCTTCATGGAGATGGATTACTGTTCTATCTTTATCGGAGATACCGTTTGAATAGGCTTTGATTACATCTGTTATTTGAATTATCTAGCAACTTCACTTAGTCACCCAATCCTCAACATGATATCATGCATGACAGTAAGTCTAGAAGCTTCTAAACTTAACCTTATGTCATATCTGTATCCCTTATCTAGGGATTTGGTAGAAATGCTATATGGTAATCTGCGGATCTGTTTGAGTTGAACACATGTACTTTACAACTTCATTAGATGAACCTACTGCCATTGTGCTTGGTGCTCAACATAAGCAATGGAGTAGGGAAAACAAGCCAGTACAAGCCACAACTGGAAAAAGGCCGTGGCCGGCCCGACTTAAACCAATTGGTTAGAAACTGAGCCGTAAAATCTCATCTTAATCTTACTCCATTAGATGAAAATTTACGCTATTGCAAACCAGTCTGTGTTGTTTGCAGTTTAGCTGTCAGTTGTCACAGCCATGCAATACTTTTAATTAACAGAGATTACGTGCGCTTGTCACAAGTGGAATACAAAATTGACTTGAGGTTCGTTGACTTCATTTTAACAGGATTTTGTCTGTTTCATCTATTCGATTTAAGACATTCATGCATAGCCTATACAACACCTAAGATCCGTCTCTCCATAGAGTAAGTACTCCTTGAGACATCACCACACATTGAAAGAGGTTTTCAGAGGTTTATCTCTGGTGACATCGTTCAGATGACCTTCACTTCCATCAAGGCGACAGAGCTCCTTTTAGGCACGTACCCACATTACGAAATACGCACATGAGATCTCTGTCATAATTCAAACACTGTATAAAATGTATGTAAAATCTCAAAGAACGAAACATAAAGAACTACAAGAATCATCACGGCAAAGTTTTGAAACTGCTTGACAACACTTTTGCTGTATTCTTTTTTGTCCCTCCATATTTGTTCTATAATTGTACCTACACTTTTACATGGTACATACATATACAAAATATACACACGACAACGCCTTCGTAGATCTCTTTCATCGAAACTAAAATGATTTTGTTGCTTAAAATAATCATGCAATGGGATCCTGTTTTCTAGTGCATAATGCTTTAGTCTAGTGCTCCAGAAAAGAAGCAGTTAAGAAGTAATATTAGTCAATTTGATGTCGTGTAGTTAAACACTACGACGACATTTCTCCATATTTTTACTGGCCGGGTGTTATGCATGCATGAATAGAAGAATGTTGTTCTCAAACCAAGAACCCATCACTATTCGGTTCCGTCTGTCACCTTTAATCAGAAAAAATGACTCACAATTGTAGATGCGTGAAGAGCTCCTGTTTTATACACCATTATAAGTACTGGAAAATGGAAATATCTTGAAACATGGTACATTTGAACTGTTTTACAGGCACAAAATGACAGTACAATGCCTATCAGTGCATATACTGACATAAGACAAAGATTGTTGAACTATTTTAGTGACAATAAAATAGGCCTACCAGTTTCCACAAACTGTAACAAGAATGACAAGCTGATGTAGCCCAACAAAATTTTTAACTCCATTTGTTTGATATGAAGCTGGTTAACTTATCTACCATTAAGACTCACTCATTTCTACAAAAGCCCATTAGGGCCAGGGATAATTTTTTCTTAATTTAATTACTCAAATTATTAGTCTAATTATTCAAGTTATTAATTCGATTAATCAAATTAAAATCTGTTTAATCAAAGTGTTATTTCTTTAAACAAATTAAGTAATTCATTAATCAAATTATTAATTTGATTATCAAATTAAGAAAAAAATTGTTGAATCAAATTATTAATTTGTTTAATCATCTTGTTTATTTGATTAAACATATTCAGTAATTTGATTAATCAAATTTTTAATTTGATTAAACAAATTAGCTAATTTGATTAATCAAAGTGCTAATTGTTCTCCTCGTTTCAAGGTGCAGTGATTTGTAAAAAGAAGAGATTGTGTCTTTTAAAATTGATCAAGTCTCCTCCACGTTTTTCCTGATGTCCTTTTAAGGTAGCACGCTCCCATTCATACCTACAGTACAATCCACTTGTTTGCCTTCAAAAAGATTACCGAAAGGAGACATTGGGACAACATTTGCAATATGTTACCGAATAGGACAGGGGTCTTTTGTCAATTTAATGTAAGAGAAGACTAGATGAAGTATCACTGGTGCCAAACTGGGGTCAACTGACGCAATTTTGATTTATGGGCTTAGAAGCTGGCGGCCATAGATCAGGCTTTGAGTGATTATAAATGCGTGGGTAAAGGTACGGCGACTTTGAGCTCCGCTAGCAAAAAAAAAACTTCACAGTCATGGTAAGGTAAATTCAAATTACCATGAATGGCCAAATAGTTGGCTTTCTTGTAAGCTTATACTTGGCAAAAACATCAACAAGGTTTTAGGTATATGCGAACCACTTATTATTGCCAACATTGACTTACACACTAAATCAGGTCAGTTCTACGACCCCTAGTTCCTTATAATAAAAGTTCTCAACCTGGACATTTCACCTCGGGTGAAAGCTCACAGTTAGTTAGGTTTCGTCACTATTCCAGGTTTCGTCGGGAAACGATAAAATATGAAGTGACCCACAACGACCAGCTGCTTCTGTAATTTACTTGATATTTTACAGTTCTTTAAATAAAGGCAGCAAATCCTGTGATAAATCTCCCAAATTTTCATATTCCACTAACCAGCTAACTGAAACCCAAAATGCGCGCCGAAAGGTTTGCTCTCGATAACCTTTCGGCAACCTTGTTGGGGCTTTAAGCTTCAGTCCCACGTCGGGGAGCATGGGCCCTGTCGCAACATTTCTGGCTTAACCCAACTTGGAGATTATACATTTTATCGTACCTAATATCCTGACTACATGTCTAGAGTTGGTGTCAAATTACTAAGTTGATTTATGAAATTATTAATTTGTTTAATCAAAGTATTTATTCGCTTAATCAAATTGTTAATTTATCAGATTACTAATTTCATTTATCAAATTACTAATTTGATTAATCAAATTGTTAATTTTTTTGATCAAATTGTTAATTTGATTAAACAAATTAAGTTATTTGATTCATCAAATTACTCATTTGTTTAATCAAATTATTAATCTGTTTAATCAAATTACTAATTTGGATAATCAAATTAATAACTCAATAATTTGCTTGCGCCCACATACTCCATCGACTAGGTCTTACGGTCTCTCGCTCATGAACAGTAAGAGCCTCTTTGTGCAAGTACAGTACACACCTTTAGCTCCTGACTGTCAAAACCCTGTCGATGGCTGTATTGGACAAGGCCAGATGCAGGAGTTGCCTTCAAGCACTCTTCATCAGGCCGGGCCATGTCAGGTTTGAGAATCATGGGGTCCGCTTAATCCCAGGGTTTCAGCGAGTAGCATATGGGAGCAAGCAAATTATCGAGTTATTAATTTAATTAATCAAATTAATCATTTGATTACACAGATCAATAATGTGATTAACCAAAAAAACTTAATTTAATCAAATGAACAATTTGAATAATAATATTATACAATATTATACAATAATACAATTTGATTTAACAAATTAATAATGTGATTAAACAAATTAATAATTTGATTAATGAAATGACTTAATTTGTTATTTATTTGATTAAGCAAATTATTAATTTGCTTAATCATACTATTAATTTGTTTAATCAAATGACTTAATTTGTTATTTACTTGATTAAGCAAATTATTAATTTGCTAAATCAAGCAAATTATTAATTTGCTTAATCATACTATTAATTTGTTTAATCAAATTATTAATTTGTTTAATAAAATTGTTAATTTGATTATTCAATTAAGAAAAATTATCCATGGCTCTAACGGGTTTTCCTACATTTCCCCTTAAATGCAGATATCATTGTTAGGTACTTGACTGCATCCGACTATGTGTAATACGATACAGTGAGGATTGTAAAAGGGAAATTATAGCAATTGATACAATAGTACTTCTGCCCTGCAGAAAAATTCAAAAAAAGCAAGAGTAGCAGTGTATTATTCTAAGACACCTTGATTAATTCAAACAAACTTTGAAAAAGAATCTTTCCAAGAATTCATGAAGACAACAACAACAGATGGTGTCATCATACATACTCACAGACTACAGTTAACTGAATACTGAATGTGCTTGCTTCGGATGCAAATATATGTGCTTGTATGCTTGGATTAAGATGGCAGATAAACAGTTACTACCTATCATCAAATAATGATGAATTGTTTTGAATCTTCTTTGCACTCACAGGAAGTTGCAGATATCAAGCTATGAGCCTCCCATCAGATTATAAACATGCTATGAATTTCTTCACTGAAGTATTGAAGTCCTTTTCAGGGTTTTACAATTTATTGGAACATTCATGGAAAGACAAGCTTACACATCTACAGAATTCTTTTGCCCTTTTCATGAAGCACTACACATTGTTCACTCGGTCATCACTATACACCTATGTAACGTTCTCCCTCCATTAAAAGATGGGTGCAGGCAAATTAACCAAAGCTTTTCAAGCACATTTTAATTTCAGGTATGCCGTTTTTCGAGTTGTAACACACAAGAGGAATAACGAAAGAAGCCTAAAACTTTAACTGCAACATTGAAAACTGTGCTGCCTGATCTTATAATCCGATAAGATAATGACAAACTTGAATAACTTGAAATATTTAGCAAACTTACAAAAACTACATACTTTTTCAAAAATATAGAATTCTTCGTTTCAGTCGATACCCTCTGAGAGATGATGCACATTGTCTTCATTTACAAGTTGATCATTTACTCAGTTGAGATGTAACTGATACTGCTCTAAACCTTAGATTAGAATATGTACTACACAGGGTAACATAGAACAAAGTCTTTGGTTGCAAAATTAGTGTATTAGTGTATTTTCCTGAACTTAGCTCCAGCTTTATCCAATTTTTTTTTTCTGAATAGCAACATATTTTTAGGCACTTCATACTCAAGGTACACATTATTGTTAGGTTAGTTAGTTAGATGAGGTTTAACGGCCCAGTTTCCAACCAATTGGTTCAAGTCGAGCAGGCCACGGCCTTTTTTCCACATTATTGTTAGGCAAACAGTGCACAAATAGGTTGGTCAAATTTACGTGTATAGACTTAACAAGGTTTATGTTTTCCAGTGGTGCGTAGGTCTTAAGATTAAATTGCAAAATCTGTGTGTATCTGCAACATGTTGGGAGGATCATTTCTTATCAGATCATAGCAAATAATACCCAGGTATTTCTTGTAAAATGTTTCAAATATGCCACATCCTTTAGAAAATCCTACTAATAACCAATGCATAAGTTTTGAAGCTGAATTCTTCATCAACATTTTACATTATGTAAAACAGCCACAAAATCCAAATTTAAAGTAATTTGAATCTTCAACAAGGATGCAAACTACTTCCTTTTGAACAGTAAACTGGAATGAAAACCTACATTACCCAAACCATGAAGCTAGCTACAAATTCACAGGCCATCAAATCACCTAAGTAAAATCATGGTATCATGTTAACCCAATCCAACCTCTCTCATACTCTGAGGTCACAGCTGCTCTAGCAAACAATAGATTAAATGAAACATAAAATAAAGGGTAACAATTTTGTGAATGTAAAATGAAGGTTGCTTTTAATGGCTTTACTTTAAAATGGCTAATTTCTACTAAACATATACAGGCTGTACCAGACACTGTAGTTTTGAGTGTAAATGTCTTTGCAACTGATAGTACTATATTCAATTGGGGACACTGTCCACAGTTAGTGTTAGTGAAGTAGACACAGGTCATCTGTTTTCTGCTGATTAATTGGGGACAGTTGTTCACGAAGCTGGCGGGCCTCCACATGTCACGTGACATGAAACTGATACACACAAACGGGGACAGAGCCGATTTGTCACTAACCACACGCTCTCTCAAATTTAGACACAAATAGACACAGGGAGCTGTAGGGAGAACACAGATTGGGGACTGCAACCAAAATGGATCAGACTTCAGGACAAACAATCCTTTCGCATGTAGATGCTGAATCTACACTAAATCAAATTGGGGACGTCCCCAGTTTGACACAGGTCCCCGGTTGAAGGGTGTGTCATCCTGCAATTGTCCCCATTTGTCAACGTGCACATACTCACACACACACACACACACACACATATATATATATATATATATATATATATATATATATATATATATAATATATATATATATATATATATATATATATATATATATAATATATATATTAATAGACTAATATTGGAAGGTAATATTATTTTAGGCACGATACGTAGGAGCACGCAGTTAATGTAAGGTTTCTAACTTTTAAGTGAACTTTTTCATACATATTTCTATACCCGCATTAATACGTGACCTCTTACAAAACCTCTCTACTATTTTTGGCTCTTTCACCATTGAGCTAAGCCCTTCAGACTATTTTATTGAATAAGCGTTGATATCGTAATGCCAAGTGGGTTTTCCATCCTACAGAACTTGCACACCGCATATCGTACACTCATCAGGTAAGGATTACCTGCTCCTTGTCCGAGAAATTTGATAATAAGAAATTATTAAATGTAAGACATGCAATATAACTCGCGAAATATCATTGGGAACATAATAACAAAAAACGGTAGTTTTAACCTTTGTTTTGACCCTGGATTATGCCCTTAAAAGATATACAGCCTAGATCTATTTGAAATCATTAATTTTATGTTGTATGGTTAATTCCACGTCGTATCAGGTTAAATAATTGATTATGTAAAGTGAAAGAGACCGCAGAATCTACTTTCAGGCAGATAGTTTCAAAGACAGGTTGCTAGGTGTCTCTTGGAACTGCAAAGCAAATCTTACTCTCCTTTCGTTTCATTATAAACGATACATATAACATATCAGATAACTGGAATACATTATACAGTTCTTAAGTAAACAGAAACAAAAATCTTCATGGAGATGGATTACTGTTCTATCTTTATCGGAGATACCGTTTGAATAGGCTTTGATTATATCTGTTATTTGAATTATCTATCAACTTCACTTAGTCATCCAATCCTCAACATGATATCATGCATGACAGTAAGTCTAGAAGCTTCTAAACTTAACCTTATGTCATATCTATATCCTTTATCTAGTGATTTGGTAGAAATGCTATATGGTAATCTGCGGATCTGTTTGAGTTGAACACATGTACTTTACAACTTCATTAGATGAACCTACTGCCATTGTGCTTGGTGCTCAACATAAGCAATGGAGTAGGGAAAACAAGCCAGTAAGCCACAACTGGAAAAAGGCCGTGGCCGGCCCGACTTAAACCAATTGGTTACAAACTGAGCCGGAAAATCTCATCTTAATCTTACTCCATTAGATGAAAATTTACGCTATTGCAAACCAGTCTGTGTTGTTTGCAGGTTAGCTGTCAGTTGTCACAGCCATGCAATACTTTTAATTAACTGAGATTACGTGCGCTTGTCACAAGTGGAATACAAAATTGACTTGAGGTTCGTTGACTTCATTTTAACAGGATTTTGTCTGTTTCATTTATTCGATTTAAGACATTCATGCATAGCCTATACAACATCTAAGATCCGTCTCTCAATAGAGGAAGTACTCCTTGAGACATCACCACACATTGAAAGAGGTTTTCAGAGGTTTATCTCTGGTGACATCGTTCAGATGACCTTCACTTCCATCAAGGCGACAGGGCTCCTTTTAGGCACGTACCCACATTACGAAATACGCACATGAGATCTCTGTCATAATTCAAACACTGTATAAAATGTATGTAAAATCTCAAAGAACGAAACATAAAGAACTACAAGAAGCAACACGGTAAAGTTTTGAAACTGCTTGACAACACTTTTGCTGTATTCTTTTTTGTCCCTCCATATTTGTTCTATAATTGTACCTACACTTTTACATGGTACATACATATACACAAATACACACGACAACGCCTTCGTAGATCTCTTTCATCGAAACTAAAATGATTTTGTTGCTTAAAATAATCATGCAATGGGATCCTGTTTTCTAGTGCATAATGCTTTAGTCTAGTGCTCCAGAAAAGAAGCAGTTAAGAAGTAATATTAGTCGATTTGATGTCGTGTAGTTAAACACTACGACGACATTTCTCCATATTTTTACTGGCCGGGTGCTATGCATGCATGAATAGAAGAATGTTGTTCTCAAACCAAGAATCCATCACTATTCGGTTCCGTCTGTCACCTTTAATCAGAAAAAATGACTCACAATTGTAGATGCGTGAAGAGCTCCTGTTTTATACACCATTATAAGTACTGGAAAATGGAAATATCTTGAAACATGGTACATTTGAACTGTTTTACAGGCACAAAATGACAGTACAATGCCTATCAGTGCATATACTGACATAAGACAAAGATTGTTGAACTATTTTAGTGACAATAAAATAGCCTAAGATCAAACAGTTGTGTAGGAAGCTCTACGCTCTATATGCTTTACTTTCAATCACAAACAACGAAGTCTGTTTGGAAACTTCATTCTGTGACGAAACTCATTTAATAAGAGGAAGATAATGTAATCGTCCATGTTTCAATTTTATGACCAGAATATACGTTGAACAGATACAAGTGAGTAAGGTTTAAAACGTGCGACATTTTTGGATGACTCCTTGGGTTTGCTAACTGCGTTCTCAAAGTGGCAGCCCGGGGACCGGCATTTGTGGCCCGTGGCGTGCACGTAACTGGCCTGCAGAATGCTTTCACAGCCAAAGATTCACATAAGAAATAATTATTTTTGAATGAGGTCTGACTAAAACAATCACGGTCGGTTTCAAGGGGCGTAAGGGACATACGCGCCAATTGTCATCAAAGCAATGAATTTTGTAACAAAATTTTTCATCTCTAGCCCCAAATCTTTGCACCATGCACTCTTTCTGCAGACGGTTACGCCCCCTTTCTCATATACCTCGATCCGGCCCTGAACAATTATTATATAGTAAATATTCGGGAAAAAGTGTCACCAGTCCAAAACACTGCAGAATCCGTGGTTTATTATCAGGTCCTTTACGCTAGCCTCTTGTAATTGTTGTTATGCAACAATAAAGGCTGAAAAATACTAACAAATGTGACATATTTCACTGATATTTAATAATAATAATAATAATAATAATAATAATAAGAAGAAGAAGAAGAAGAAGAAGAAGAAGAAGAAGAAGAAGAAGAAGAAGAAGAAGAAGAAGAAGAAGAAGAAGAAGAAGAAGAAGAAGAAGAAGAAGAAGAAGAAGAAGAAGAAGAAGAAGAAGAAGAAGAAGAAGAAGAAGAAGAAGAAGAAGAAGAAGAAGAAGAAGAAGAAGAAGAAGAAGAAGAAGAAGAAGAAGAAGAAGAAGAAGAAGAAGAAGAAGAAGAAGAAGAAGAAGAAGAAGAAGAAGAAGAAGGAGGAATATAGAGAACACAACATATAATTTGACATGAACAATTCGTCAGTTGGTCGTAGTATTGTCCTAATTACCAGAGCCCAACTTGACATGTAAGGTACAAGTCTACTTCCAGATGGCAATATTTTCCCTACCGCGTACGTGCAATGCGTCCGAGAAACCTACGTCAGTTGTCACCTTAGATTGTCAAGAATGAAAAGATGAATTGACTTGACTGGGTGATGATTGTCTGCAGACGGTGATCAGGCTTCGAGACTTTGAGTGATAAATGCCATGACAGGTGTGGATCGGGTGGTTGAAATTTCATACACAGGCAAACTCGAGTTTATCGTTGAGCTTAGATGGTGGTGTTCGGTCGTGCTCCCGGGCTCTCTACAAAAATGTCACTAACCACCGTAAGGATTGAAGAAATCGTGAAAACCTAGTCTATACCCATGACACACAATGCAGAGACACGTTCAAGACTGTTGTTTTGGTAAAAAAATTCATCTTTTGAAAATGTAATAGCTAAAATGATAAAAAGCGTGTGTAACACACAAAACTGAAAAACTGAACGGTTATTGTTTAGATACCCTTGTTCGGCAGGGGTTGTTAACTTTCTTCCCATTAATGCTTCATGAACCATCGAACTGAAACGGTCAGTGAATTGAACACGAAATGTAATCCCTACTTAAGTTCAGACAAGGTGTCACACTTTCAAAGGAAACGCGGCTTTGTCAGTTCAGGAATTAATTGTACTGTAGCACGGTAGTGTAGCCGAGTCCAAAACTTTTTTTGGCTTGGTAGAAAAAGCAAATGCACAGGCGTACTATGGGAAGACAGTTTTACAACGCGCGGAAGGTTTGTGCCCTTCATTTTCGCCACAAGGGGGTGGAGGAGAGAAGTGGGGAGTGCCGCCCCACACGCTTATGAACAAATGACTTACTAATGATTTAAGGGTTTTCCAAAGCACAACGCGGATGACTGCAGAATGTGTCGCATTCTGAGCTTAGTCAAGGGAAGACTACGAGAAACATTAATTATGAAGAAATGTCGAGGAAGTCTGAAGCATATAGGCTTACAGTTAACATGATATAATATTACTGAGAAATGCGAGAGATTTTCACGGTAATGATTTATTACTTATATCGGCGTAGAGTAACTTAAGTATTCTTTAATTCTGTTCTAATCTGATTGCATTCTAAACTTACGTCAGAAGTCATGATAATGACTGTTTGACCTTTTACTATCTCATGTAATCATTATCTGAGGTAACTTCTCAATTGCGAATAAGATGCGTGAATCATAGACCACGAGACTATATAGCCAACCAGTGTATGACCGTTTAGCCGAATATTTAATAAGATGTTTGGAGTCATGTAGATCATGGGGTGCAGTTTTACAAGTTGTCAGTATTAACACACGTCCACTTAAAAGCGGGTGACACCATCATTTCGTAATTTCGTAACCTGAAGATGTAATTCAAGCAAGGTAAGCGCTTTTACCAACAACAACATGTGAACGGATAACAAGAAAGGCCGACATTCCGTGCTAATCATTTCGAAGTGGCTATAATACGGGGAAATGGACTTTTTTTACAATGACAAAGGTTGTCGACACCTGTCCAAAGTTAAAAAAGGAGGAGGGGAAACGAGAGGCAGGAAATAAAGCAACAGTCAGAAGCAAGTAAAAAGTCTTGTATTCATTTAATAATGAGTACGGACAGGAGCTCACACAACATGCAAGACAATGTACAGTACAAGGAATATGTTAAAAAAGAAAACGGTCACACGTGACAAAACGTTTAGTAAGGATCACTAAATATGACTGCTACTTGTCTGCACACACACGTATATATATATATATATATATATATATATATATATATATATGTGTGTGTTTGTGTGTGTGTATATTTTAAATTGTACGTTTGGCCGTGTAAACAGTCAGTTCCATTTTTGTCACCTGATGAAGGATTTAAATCCGAAACGTCGTGGAATTTTCACAAACTTTTTGCACTATTTGCTACTTCCTTTTGCACCTACCTACTTCATAAGTGCTATGCAGTACTTTGACCTTATATATATATTATATATATATATATATATATATATATATATATATATATATATATATATATATATATATATATATATATATATATATATATATATATATATAGGTCGAAAGTTGTGTTTGGTGTTCGATCATGAAGTTGAAATCAATCCCAAGTGCTGGCATAGCCTTTTCACACAAGAGAAAGTACAGAAGAAATAAATTCAGAGAGAAAAATCATTACCCCGCTTGGGGAATTGCCATGGTAACAGGAGAGAAAAAGTGAGTGCGGCAGTATTTGTACCTTGCTCTATGTCTTGAACCACAAGTGTCACAATGGCCAAGTGGTTAAGGCGCTCGCCCGGTACGCGAGAGACCCGGGTTCAATTCCTGGTTGTGACTTGATTTTTCTCTCTGAATTTATTTCTTCTGTACTTTCCCTTGTGTGAAAAGGCTATGCCAGCACGTGGGATTGATTTCAACTTCATGATCGAACACCAAACACAACTTTCGACCTACTTATTCCACGTTCGATCTACCTAACTTCGACCTACTGTTTATTCATTACCCCGCTTGGGGAATTACCATGGTAACAGGAGAGAAAAAGTGAGTGCGGCAGTATTTGTACCTTGCTCTATGTCTTGAACCACAAGTGTCACAATGGCCAAGTGGTTAAGGCGCTCGCCCGGTACGCGAGAGACCCGGGTTCAATTCCTGGTTGTGACTTGATTTTTCTCTCTGAATTTATTTCTTCTGTACTTTCCCTTGTGTGAAAAGGCTATGCCAGCACGTGGGATTGATTTCAACTTCATGATCGAACACCAAACACAACTTTCGACCTACTTATTCCACGTTCGATCTACCTAACTTCGACCTACTATATATATATATATATATATATATATATATATATATATATATATATATATATTATATATATGTATATATATACATGTATATATATATATATATATGTATACACATATATTTCAACCTGGATACCTTTTCCCAAATCGCAAGTTATATTTGCTTTCGTTCGTCTCTTGGAGATTGTTTTCTTCTCACATTTTGTTTGCTTTCCCTTGTACTGTTGCTTCAATATGCTGTGAATTCTGCTGTGATCAAGGCACCAGTGAAACATAATCAAGATATAAAGTTTATTAGCTTTCAATTAGCTCTTCGTCAGATAATGAAAACACAAGTGTAAATGAACAACCACTACAGACGAGCGAAAACGAAGAAGAGGCAATCAAGCAGAACAACAGAACAATAGTATACCGAAAATGTACACAGGATCAACCAAAACAGATCACGGAAGTGAGTAAAAAGGAACAATAGACAAAAGAAAGCGAATATATATATATATATATATATATATATATATATATATATATATACATATATATGTGTGTGTGTATGTGTATGTGTGTGTGTCAAAAAACACAGAATACCACAGACGTAAAGGACACCATATTTGATGACGAGAACACTGCAAAGTACATGTTTCGAAAGCGCTGCTTGCATCATTAGGTACTACAAGAACGAATGAGTACAAAGCATCTTTTCACCGCGCAAATCAACAAAGGTAAAAGTGATCACAACTCTTTCGCGATCAATGACTCAGCTCCTACTAAGCTCCAGCTCAAGATTAAAGCCTTCACACCAGCGGGCAAAATCCTAATCTTAACAAACAGCGAGAATGTCCCTCGTTTACCTTGTTCAATTAACATTAATCAAGTGTATTTTTCAGTGCTATATTCTATCTGCGTACTGTAGACTATGTACTCGTTCGTTCTTGTTGTACCTGACGAGCTTCATTATTTCTATTTATCCCACTAATAAATTTGTTCTACGTTATTCTTACAAACAGCTTGGGTTTCTAGACGTTAACATTTAACTCACTGAAAAATGGTCAGCTCCCTACGATTTTTTATTTCAAAATCTACAGACGGCCATCTTTACTTATTATTAACTAGTGTTGCCCAGCGTAAGTCTAATGACAAAAGTATACCATATAGCATTGCTTTAACTGACTTAAGCGAATTTGCTCCAGTCTTGAAATTTGCAGAGTATAAGAATTATTTACTTGAAAGAGGGTATGCACCCGCCTTTATTCGAAATGAATTTGAAAAGGCCGACAAATTCTCTAGATGCGAGCTTCTTAAACCAGGGGAGCATCGTAAGAAAGCACCTACCATTTTACATAGCTCTTCCAACCTTTCGAAACTTTTTGCAGTGTTCTGTTTTCCCTCCGCATCGTAAACGTAAATTACCGCCTGCTAGGAAAACACAAAAATGCAGATTCCAAGAAAGAGGAAGGGCGTTTCAAATGTAACAGGGTGCAGTGTGATTTATGTTACAATTATTTGTCCCATTTCTCTAAATCCTATCCTATTAATACTTAAGTTTTTCTTTACTAGTTTTTGTACTAGTTTTAATGTTATATGCTGGGCCACCTGTTGTAAATGTAATGTGACATATGTAGAACTACAACAAATCCGTTTTAAAATCATAAGTCAGACATGCTCAGGGGCGGATCTAGGGTCTTTTCTGAGGGGGTGTCCAACATAAAAAGGGCACATTAATTTTTTTTAAATTTGGTTCGATCCCATAAACGTCAGCGATAATAGAATTTGCCACATATTGACATAGAAAGGATAAACCAAGAGACATGCAAAAACTGGAATTAAAACCTGGAATCTAAACGGTGAAGTTGCAGAGCGCGCGAAGCGCGCGAATTTTTTTTTTTTTTTTTGGGTAAGCCTACACTTGTAAGAATTTGTACTAATTTAAAGCTTATAGAAAAATTGTCCGAACAGTTGGGCCCTATCGGACATAACTTTATTGTTCTTCCCTCCTCGAGTCACTAGTCGTACCCTACGACAGACACATGTGAACGTTAACCAGGTTTAGCGAAATGCGATTCAATTCCCGACATTAACATTAATCCATGTATTCTACTTATTAATTTGAAAAGGTGGAAAGGGTATATTTAGCTATAAGTATAACGGAACTGAGGAAGAGTGGACAAAGCGTACAGAAAATTTTGGGTTTTATCCCAGAAATTACCCTTACGAAAGCCAAAATAAGTAAACCAACCATGGGTGGCCGCAAAATTTTCCCAACAGGGGCCGGGCTATGTCAACTACCCCAAGTTTCGACATTTCGAGGGGATGATGAGAAGGGCAAATAGAGGAGCCACATTATCCCATGCCACTGTAGCCATATTTTGCATTATATCACTTACTACTTCAAGATCCGAGTTGCGCACTGATAGTGTTCTTTGAATCTGGATAGTGAAATTGAAAAAGCGCGCGAAGCGGGCGAAAATTTTTGAAAGGCTTACACATAAAACATGAGGAAACGAAAAAAAGAACTATAGGGTTTGTAGACCGTATCGGGTGTAACATATCGAAACCACTTGGACTACACGATGAAATGGCTGCTCCGTAAGTCGCTCACCAACTGACCGTACCGCATGACACACACAAGAGAACACCAACTAGGCCTTGCGATATGGGATGAAAGTTACGACCTTTACATAAACTGTGTACTCTGCCTATATGTTGCTTGGTATGAGGTGGACAGGACTTGTGCTATCCTTCTATGTGGAATGGAACTATTGAAGAAAACAGAGTAACTCTACAGAGCGCGTAGCGCGCCGAAAATTTTGGGTTCTTATTGGAGAAATTATGCTCTTGAGAGCAAAAAGCAGGACGGTAAACCGTCGGGGCGACTAGTTGTCGTCGGGGACTGCATACTTTCGATTAAGACTCCCCGACGAAATTGTAAAACTTCCTCGATAGGGGGCCAGCCTTTTCCGACGGGGAGGGGGGTATGAACCCTTCCCTCACCTGGCGTCACCGTTATCTCGACTGGGGGAGGGGGTTAAAACAATGCTTGTTGTGTTCCCTACATAGTTGCGGCGCGACTGTTAAAAATACTCTGTCAGAACAGATGACTGAAGTCGAATGTTTGTTTTTTTATTTGCGACAGCAGCCCGGTCATCGGTCCAAGGACTTCAAAAAATTGAACCGACTGACATTGCGTTATTTGACCTGGTGGTGGTTGTATATAGTAATTTTAAAAATGAAACCAACACCGATTAGTCTATTGTGACTTCTGGTCAACTCTTGGCTGTAGACTTTAACCCAAGATTTGCTTTTTATTCCCATCACTAGGGCAACACTAAAAGAAGAGAGTAATTCCAGACCATGAATATCATAGCGAAACATATTTACCCTATCTCTCTTGAGAGGAGGGATACTAGCGGGTGGAGGGAAGGTTTCGTAGATGTAGTGTGAACCGATCATTATTTTGTAAGACCAAAGGACTAGCAGTGACCTTTTGGAATCAATATTAAAACCCAATAGTAATACGTTGCACAAAGCGCTAGCTAGTGAGTATGAGACGTAACATCTGCCTGTTTGTATTACTTTGAATGTCCAAGCATGGTACACGTGGTTCCAAGCGAAAAGTGATTAGAATGCCTGGCTGTCACGCAGGCAGTAAGACATACTGTGAGTCACATTCTCTGTGAAACGATTGCACTGTTCGTGTTTCGGGTGGCAATATAGGCTACCGTAGTCAATTATATTGCCGAAAGTTTCTGCGATACGTGGCTGTTACGGGTGGATAGTACTGGATGGGGGTAACCAAAATCTCCTCGGAATTGGACAACTGTCATCACCTGTGAAACTGTCTCGGTTTTTTTTTTATTTTTTTTTTTTAGGCGAGTGTGAAAAAGAATTGAAAAGGGAAAATTGGGAAATTTGAGGGGGGGGGGGTCCGGACGTCGGCGACCCCCCCCCCTGGATCCGCCACTGCATGCTGCATAGGAAAAGTAGGTGTGATTTAGCAATTCATATAAAAAATTCTCAACATAGTCTGAAAGATACTCAGTTCATGGTTATTGAACAATTTTCAGCAAAAGAAATGTTAAAAAAATTTTAACAAAAAGGAAAGGGTATTGGCTAGCCCATCTGCAATCTATTAATCCGTTACGAAAAAGGAAAGAGTTTACGTCTAACAAAAGAGTGAGCTTCTCATCAACTTAGACTTTTTTGGTTTTAGCTTATGTTATCATGTTATTTTAGGTTTTCAATTCACTTCACCACATGGACTTCTTTTTGTGAAGTACAGCTTTTTGTCACCAGTTAAACTGCGTTTTGATTTCTTTTTGGTTTACTGTTACAGCTTGATCTTTTATTGTTTAGTCTAGCAAGGTATCTTGCCACATTTGGGACTCCTTCTGGTTCACGGATGGCTGTTTGTCGATAAGATTTTTAAAGATTTAAGGTGTAGGCCTAAGGCTTTTACGTTGCTTGGGTTTAAATTTTTAAGTATTTTAACGACCTGTTTTAGTGCTTTTACCTTTTCTAATATAAGATTAAGTTAACTTGCTCTGTTCAGTCACGCTGAAGTTTGAAACAAAAGACGAAATCTCCGTGGTGAGATCATGCATTTTACGCCCTTTTAAACGTGCAGTTGACTCCTTTTTACATCGTTTTTACTCTTTAACATGATCTCTTTTTTAATAGTTAAGTCTTTTAAATCTACGAGGATCCTGCAAGTTTCCCGAGGAATATTGGTGCAACCATAAACATTATAAAATATAATAATGTATTATGTCATCAACTGCTGACGTCAGTGCAAGACTTTTTTATCCAAAAGTGTGGCTCTGTTGTATTCAGCGTTTCTGCAACTTGAAAGTTTTCCCAAGATACTAGAGATTCGGTACTGCCTGGCTAGGAATGGGATTGTTGACCTTAGGAATTTTATTTCCCATTGAAGAACATGACCACCTATATATCATCGTTTTTTTTTCTTCTTTTCAAACTTTCACACGGAAGATGTGTAAAAAAGGTTCCAGGTAATGCCGAGATGGCTGATTTGTTCCTGCAATTGGTTTAATACTTTGTAATACGTTACATACTAAAGTTGCAGTTTAGTGCTGTATATTCAACCTTGGGAATATCTGAAAATAAAAGCCCGCTGGCAGCCCTGGTTGTACTTTTATCGCCATCATGATCACAGATTTTTTTGAGGTAGTTGTCTATACAATGCACTTAGTGACGGTTGGAATAATGGCAACAGCTTTCCTCTTTCCAAGGTGGACAATTTTAATAGTTAAGTTTAAAATCATCAACACAGACATAAACTTCACACTAGTGCGTAAAAACTAGGCATTAAAGAAAGAGATAACTTCCCCAGGGGTAAGAAATCCATCCTGATCACCTAGGTGATGGTACTAATTTGATCATACACTGTTTTAAATGTTGCACACACAACACAACCGTTATAACATTGAATTGTCTCCTGTGGTCTTTTTGACATTAAGTTCTTATCAGTGTCTTTCATGTATCACCATTTGATTACTAGACGAATCTCTTCATCTCACGAAGGCAGTGAAACGACAAGCAACATCTAAAAGGCTCCATAAATTTAACCACGGTGAATCATTGCCACAACAAGGAAGTATTACAATGCGAAGCTTACAAAAGAAACTAGATAAATACACACTTGGTTTCATTTATATCAGCAGGCATTTATTTTGTAAAATTTTCAGAACTATTTACAAATTAAAATGATTATGCATATTTTAAAATGTACACATGATTTATTGTTTGGTAATCAGGAACACATACAGTTTCATTCACGTTCTTCACAAAGTTTTGTTAAACATGTTAAGTATGCATATTCTTACCATGAATACATATGACACACCATTACACTACAATTATAAGAGAAATACATTTTGTTATTCCACGGACTTCGCAGGTAGATACACTATTCAATATGCATAATAAATAAAATGATATCTTGCAAGACTGTATTAGCAATCCTGTTTTCATCTCATACAAAATGTTAAATTATGGAAGATAAATGTGTAAAATATATACAAAACTATCACCTCCTTTAACTCAATTGTATATTAAACAAAACAATCCAAAATTTAAAAATATATAACATAATAGAGCCTCAAATGAAACCAAAAGATAACTCAATGCACATTGTAATTGAAAGACAGAAATTTGGGGTGGCAAAATCCCTCTTAAAATAAAGGCATAGAGAAAACTGTATGAAGCTTTCTACAGGTAACTCAGAATTCTGGAATGTAAAACATCCTTACAATATCAAAGATGACATATATAGCAAGCCTTTATGGTTACAGGTTTGTAGATAATTTGCTTTATTTGGGGTAACGATACTGATTACACTCATTTACAACTAGTGTGAGGTGGCTATTGATGCACTGTAAACAATTCTTTTTCATACCTTGTGCAGGCTCTCCACCACATGGGGGAGAACCCCTTCCCTTCGCAACATTGACATGCTGATACCCTCCCTTCCCCCGTCACTTAGCAACATGCCTGACCATGTGTATGTTTGGTCCAGACTCGTCAAACTTGAACTGAAAATTGCCTTACCTTTGGAGCAGGTCTCAAACATGTACACCTCTTTTTCACGCACATACTGCAGTACTACTGTACCAATGCAGCCAATATAGGTGCAAGAGTAATTTATTTGCACTGGGTGGCCATTAAAATTGCCCACATTTTCATAAGAAGAGGGAAGGACTATAATATGGACATTAGGGTACAGTGTGATACGATGCATGATGCCACACCCTTACAAAAATGATCCCACTAATACAAGACTACCCAAGCAACAGTGTCTATACTACCCCCCACTTATGTAGTGTGGTTTAACATAGTACAAGCCAACCATTCTCATCTATACTGATACCACCAGCTTTTTCAGCCAGTACATGAAGTCCTGTCAGCCTCAGTCAGGTGATCGAACTTGCTGTGCACAAGGCCCCAACAGAAGCGGACAGGTAAAAATGTGGGTGGTCTCATTAAAAGATACATACATCCTAACCAGATTAACGAAATATACAACTGTCAAGCAGAACAGTTTGTAACTGATTTTAAGACCATTATTTCAATTTTCCATACATTCTTTAGATCAAGTTGTATTTTGAGGTCAAAGGAGAAATGCCACTCCTGCTTATATGGTGATCGTTGGCCAACAGAGCAAACAAACTTTCTCCTTCAGCTTATCATTATGAAAAAGTGATAAGTTTAATGAAAAAATGTTTGTTCCCTACACAGGCTAGGTGATAGTTGCCTCTATTCATCACACTACCACAACTCTCTCAAGTTATCATATTTCAGAGTTGAAGGGTTCTTCAGTTTGAGTAGATTATTTTAGCAGGCATAGAAAGTATTGCAAGCAATCACACTCTGGCAATTTTCTCACTGAATTTGCATTTATTGAATAACCAACAATATGACACAGCCAAAGTACCTCACTTTTATGTTTACCACATAGCAGCTGATGGCTACAGTATAATATAGGTTTCAAACCACACTGAAAGTTCCACAACCTTGAAATTCTTTCAAAAAAACAATGCTGATATGTTTCTGATTCTGATGTGTAAAAAAACCCCAAAATAACAAAATCTGAGAAAAAAAACAATCTTTTGTGCCGATAATCTTTCATCCAAAAATGCAATTTGCAGAAAAACAGGTGTTTTTCAAAACGTCGCTGAGACATTTTACGTAATTTACGAGTTGTTTCCTTTTCAAATGGAACAAATAGCTGCAGGGTATAGCAAAAATTGTAAAAGTACTTTTAGGTGTGACCATGTTAGTTGCTATGCCAACTTGAATATTCCATTCAGTAGGTACAGTACCAGACTAAGTATAGCAACATTTGATTATTAAAATAAACATCTAGTACAGCTACCTCAATCTGACTGGTATGATAAGTTACATGCAAGTGCATATTTAGGTGAGTGTTACTTTTCTAATGATATTACTTACAAATCACAGCCATCAAATTCAAAACACTCTCTACTCTATAGCATAGCCTTTTGGAGTCTGAAATGGATGCTGAATAAGTGGGGGAGAACATTGCATCAAGGGGATGTTATTAGGGCTTACAAGAAAATGAAAGCATATCATATTAAACACTTGGTTGATGTACAAGCAGGCTGCTAAATTCATGCCAGCACTATTCCCAATTTACAATGTATATTTGTACAACCAGCATCTCTTTTACAATATCTTGGGCCTGTTTACACATTGACATACGTATACATTACAAAAAATTTTCATACACAAGTGTATCCTGCCTTGAAACCTGTGTCCCGATCAAGAGGATATTTATCACTCTGTGATAATGACCAAAATTTGCGAAATATGTGGCATGTCGTTTACCTCACACATAAGTCACAGCACTTACATAAAAGTCTGGCGTTATCAACACACAGCTCACTAATGTTACGTATTCAGTGGTATTACAGTCCAAAGGGCTTTGCAAGATTATTTTTCAAGCTTTTAAGCTTTTAGTCTGGGAATTTTCTCAGAGCTGTTGGAGAGTTTCTAGAGCTGTGGTAGGGAACCACTTACATCCTCAATTCTGACTTTTTTGAAGGTAAATTTTAACTATTTTAAAAAACAATTAATTATAACTATTGCAACAAACAATGCAAATCAAAAATGATAAGACAAGGGGTTAGGGTAGGGACTAATGTGAGTAACTCCCATAGAAATAAAAGTAAGGGAGAATGACGTCTGCCGATCTGGACTGAAGCCATTGATGTGGCTAGGCTGTACGGCAACAGAGCAACTGCGCGTAATACAAATATCACGTCATTGCTTTTGCCCCAAGTATTGGCAAAGAAAATACAAGTTTTCAAGTTAGGAGTACAAAACAAAATACTTAGGGCACCATGACTTATTTCTGTTGTGAATATTACTCCTAATCTTTCGAAAAACGGATAAAATAAGCGATAACTTCTGCAGCAGAATGCACACTGTACGTACGGAGACACACCAATCAACCGGTCTTTTGCCGTACAACGAAAGCGCCCTCACAATGTTTGTGGCTTCACCGGTTAAACATGCATGGATGCATTGTGTTAGCGTTCTCCCTTACTTTTATTTCTATGGTAACTCCTCACCAAAGGTGTAATATGAATTTTAAGTTGTCATGCTTGAATGAACCACTCCTTTCAAGTTATATGCAAAATAGAAAGCTATAAAGCAATCAGTTTTCTTTTGCATGAATTTTTTGACTGAAGAAGTTTTGGAATGCTTGAACTCAAGCAAAGTTTAAACACATACGAAGAAGCTTACTGTTGTGTGTCATCTAACCCAAAACCTTTCTATACTTGACTCACATTTCTAAGTAACCATAGCAACAGGATTACATACATGACCAAAAAAGTTAATTGGAACAAGCATATGCAAGTACAGCCCCTGGGGCTCTCCAGGTTGGTACGTCTATCGATATTTCATTCTTGCATCACTGGAGGGCAATTCAGCATCTGCAATGTAGGCTTCAGATTATCAGAATTAGCGGAAATGAAGATTGGTAGGTAATGAAATAAAGTCTAGAGCACACAATTCAATCAATGATGCCTCAAAACATGCCTTGATAAGCACACAATATCTCTATGACTTAATGTGAATAAAAAAATCCCACCTCAAGATCAGTTCCTTTTACCCCATGGAAGCGCAAAGTGATGTTAGCAGTATAAATTAATAAAATGGAAAAAAGGAAACATTGCATCTACGTCAGATGTCGGTTGACTATCATAGACATGTGGCTTAAACATTAAACCAAGTATTAAGGAAAATTTAAAGAGTAAAATAATAAAACATGCTTATTGCCTTCAAATTTATTTTCCTTCTCCCCAGGTCAATTTTCATTACTTCTCTAAGAAATGGGGTATGTTTGGGTCAGTAACTCTTGAGAGAATTAACACAAGCAATGGATAAGACAAAGTAACAAAAAAAAAAAAAAAAAAATATGGAAGTAATTCAGTGTACAACAGAAGCATAGGTAACCATTACTAATTTAGGGGTAATGGTTTACAGTGCTTCACATCTTGTATGCAGCTGGTATTATTCTATGAAAGCACACACCACAATCCTTCAGAGGTCCTAAAAAGGAAAAAAGGATTCTCCTCATTCAACCTCCACTCCTCTCACATTATACTCTATTGCACTGCTACTGCTGGAAGATCATAAAATTGATCACACACTACCTTAGTCACCCATTTGCAGGCTAAAATGTCCCTAATGCATAAGCAAAAAAAAAAAAAAAAAAAATAACTAGGGGGTTGGTGAGGCTGTTGCCTCCCCCCCCAAGTTCGGAAAAACTTATTCAGGGAAAGTCAGGCAATCATTAATTTTACATACCCATTAATTGTGTTAATGTTCATCCATGACTGAAAGCAGCTTTACTCAGGTGTCATGTGACCAGATTAGGAGTAAGTGGAGCAAAGACTTATTCCTAGGAAGCATGTAAATGTCTCATAACTGTAGACCAACAAAGGCATTGTCCATAGCTGGTCAGCTTTTTCACATTTTAGATTAGAACAGATTAATTGAAAAACTTTCTACAACTGTTTGTCCATGTACATGTAATGTTTTTCCCGTAACTCAGGTTTTTTTTGGGGCAAAAACAGCTCCGCCCATCCTCCCCCCTCCCCCTCCCAACCAAAATACCATGTGAACATGTGTGCTCAAATGTAACAAAAGGTGTAATAATCAGTGTAATTTACACTCATTATACATTGTTTAAATTTTCTTACATACCAAACCCTTCAAAGTTCAAACCAACCCTTCCTGCACAAATGTATTTAGCATATCAAGGAAGAAATCCAGACAACCCTCACCCCTCATCATCTTGGGCCCCCAGAATTATTTGCCTCGTAAAATAAAATGATGAAACTCACTCAACTAATAAATCTCTATATCATAGCCCTAACTTTTATCATTTTATGATTTTAAGTTACATTTGGGCAGCTGTCATGCAAAATTATAACCAAACATAGTGCCATTAGGCACAGACAGAACATTAGCCATTAATCAAACAAAGTGGTAGCATTTTTTATGTATTTAAGTTTAAGCCACTCACTTAAAAGTGTTCCTTTTGTGTACAGACAATGGGAGTTGTTTACTGAAGCAAAGCATCTCAAACTATTAAAACTTCTCAACTCCAGTGTTCACCAAAGTCTTAAAAGAGGTACTGTACTGAGCAAGGCCTTGTGTAACCTCCTTAGACAGTCCTGGAGATTCTTCTGTTTGGGGGGAAACCAAAATTCTCCCAAATGGGGGGAAACCTTATGCAACGCATTGTATAGTCTTGCTAGCCTAACATAGACAAGGTTCAACAAGAATAAAGACCGCTCAAAACCTTGTGTTTTCCTCAAAAATGGAGTGATGAACCACTGATGAGGACGTCGCTTTTCAGTAGCTGTGACAATACACCTTCCCAATATACTTTTAATTCCATTACATTAGACCAACAAATTTTTCAACCTGGGGGTTCCAAAACCCATTTAACACTGATAATGTACACAAAGAATGAGAAGAATTGCAGGTAAATAAGGCAATATGGCAGTGCCCATCACCAATTTTTCTCCTGATTGGGGGGAAAACGAGATTCTTCCACATGGGGGAATTTCCCGAACTGTTGGAGAGACCTCTAATGTTTGAGGAACTATCAGTGATAAGCAGGGTTATACCAGGAGTGTTAACTCTATGGTTTGAGTTATGACTAACACACCTCGTCATACGTTGAAGTATCTATGTACTGTAGCTATTGAACTCACAACTTTTCTTTTTTAAGAGGATAGCCTTTGGTAAATGTCTGCTGATTTGATGATGACAGCAATCACTGTGAACAGCTAATGACCAGTTTCTAAATGAGATTTTACAAAATGCTGCAATCAATTCATCAATTTAACTCATTCTCTTATGGGGCATTACTCTGCCAAGGGTTTCAACCTTCTACAGTATGGTGCTTTTATATCCATTTCAGAATAGTCTTATCAGAAAAGCAAGCTCCTAATAATTAATACAGTAAGTAGTCCATCTTTGAAAATTTGGTCCCTCGTTCTTGCCCAGGTACTCATAGTGGCATATATTTGACCCTGATACCTCACACCCTCCTCATATGCACACCACAGACAAATCTCCAACTAGAATGGAATTAGTACCTTATTTCTTGTAATGGTTAACATCTACAAAATGATATTCATCACAGTTTAGGGCCTTTCTTCTCCTTTCCCATTGGTTTCAACCATACTTCCTCTGTTTCCCATGCTCTGGACAGGAGAAGGTATGCAATACCTGTGACAAGACTAAACAGAAATGACCCCCATCCCAAGTAGAAGGACCAGGAGTAATCCAGGGTGTAGTCCTTGGGTATATCATTCAAATCTCTGGGTCTCTCAAAGGCCACCACACTCATGCTTATCATAAACAAGACCATGCACACCAGTTGGAAAAATGCTGAAAAGAAAAGAAAAATATGAAAATTTTTAGCTAAAGCTACGTTACAAATACATACAAGCAATTAAATGGCTTTTATTAATCTCATACAGTAGAAGCACATGGATCATCTGATCTAAAACATTTTACAAGTTTATAACTTTAAGGGAAGAATAAAATTATCAGAAGGTTTGTGAATAATTTGCCTGGAATAATGATTTAGAGGCATTCTTTGAGTAGAAAGAGTTATTTACAATAAATTACTGGCTGGCTTGGAGCAGACAGATACCCTTTCATGGGCAAATAAATGTTAAATCTACAGTAGACTATGAATCTTTCTAAACAATCTAGCCATCTTTTAAGTTGCAGAGTACTTGAATTCCCTGTGGCATGGCTGGGATGTGAGGCACAGCCTGCCCCATGCAGATCAAAACTAGCTAAGTGTAATTTATTACTGCACCTGCCCTTCTTGTGAATGGACCTAGTTTAACATTCACAACTATTCAATAACATCCCACATTTGGGATTACAGTAATGTTTTACCATACTGTACCTAAACCTTGACATGAATAAATGCTTGCAAAAATGTTAACTGAAAGAGTGTTTGTGAAGATTATAGCAGATCTTAGTATTGTACTGAAAATAATGAAAACCATTCACTAGAAAAGCAGAGGGACAAGAAACAGGAAAAGGAGAGAACCAGAAAAAAAAAAGAGAAGAAAAGAGAAACAGAAAAAATAGCTGCAAAAACATTGTCCTCATGACATGACATTTTGACCATATACACCAAAATTACACTATATAAAATACAATGTACATGTAGTGGATAGCTCCTTAATGTGTTCTGATATGGATGCTTTCGTAAATATGTATCCCTACGGCACTGATGGGCAGAAGTACATTTGCATAGCATGTTCCCTTGTGGCTTTGTCAATCACTGTCATGGGAAACTTCAGTAATTCAATTACTGAATTTCAAAGTAAACATGGATGGCTGTTCCATCAGTGTCATCTTCCTTGTTATTTTTTACTTTTTTTACTTTGTTCACATTCATAAACAAAACAGTGGCCTACAGCTTTTTCTAAATTATAAGAAAAAACAATCAAACACAGTGACAGTTAATGGAAAAAATCAAGTATGGTGCTGGAATTATTATGCAGTCTTGCCAGTGGATGAATTCATTGCTAGTCATTTTGATGAGAAAATCAAGATAATTATTATGCAGAGCTACTGAAGTTTTACAGACCATGTGCTGTAGATACCTATTTTGATAAAGCTTCAAATAATTGAAAAAGGTATTTAGAAAACTACCATATGGGTCTGAAGTGTAGTTTGGTAGTTAAAGGTAGTTGCATTTAAAGCTGGATCTGTCACTCTCAATCCACAGTTTTCTACTGTAGCTGGAATGCAGACCTTATACATTCAAAAATACTCAAATATCTGAAATACTCAAAAAACTGAAAGAAGTATAAGGGTACTCTGGCTGGTCACCACATAAACTGAAGTTGATTTGAACCTAAATGTAAAGTTAGTTACTGACACTGCTAAATGGTTGCCAACTGCTGCTCTTAAAGGGATAACATGAGCAAGAGGTGTTAATTTTCCAACCACATGCATATGTGATGCTACAGTATTGTATTGAATAATAATTTCTGCTTAAGAGACTCCCCTTCCCCCCCAAAAAATAATAATTTGAAGGGAAGGTAAAGCAACCCATCTTCTGAGTACTGGTAATTACAGTAAAATCTTTTCAGGCTTGGCATGCAAAGTAGGAAACCTCCTTGAGGCTCTGATGCAGAGTCAAATTATGTTCTCTGAGTCAAAGAGGAGACTCCCTTTCCATCATAAGGAATTGTAATTCTCCATCAGTCCATGTCTCTTGTGATACTTCATGGCCTCCACCATCGGATTGGGTTACTCTCTTGACATGAAATTTGATGAAATCTAGACAGCCGGCCCCAACACTTGAATACAAGTCTCTAAACTGAGCAATATGTTATGGAAAATGCAATCTAATAAACAGGCTCATAAAAGACACAGAGGCTTTGGCAAATACTGTAGTCTGTTTGCAGCAGTGTATAGAGGGATGAAATTACAAATATACTGTGTATGTGTACAGTATGTTCTTGGTTTATACTTCTGCATCTATGCAAATTAGCCATGGAAGAAGCACAGTGCTTTCACATTTAAAGGCATTTTCCAGTGGCTTTTCACAAGGGTCCCATGTGAAAGAGAAAAAAATTTCAGTTCATACTCTCTAAACCCCGTAGCAATACTTTTTTCCTAATTGAAGATATCTAACATTAAAGACTACTTATTTTTGTCAAAAATACCTCCAGTTCTCATCAAGGTCACAGAATGTTATGTAAAGTGGGCACATTGCCTCAGATTTCTTTTGTTTTCCTTTATAATTGAATGTCCTGTTGTCCTTGAAATTTGATACTTTTAGAAAGTTTGAATATCTTTCCATGTAGGTTTAGCATAAATCTACACCATACGTAGGCATAACAAACAAAGTAGCTAAATATTCCCTACATCAGTGTCAATATCATAAAGAAATTCAATGCTTTGTCAAGTTGATGTGCCGCGATGACATCACAGGTTTCCCATAATGCTCTTTATCTTGAGAAAAAATTGCATTTCTTTGAAAATTAGCATCTTCCAAACGCTACAAGCTATTGAGATGCGCTTTTCACCTCCTAGAAGAGAAAAATTTTCTGCATTTTTTGAAGTCATTGATTTTTGTCACTGGCAAATCCCTTTAACTCGGATTTTACTTTCCTCTCAGCCAAGCAAGTTACTGATGAGGTATGGTACAGTATCCTTCATATTTGTTCCTTTACCATTCAATCAATTTCTGTTTATCTACAAGAACCTGTGTACAATCTTTAACTTGGTATTTAATAGTACTGTAAATCAAAACATTGAAGTGTAAATGAATAATCCAGCTGACAAGATGGCAGAACATCACTTTTGTTGCGGGAAGAGTACTAAGTATCAAAATTCCTACAGCAGTTCACTTCACAAAATAAGATGTGACAAGGTGCAAATAATGACTGTACATCTGTAATGTGTATGAAGTGTACAGTATGTCTTAAATGTGAACCATATGCATATTGCTCTAATCTTCTCACTGGGCTCTGCATAACTAAATGCTTTCTTCACTTCATATTCATCTTTAATCCTCGATCCTTTTCAGTATTCAAATCCTCCATTTCAAAATAAGGAGGCCTGGAAACATCTCACTCACATGCTGAAAGTTGAAAAAAATTGAGCACATCTCAGTAGGTCAGAGGACCAACTTCTGGTTACAATGGGGGCACAGTGCTACAGTACTGTAAAACAGTCTCTGAATGCCTCCCTCTGCTTGGGGAAATAATGCAAGTTAGATACAGCAAGGGTGTAGTACATGTCTGCAAGGTAAATTCATCTTACAGGGCGAAATAACCAACGGCACCGAAGGCCATGGCCGTCGGGCCCTTTCTGATGGCCGTGATGCCCCTCAGTAAATGTCCGTTGAAATAACATAGACCGACAGCCATTTTGCTCATTTTGGCCGTGCCCTTTTTCAAGCTTATTTCACGCCCTGATCTTGGATCCTTCATTTCAGTCATCATGTGGTCAGCACATTGCTCTAATGACATTGCCCTGAACTAATAAAATTCTTTTCAAAACTGTTGGTTAATAATCTTATTAAAAGACTTAATTAGAATTTGTTTCTTTCAGAACACAGAAACTATGCAACTTTTGAGCTACTGAACCGTGCTTGGAAAGAACTGGCTTGGAGGTGTCAACCTGTTTCATAACTCACAGGGTTTTACACTGAAACAACATTGCAGCCATTTTATATAACCTACAGGCCCTGAAGATGCAAAACTGGGTAGGTTTAAAGGAAGCAATGATGAAGAGCAAACTGTATAAAAGTTGAATGAGATTCAATTTACAGCTGCTGTACAAATCACTCAACTCCAATATAAACTTTGTATGACTGACACTTTGGAATGCTTGGCCCAACATCCACTTGACCCATTTCAGATGTGCAAGCAAAGCGAGTCATTTTTTGGGTACGGGAGCTAAACACTACTCATTAATTTCAGACTGGAAAAAATGGTACAATAATAATAAAGTAATAATACTTGAGATTTCAAGGGGCACATCCATCCATTCTGCAGGATACTCAAGGTGCTATAAATATTATTGATCGCAATCTGTTCATTCCAAAAGATTCACCTCAAGCCCCTGGCAGCCATACAACCAGGCTGCCACTTTGGAGCTTACGGTGTTAACTGACTACATATCATTACTCAGTTCTAATCTCTTATGCTGAGCAACAAGCAAGATGACATGTTCCAGTTTGTAAGTCCTTGGTATGACTCAACTGGGATTCAATCTGGGGTCTTCTGGCTGAGAGGCAGAGGTTCTATCCACTAGGCCAAACAGTCTGCCACAAGCAAAAACTGCCAAATAAAAGATCTCTAAAAATCCCTCCTGCCAATTTCTCTACAGGTGGTACATAAGCTCATTTAGGACTATATTTATGACCTACTAAATTTGGTCTGTTTTGTGGCCTCTGGACCTTACAAACCCTTTTAAAGTTTCTTTTTTGAACAGTTGTAAGCAACCCCCCATATGAAACGTCACGAGTACAGTATGTCACTCACAGCCCTTGGAAATCTGTGTGTCATACCATTCAGATTTTGAGCTACATGTAGAATAGCTTTTATATAACAGCTAGGGTAAATGCTTCCTGATTTGACACTTCACTCAAAATGCAATTCTACACAGCAGAAAGAACATACAGCCAAAAACTGCCTGAATTAATGTAACTTCAATTTCTTCATTTTTGCATTTTATTCCCATTCATTTGCTGCTACATCCAAAGCCACATCCCAAATTGAACACTTACCTTGAGTAACATGATCTACAGTGTGCCTAAAACTTCTTTGTAAAACTTTTATGTCTGGGTATTACATTTTCCATAGTGAACTCTTTCTGATTGGATGACATGCTTTTCACAGAAAAGCTATTTGAGAGATAGTGCAGCCTGGCACCACTTAGAAATATTCAATATTTTATTACGAAAAAAAAACAAGAACAAAAAAAAAAACCAAAAACAAAAACAAAAACAAAATTAAGGCCCCAAGCAGCTTATAATTATTAAAATGTAGATTGATCCCCTGCAATATAAATATTGCACTACTCCAGAGTTGCACCATTATTTAGTGTAACCTGTTAAATTGCATTTACTGCTTCATTTCAGATAAAATGTACTGACCCATTTGACAACATACCCTTCAACCCCCCCCCCCCCCAACTTTCCCCCAAAACACGAAAGAAGAATGCATACAATCCCACTAAGCAGTGAGTTACTACCTACAGCCCCACAATTTAGTGTACAGTTTAATGTAAAGTACAAAGGAGTGAAGTCTACTGCAGCATCTCTACACAAGGCTCACAGGCTGTCAAAATGATTTGCTGGGTGGCATTTAAAACTCATCAGCAAATAATAAATCACAGTTTTCTTTGTGACATCCTGAGGTTGAGAGTAATCATGTACAGTACCTTTGTCTAATACTGTACATCATTCTGACAGATAGATTCAAACCAACCATGCAAGTGAAAAAAAAAATCAAATAAAATTGAAATCGAACTAAAAGAAGTAGTTAATCACTGACACAATTAAACCATCAGCAATCATTTAAAGCTCAAACCTGAATGAGTAAGAATGGAAGCTTTTGAACTTTGTAAAGCAGAATTAATAATTAAAGAGATTAAAAGACATGAACACAAACCAAAAGTGGGCTAATTTTGGCTAAAAATCAGTTTCAGTCAACTGCAATCTTTGTAATTTTGTCATCATTATTTTTGGCACCTTCAATACTTTATGATTTAGAATTATAAGAATTATTTTTACAAATTTTCCTAAAAAGGTACTTTAAGGCTTATCACTGATGGTTTGGCTGCAAGTACATGTTGCTCAAAATAACTTTCTGTCCTCTTTCTTTTTCTCAACTACCAAAACAGCCGACTTACAGCCTGTAGACTGCCTCTGTGCCTTATCACCTAACTTGATTGAAATTCAACAAAATATTCAAGTTCAAGAACCCCTGCAGCTATCATTTCCAGTTGCCCTTTTAATTTCAGGCGCTAACGAGTACATGTAAAAATATGCCCCATGCTGAACAAGCAAACTCTGATAACAACTTCCCTTCACTCACCTCCAAATAAAAACATGACACCGCAGTCTGTGAATAACACTGGCAATGTGGTATATGCTGCCTGGACGCTTGTTAAGACAGCACATAATTGCAAGCCAAGGCAAACACATGCAAAGCCTGATGCAGCCCTGTCCAAACCTGGAGAGGAAGAGTGAAAATGAGGAAAAAAACAAAACAGAATTAATTCCCTATAAACCACTAAATTGTATTTGTGAAAGCCAAGAAATCAATAAGCCTCAGCCTCGCTGTTGAAGTGGCCACAACATCACAGTATAGCCTTGAGAGCACCGACTACGGCGCACAGCTGATGATAATAAAATCACTGATTTAATGAGGTTTGTTCCTGTTCCCTGGGAGGTTTTACTGCAACAGGGACTAAGTCATTTGCAGCATGATATTGATTTAATACATGGTCATTGAACTAGAAGAAGTATTTTCAGCATCAAAATTTCATTTCTTTACCTAGAAAGCATATATATCAAAAATTACTATATACAATCTTTTTCAAATGTTTTGCAATTTCCATGCATTGTGAGGTTTCTTGCATTGAACATAAAAAACTTGTGTTAGGAAAACATAAAATGTAAATTTTGTACAATTTAAATAGCAAAAGAATGTACTAAATGTAACTACCATACTGCCAATCAGTGCCATCATGCAGTATAGTGCATGTAAATATACAGATGTGTACGTTTGACACTACGTGGTTTGCTGACAGAAAGCTCCTGACAATCTTGCTCTTTGCAATTTTTTTACCACTTCCAAGGAATTAGGAAGTGACAACAATGGCTCTTGTCGTCTGCTACAGTAGATATCTCAAACAGTTTTGGGGATGATTTCACCCACTGCCATTATATTGCCAGTCATCTCATCTTGTCTTGCCGAAAAGAGAGGTTACTTACTCATGGAAAAAGTTAAAATACTAAAGGAATTGGATGACTTAAAAGTGCATTTTTAGTCTTTTAGATCAGAAAGGTGACTAAACTTTCCCATATGTGAGTTGAAGAGACTCCTTATTCTTTTTAAGAATGAATTCACCCTAAACTTGTGCTTCGAAACCTCCCCATTTATTCACAGTATACTTTAATGAGAAAATGTTCAAGCAATAGCCTGCTGTACAAACTGTAATCAAGCCTGAACCTTGCAAAAAAAAAAAAAAAACAAACAAACAAACAAAGACTGCCAACAAGCATGAACCTGTCACACACTACTGTATGTCTCCTCAAGGCAGCTTTGAAAAATATTGCTGGTACTGAAATTGAAAGTATCCTAATACATGAGTCTACTGAAACAAAACAAAAACAACCAAAAAAAAAAGTAAAATTTTGTCCTTCGATCTTAAATTTAAGACAAATACATTTTTTCATTCTGTTCTATGGTATGAGGAATCATGAATTTCACTATAGTAACAAAGCAGTTTTAAGGCTAGAAAGTTTATGGTAAAAATCACATGTCAACACTGTAGAAACTGTACACCATGCTACTGTATAGACACAAAATTTATATTAGGAGGTCCCTGTAATTTGAACAAAGCAGTCTTTTAAATCAAATTCAATCACTTGTAAATGTTACCTATTACAGTACATCAAATAATAAATGTAAAGTATGTAAAGCAACAACTCAAATAACATTCATTCACACAGAGAAGATTAGTAATTGCTATATTTACATGCTTATTAAATATCTAGGGTTCTTTCCATTTAACCAATGTGTGCTTTGTCATCAATGTTCACATACTATGCTTCCCTCACTGAAAATACTGTAGGACATAACGAATGCACTTGAGCAAACACAACTGCTGTATACAATGTACATTATTCAACGATGTCCGTTAAGTCCCAGTAATAACAGGACGGGAATCATGAATGCTCTTCTGAACCACACAGTCTCTCAGCTAGCTAGATATATGCATAGACTCTCCCCCACTTAACATTTCATGACCTTTCAGCGAGTACAAACTTGATAGCAAAAGAGTGCAGAGCAAACAGCTGCCAACACATTGAACAGAATTTTTGATTCAGAAGAGTTCTTTCCGAGCATGAAAAATTCTGAAAGGTTCTGCTTTCTTTGAGACAAAATGCTGCAAATGAGTTCAGACAACTAAAGACAAGTGCCATAATAAACTCATCGCACTGCACGTTATACAGTATGCTTAAATAATGTAGGATGAGGTGCAAATGGAGAAAAATAAAAAATTAGCAAATGATTTAACTATTCTAAGAACATTTGAATCCTTGTATGGCCACTACAATGCAAAAGTTTGTTTGTATTTACATTAAGTACTGTGCAGTACTTGAATAGAAAGGTAATGTCAAAGCATTAATCCTTTGTTCACATGGGATAAAGAGTGCATCAACTTGGAATTATTAAGGAAAGAGTGAAGAAACCAAAAATTGCATCCTAGCAATTGTCGATAGCAAGATCTCAGTTGCGTTCACACAGAGTGGAAAACAAACGATCAAGATTACAAGCTTGTCATCAAACTAACCACTAATTTACCTCCAATGGCTTTTGTTTACAAAAGTAAAACACTTTAGTGAATAGTATACATGTGTTTTCTGCAAAGGAAACTGCATAATATCTGAAAAAAAACATGTTATTTACATGAGATGAACATTAACATGCAGTTTTTAGGTTACAACCTATTAAATTTATTCATAATTAGCCAACTCAATGTCTTGATCCAGGCAGTGCCATCCTGATAACAAGTGCAGTCACACATCACCTGTTGATGAGCACATGAGCCGAACTAAATACAAGGTATATATACCGTACTGTAAACCACACCACACATGTGCATTAACCATTTTAATTCACTCAGTCACTCCACTGAATGAAAATTAAGAAAAGAATGATACCTCGCTGCAGACCGATCACATATTTGTTCCGCCACTGCATCCAGTACTGTTTTAATACTTCCAAAACACAATTAGAGTACCCTTGGAAGGACAGAACAATACTGTGTACTAAAGTAGACAGTGCAATCTGCAAAAAGGACCCCTCTGATAGACAGTGCCTACCCCTCCCTCTAATAACCACTCCTACAGTATGCAATATTACAGTCTTGTTAGTCTACATTACTTATAATGTCTCTCCTTGATAAACTTTGGGGCAGTCATTTCCCCAAGATGCCTCTAAGGTGAGGCCCCAACTTTTCTAAGGGTGTCTACAGAATCTGTGTAAAATGAACTTCACAATGTCCTGAGAAGACAAACTTGTTACATCTGATGTGGTTAAAGAAATTTTGGCAGAAGAAGACACAAACAAATGAGCATAAGTTCCTAGCCATAAAAAGAAAACACAAAAAGATAAATAACAGCTTTGTGGATTAACAAACTGCTACTTAGAAAAAAAAAATTAACAAATAAAGTGTAAACAAATAAATGAATAAATAAATAGACTAAAATAGTCACATTCTCTTCTCCATTTTTTGAATAAGTAAACATCGTTTGATGTTAACTATCATTCTGTAATATGCATCACACATAAAAGCAAATACTGAAAATATGACCTCTTCCTAAACCTACAGTATAACCTTCTAATTTACTGTGTGTTTCCATGCCACTTAATCATGCCTATCATTTGATGTCATTTAGGGTCCCTTCTAAATTAGCATTACTATCTGTCAATATATGGTTGCAATCTTCATTTATTACAACAACCAAGTAAAAAATTTCATCCGGTTGTCTAGGTCTGAGTTTAATTAAAAGAATAACTAGTGACAGGGAACGGTGACCGCAATGATTACAAGATGACTGTTATGTCATGCTTGCAGAAACACTAGGGAGAGTTTTCTCTTCAAACAAGGGAAAATGTTTTTCCAAACACTAGTGTACCACCGTACTAATCAACAGATGCAGGAACTCTAATAATATTAGACTAAATTAATATTCCATGAATACAGTATCACTGTCTTTGGTAGAATAATTGACAAACTGCCAGAGACATGCTTCCTTTACATAAACCAGTCATGCTTGGTAAATGTGGGACATCCAAACACAAGTTTATGACTAAGGTTTCAATGTAATGTGCGCAAGGTGCTTAAACATGAACAAAAGTTTAATATTTCCTCCCCTAGAGGGATTTTCATCTCATTTGCCTCACATTGTACGGTGTATGAGCTGCATTGCTCAATGAAAGGTTGTGCATTACACGAGAAAGCAATTAAAACAACTCTGTGGGAGTTGTAGACATGGGAATTATTAGTAAGGTTCATGGATACCATGTGCAACTACTGTAGACAGGAGTGTACACAGAATGAGAGATTGGCATAATTATGTACAGTACATTCTGATACTTCAGGAAAAACTGTGAAAGTTGAATTCCTGTTTGAAAGATATTAAGCATTGTGCCCATTGTCTCACAATATGGGCTGATACAAAGTTAATCAACACAGAGTTTACACAAAGGTTATTTTATTTTCACATTTGCATACAGGGCCATTACTGTATGTTCCAAGCTAACTGTTAGATGAACACCATACAGAAATGGACCATACAAAAATTTTCAACTCACTACAGTTCCTCAAGTTTCAAAGAAAAAAATCTTTTAGAGGTCCAATTGAAGCAGTAACAGTTAAATACTGATAATGGTTTATGAGACTGATAGACATATCAAAAATGGATCTTACAGAAAGTTCATTTTGTACAGTTTTTGCTCATGAAAAGAAGTCAATTCCTACTTGATAAACTAGAGCACCAATGGTGCTGAAGCTCATACCTTCAACTAATTAAGGGTCCCTGGCTTGTAGTCTTTGTTAGTACAAGCATCGTATGACTTTAAATGATGTCAAATGGCTTATGACCCCAAATCTCACATACCCTGATGGCACCTTCCTGAATGTCACAAAAAATTTGTCATGCTATCTTTGCTTTGTAAGTTGTTTCATGAATACAATTTAAGAAAGCAAAAGCCCCTAGGGCCCATCTTTGGCCTTGGACCCCAAACTTTGGACCAAAATTCCACAAAACCAGAAACAGATCACTAACCAAGCATCATTATAACAGACTGTCAACTCTGTTTAACGTTAACTGGAGGAAAAGTTAATCACTTGCAATACTACACAAAATGGACCCTATGGTCCATCTTGTGCCTTGGACCCCAACTTGTTAAACACCCTGAAGGTACCACTACCCGAATATAATTATGACAAACCATCAACATTGTACAAGAGAATCTGCAGGTGTAAGCAATTTGCAAAATGTCATAAAAAGGGCCATAGGGCCCATATGGGACCTTAGACCCAAATTTCCAGAACACCATAAACAGATCACTAACCAAGCATCATTATGACAGGCCTTCAACTCTGTTTAAACATTAACTGGAGGAGGAATTGACCATTTTGCAATATTTCTCAAAATAGACCCTAGGGTACATTGGGCCTTGGACCCAAAATTTCTGTACACCCTAAAAGAACCATTAACAGAGGATCACTATGACAAACACACCCACGTGCTCTGACAATGCACACACAATGGAAATTGCCAATGGAAATCCCATTAAGCAGTTCCCTTTAAACTAACCTAAACAACTGCACAGGATTGACCTCTTCTACACAGACAGTTTTAAAGAGGTTGCAGCACAAAGAAAAATACGTAGTAAAGTGATTTTGTGAGACTGGTAAAATAGAGGGGTGGCACAAAATTGGTTAGAAAGGTATCAAAAGTATTCTTCATCCCAAATTGGAGAAGTAATTTGTAAGGACCATTAACAGAACTTCATTATGGCAAATCATCAACACTGAACAACACAATTTGTAGGAGAAAAAGTATTTTGTAAAATTTCATACAATGAGCCATTGGGGCCCACATGGGACCTTAGACCAAAATTCAAGAACACCATAATGAGATCACTAACCAAGCAATATAATGAGAGGCTGTTACCTCTCTTTACACATTTAACAGAGAAGAAGTTAATTACTTTGCAATATTTCACAAAATGGACCCAACGGTCCATTTTGGGCCTTGGACCCAAAATTCCTGAACACCCCGAAGGGACCAATAACAGAGTAACATTATGGCAAACCATCAACATTGTACAAGAGAATCTGTAGGAGGAGAAGCATTTTGTAGAATTTCATAAAATGGGCCCTAGGGTCCACATTGGACCTTGGACCAAAAATTCCTGAACACCCCAAATGGCCCACCACCCAAGGAACATTGTGCCCAAGTTTCAAACAAATCCATGAAAGCATGTGGGAGGAGAAGCATTTTGAACAAGTGTGGACAGATAGATAGATAGATAGATAGATAGATAGAGTGACGCCGCGTGATCACAATAGCTCACACCAGCATGCTGGTATGAGCTAAAAACAAGTGGAGGCACCTTTTAATAATTACAAAGTTTAGAAGACCAAAATATACTAAGTACAGTAAAACCCCGTTTATCCGAACTAGCCGTCAGATTTAACAACAATAATAGTCAACACAATTACAGTAGTATACACCAAGTTTTAAGTGATTTACAAGGCAAAATTCAACGTAAACTTTTGCAGAAATGCACTAATTTTTCCCGGGACTTACAAAAACATTGCGAACTGCTGTTTGAGATTCTCCTACACATGTGTCTCTAACATTTTTTGAAATTTATGCAGAATTTATACTCCAGATACCTCTCCAGATCGTTACAGCTTTCCTTCAGCACACACATTCATTTAGTGTGTAGAAAGCATTGGTCATTCAGACGAGCGAAGGCTCTAATTTTTGGAATAAAATCTCTCTGTTTTAGACGTCTTAAAATTTACTTGTCATATCATCGGTCACAAAAAATAGTAACGAAATATTTTGGGGGATTTTGTCTGCAATTTTAAGCCTTTTCGGAATTATTTTGGAAATGTGTTGACACACTGTCTTATATGGACCCAGTGTATCGTACTTAAGGCAAATACTTGGAACCTCGTTTATCCGAACTTTTTCGTTATCCGACCAACCTTCGGTCCCGATGTGTTCGGATAAACGGGGTTTTACTGTACTGTTCTTCAAGGATAAGCACTAAAATGAAGCCTTAGAGACTCTTATGTAATGATATGTATCTTAATGTTTTTATCTTTAAAACTTCTTATGCTACAAATCCATTTTTGGCTATTATTGTATCATTGCCAGTTATGTCTTAGGTCTGGTTCATTACTTTTCTATAATTTGTTCTGGAGTTTTATAATTTTTAAATATAAATTTATTCTGGAATAACAGAAAATGAAACAGCACTGCAGAGCTGTGGAGGTGAAGCAAAATATTAAGATCTAAAAATTTTGCGATTGTTTAGCAATTAATCGTGATTATGGCCCTGGCAATGTGGGGCCACTAATTGGTGAAACTTTGTTGATTAAAGCAACAGTAGAAGAAAAAGTAAAAAATGAAATTACTTCTGCCTTCCTCACTGGTCATCTTTGTATTGTAGTAATTGTGAGAAGGTTAGATGGCCAGAAAATGGAAATTTATAGATGTTGAGATGGATTAAAAACAGGGAGTTAAAAAAACAAGAGTTTTGTGATCATGAAACCATGAGAAGCTTATTACTATGTAACGTTTAAATTCCACACGCGATCGTTTTGCAATTCATCTCCACACAGTAACAGTCCTACAGTACTGTGAACTTTATCCATAGAAACTTACATTTGGCATTTCCTGTTTAATGTTTCAACAATGTAGGTGAAATTCTAAATGGCTTCATGACAAAGTAATAAAAAATAAAATACACAGTACGCTTAATAGTAAAAACGGAGGCAAGTGATTTTCCATGATTAATGAAATTTGTAAAAATTTAATAAAAAGTTAACTGTGTAGTTAGAAAATTATTTCAATTTTTCAAAGAATTACAATAGCAAATCCTGAAAATAGTTAAAACTGACATGTGTATTCCTTCTGAAAGGTTATAGTAACTGTCTGGATACCAAACAACCTACAGTACAGTAGCAAGTGAAACTTCTCCATTATTGTGCAACAGAGTATAATGTACATAACACACTGTGGCAAGGATTTATTTACAATTTCAACAGGTTTGTAAGTTACATTTTTCACCAATAAACCATGGAGCTGCATAGGCTGTCACAACAACAACAACAACAACAACAACAACAACAACAACGACAACAACAACAACAACAACAACACTAAGACATCTACAGGACTTCCAACTGACACTTTTCCAAATAGCAAAATTACAAAGAATTGTGGGATAGAGTTTTGGTAGTTTTTGTCAATGTCATTTTACTATGGCCAAAAGTGAAGAACACCAAAACTAGGGCCACCGATTTTCCGTGATCACGGAAATTGTCACGGAATCGCGGAATTTTAATTTTTTCACGGAAAATCACGGAACTTCAAAAATCTCTCAGAATACTAAAGAAGTCTGCAATCAAGAGGGCAAAATGAAAAAAAAAAAGTTTAAAAATCTGTATGTAACACTGGATGGCTCTAGCAGACTACAATCTGATAGAAAACTGTTGAAATTCACCCCCTCCGATGCTTACTGTATGTGGGACCAGGTGGGAGTTGCGCATTTACTAGCCTTCGGTAGGTCTAATGTTGCTCAGTCTTGCAAAGTTTTCCCGCGATCCCGTTGCCTGTAGCTGATTCTTGTTTATACTGTATCATGTACTGTATGTATGGTATACTATGCATGAGTGCGTCATAACAAACTGTTGCGCACATTACTCAAGTTTCATGCTTTGCTCTGTTGTTACGTTCATGATTGAACGATCATAACGTTCTGACTGACAAGTTACACTTTCAATTGTGGAATAATTATCGGATTTAGTACCTGCATATCATTTGGATATAATTTTATACGGATCTTTTACTATGTAAGAAGAAGGGACCCACACTCAAACAATCGTAAGTCAAGTTATTTTGGGTTTTTTTTTGTCCATTACGTATATGTGTAGACGTTAGGCTGGTGAATGGATTTTAGTCTGGTTAGGCTGCACTGGCCTAACACACTAATCAATGCAAAACAGAAAGTCACGGATTTGGCAAATTGCTTGCACGGATTTTCACGAAATTTGAAATTGCTGTAACGGAAATTGACTCTTTTTTTCACAGAAAATCGGTGGCCCTACAAAACTCTATCCCACAATATTCTCTAATTGCTATCTGGGAAGGGTATATTGAAGATACATTCTGGAGTACTTTACATGGCAACGGGACATTAAAAATGAAATACCAAACGAAGCATTATAGTAAAACTGTAGTAAGAAGGGGAAAAAAAAATAAATAAAATACAGGTCTGGAATGTTGCCCTATCATATGAAATACTGTATCTTTAAGCCCATATTGGCCTTAATGCTATTGTCAATATTAAGTATTGCTTCACATATACGGACATGCTGTATTTAACAGATAACACAAAATCTTTTATGCCTTGGTGCCTTCTGAGATGCATGCCCTTATAAATTAACAAAGGGCCTTGACAGATGCCAACATGGTGATTCACTTCCAGCTGTGATGATATTAATTAACAAAGTCTTTAAAATAAAAATATATTAGAAATGAAAATAAATGAATTTTGTAGTAAAGGATAGTATGATGCATTTTATATAAACCATTTGCCTAAATTTTTAATTTACAGAATTATTTTCTCCTGTGTAACTTTCAGCACACGTACAGTACAGATACACCTTTTCTTTCTAAAAATATGAACTTATTTTTCAGTTTTATGCTTTCTGATTGTGTTTTCATAATAGTCATATATGAGCAAATTCCAACCACAAGCTTCTCACGAAGTGTTTACTTCCTTGGGCAAGACTTAGACAAATGGAAATTTACCTGTGGAAGAGCTGTGACACCAGTACTGTAGCACCAAGCATTGTTGCTATGTGTAGAAATGATGTCAATTTTTCATTACTCGTAGGCTTTGAGCCAATCAATCTTGAATAATTTTTGAGTTAAAGTATTAATAATTTATTTTTAAAGCTCTTGACAGTGTTATTGAGCAGACCAAACTGGGTTAAACATTAACAGTATGACATTTTAGCTTGGCAAATGTTCAGAGCAAAATGTAAAATTAAGAATTTGAAACCATATTTTATCACCAAAGAAAACAACTTGGGAGCTACGGTATATTTACAGTACAGAGAATACTATAAACCCCACTCCTGATGACACTATAGAGTTTAGTCCATACTGTGCACATATGCTGCAGCATACTTCAGTAGTCTAATTTACAAAAGGTTACAATTTTCCTGAAAAATGCATAGTTGCATAGTTTATATACACCAGTAAAACCTGTAAAACTGTCAAACTTTCAATGTTTTCAGGATCTGCTGCAATAAAAAATAAATACTGCACGTATTGTACTGACTACTGGGCAACATAGGTTTACAATTTTTAGTGCGTAGGTCAGGTACTGTAGTATATATTACTGCTAACGAGTGAGTCACACTGTAAACTAGCTAAAAAAATTTCATGCGTGCACATAGCGTCATTCTGTAAATATATGCATCATACTACATTTACTTAAAGTAGGGGGAAAAAAAAAAATTTCTGTTGTAAAAGCACACACTGTGGAAAATTACACCCACCAACAAAACATGACTGATCACCATTGGTGCAGGCTGCAAGGTTCATCACTCAATTTCACACTTAATTCACTATACGTGGATCACACTACATGTAGCTGTCAGTAATTAACAACACACATCTGGCATATGTGTTGTTAAATCAAATCTTCACCATCTGCTGATAATGAATCTGCCACAGAACCATGGATAACAAACAAGATAAATTCATCTTCTGCTGTAAGCAGAGCTAGAAAATTTACAAGTCAGTTTAGAAATGATCTAATATTGTACAGCACTCACTCTCTTAAACTGTTTCAATTCATTTCAAATTTACAAAAGACAAGATTTATGTAATAGTCTCATTCTACATGAAACACTCAATTTGAACAGAAATGAATACCATCGACCATTCTACTGTACAGTACAGTATTTATACTCAATATTTCCACTGATGAGACTAAAATACAAAAAAAAAAAAAAAAAGCATCATTTCTTTAATTTTTTTTTTTTGCAAAGACCCATTTTTTCTGATGCAAAAGTATTTACAAAAGGCAATGCTAGTTGTCAGTGTGATACTGTGCAGGGACAAATTAACACAACACATTGAACCATTACAATAATTCTTATGACACAAATCTACCACCTGCAAACTTACTGTTTCATTCTAGATTCTGTTCCTTCATACCACTTTTTTCTGGCATATGGTTACACTCTTTGTGCACAGTTTTATTTCTGTTAAAAACCTCAATTGTAGCATCTTTAGAGTCTTCGAATTGTTTCACCTAAAAATAAGACCCAATCTAAGACTTACACTTTCTATCAACAGCTCCAAAGCTTTCAAAATACTTGCCCTAGGCAGCAAATCAAATACACAGTTATCCAACCTTGGTTTTATAATACTTTTAAAAAAATTAAAGACCCACTTTCAAACTTTGTTTCTATCTACATTGTTTTGTGAACTTTGTACAATGCTGTGGGCAGATTATAACTTCTCTTCTGATTAAATGCTATTTCTCATGTGCTATTGTTGTGAGTGTTGACTATGAAACTTTAATACAAAAGGAGAAAGACACTACATACAGGGAAATCTCAATCAGTGAAAATCAGTAAACTTCCTATAGCACGTGAGTTTTTTTTTAGCCTTTTTCTTGTGGGCGTGGGGGGCTTTCCCAGTGCTACTTTGGAAGAGCTTTGAACTCCTAAAGTAATTGCTAGTTTTACACGACCCAAAGCCCTATGGGAGGGGGGATTTCAGGAGAATTGAAACCCATCCAAAGTCGGAAGGGGTAGCTTCCCCAACCGGTCAATGTAAAAAACCTGCAAATGAATAATTCTTTTCTACTGACTTTTTATTTGGGATCCTCTTTTTATCTTCTAATGAACACTTTTACCATACAGTACCATTTACCCCAAAGTATACAGTACATATCAAGTTAATGACAGATTTCCTAGCCAACCAGTGATGACAATGAAATGAATATAAAGCCCCCTTTAGGTGTCCCAGACATTGAAAGAAGGCACACATGCTCTACAGTCTAAGTTAAAAATTGCCTATGGTACAGTACCCTCAATGTATCATAACGCTACACAAATAACCAATGTATCCTTGTACAATAGCTTGACCATTCTTAAAGTATAAAATATGTTTACATGTATTACAGTGTAACATTCTCTAGATAACAACTTTATCAAGGTAAGTCCAGCTGTCAGATTGTGATCTTATTCTACATGTGAATGCTATCATCATCATAACAGACTCTTTCATGGCAACAGGTCAGATGCTGTAATCAAGATCTCACGTGTGTTTTCAGATCACATAAAGAACTGCATGGGAATGACCACATGCCCTTTCTTTTTTCCTTTCTTTTTAATGCTGTGCTGTCTACTGTAACAGAAACACTCTTTATGTTTAGATGCACAAATGCCATCAGAAATTTGCACGCATTTTGAAGACGTGCATTTTCTTGTTCTTTTATTGACAACTCCAGGTGAAGGCAACTAGTGATCATGATAACCAGAAATCACAAAACACCATTTTCGTCTCTCATTATCATGACCACACTTTTTATCCCATGTGAGCACTGGGTAAGAAAAGGTACGGTACCACCAATGCTCTAAGGTGTTTCAAGCTACTGTACCAATGTTCATCAACATTTTCTCAGTATAATTAGGGTGCTGGTGTTAAGTTTATGGCAATGATCAATATGTTACTAAACTAAAATTTGAAAAATTCTGAACAAATGAAACTTTACATACTTCACTGTTATATCAGGACAATATGTAGGGCTTCTGCATAAAATGCATTAAGTACAGTAACATGCAAAGTTGCAGATTTAGTCAAGTTCTTGAGGTCTTTACAATATATAACTATCATTTCAACATGTGGTAAGGATGCATTTTAAGTTGTTCAAATTTGGTACATAAGTGTTCTTCACACAGCACTAACAGTTACGAAAATCAATATGTAAACAATGCAATTACACACAATTTATGAGATCAAATAGGCAGCCCAATTATAATGCACAAACTGACTCAAATAATGCTACACAAAGAAGTCAAAGATATAACCATGGGCTCCCAATACTGTGTTTTGTATTTTAAATTCTTTAAGACTTGTCATTCTACAGTATATGACCAGGCCTAGTCTCATAGAGGGATAAGAATGATCTTAAGTTTCATCTCAGTAAACACGATTGCATGACAGATCAAACTTAAAATCAATCTTAACTCTTTTTGAAACAGGGTCCAGGTCTGCTCAAATTCCGTTTTTTCCCTTCAAATGTCTTGTTGAATGAACACTGTGCAACTGCACTTAAAAGAACACAATTCATGTAATAATATGTGAAATTCAACTTTCTCTCAGACACATGAGTATCTGCAAAGAAAGGAATCATGGAGAGGCAGGCAGACAAAATTTACCCCAAGGGATTGGATTGAGACGAGAGTAGACAATGATATTTGACGTGGAACTTCCTCAAAACTGTCAGGACTTGTGCGAAGATGGATGGGCTTGACTTTAATAACATTAGGAAGAAATGAACACAGACTGGGGTACACACTCTACAATAGATTTTTAAAAGTCAAAAAACTGTGCGGAATCATCAAGTAGTACTTACACATACTGAATCTCAATACTTGCAGGTGTTATATTTAAAATTTAAACAAACTACAACATCTTCAAACACAGTGTATGATATTTACATCTCTGAAGCAGATTCTGAAAAAAAAAAAATAACTATTTCAATCAGAAAAACATATCCAAGATTCATTTCCACAATTTGTACAGTAGATTTTTTGTACACGTTTCAATAATGAACATATATGGTGCTTTTTCTCCCTGTACATCCAGCTGACTTTGACAGTTCTTCAAGTAATGCAACTTAAGAGTTCAATTTTTACAGTTGTCCTGTCACCTGAGACAACCAAAAATTCTGCAGGACGACCAGATATTGCAAGAACAGCTGGGTATACGTTGTCCGTTAGACATACAAACCTTTTGAGGACACTGGGGTTTGCATAAAAGTGCGATTGTGCAAATGACTCAGGTAAGTAACTCTTAAAACCCACTCACAAATTGTAAGCAATGTGCGGTGCGGTGATCTCACATGTTCACCACTTCTTCCCGCACAGTCCCAGTCGAATTGTGGATAACCTTAAGTCCAAAAATGTGCCCTGTACAAAATGCAACAGTCGGCCCACACAGTACATCAAATTTCTTCATGCAAGCTTTGCATTCGTAGTGCTGATGTTGCAACACCCATGCTTTGGAACTAGAGATTTAATTCGCAATACGTACATTATAATATATCAGTCAACATTGTACATTAATGCATGCACGCCACGCTGTCATTATAAGAAAGATAGGCTACATAGACAATCCTTTACACTCACACATAAAAAATGCAAAACTTGCTTAAGATGCATTCACACCAAAACCATAATCTACCGTTTTGCGGGTGGGAGCCAAAAAGCAAACAGCTTGTACATATTTCTATGGTACCATTCACACAGAAATCGTATAGTGGAAAATGTTTCTGTGTGAACGTTCCATAGAAATACAAGCCATTTGCTTTATGGCTCCCACCCACAAAACACAGCAGATTTTGGTTTTGGTGTGTATGCACCTTTAGAGTCCAACTTTGGATCCACAGTTTTATTGTACACCTATCACCTGAAACTAGTTTGAAAAGACGACTTAAACCCTCCATACTTCTTCATTGATTAGTTTTATTGCATCTTTCATCTTGTACATGGGCTTGTCTACAGTAAAGGAAAATATTCAGTGTGTGTTTTTTGCTTTGATGATATTTTGAAAGATGTCACAATGGTTTGGTGATTTTACAGTTCACCATACTTGGAGGACTATAGAGAGATAATAAAGACAATTTTATCAATGTCCAACTTATATAAAGGATGTTTTGGGCAGAATTTGGGGCTATTTTGGCCTTTTTCACCACCTATAAGTGTTACATAGGATGTGGAATAAATTTATGATATGAGTGGGACCTTTGCAGATGTGACTGATGCAGGTTCTTTGTCTTCATTCATAAATGTAATGTTCAAAATAAATGGTAAATGATAAATGAATATTTTTACGTGCACAAACACCGCAAAATTTAATCAGCAATTTGGAGTAAAATTTTGAGATTTGCCTGTCCATCTGGATATTAAATCTTAATAGTTGATATTTTAACTGAAAGAAAAGATTTCCAGAGCTAAGGTTATGATGTAACACTTAACCTTGATCATGTGCAGTACCACAAATAAAATAATCCAGCAGTAAATGCATCATAGTCAATTGCGGAGCACATGATGGTTACGTTGGTAACATGTCTGTCCCCTAATGGTTACGTTGGTAACTATCATATTAACAGGCCTGTAGGACACAAATTACCAGAGAATTTGATAAAACTGCATCTGTTTGCAGATGGCCATATTTGTCACTGGTTTGTGTGCTTTCCTCCATCTTTTTGCTTACAACAAGGGTATGAGAGCCTTCAAGGCGATGTCCGTCCAGATGTTACCAACGTAACCATGTCCTTGTCGGTAGTATAACGTAGGCACATGGGGACATTGGTTTTTGATGAATGTTTCACATGTCATCAGTTTACACTTCAGGAAAGAGCAAAACTTGTGCCACAATGCATTCAAGTGTTTAAAGTGCTTAATTTTCTCGAACATAGTTTGGTTACGTTGGTAACGAGGACGGACATGTCCGTCCTCGTTACCAATGTAACCATTGATCTCCATACTAGTCCATGTTTAACTAATGGTAATGCAATTTCAGTGAAAAAGTGTTTGTTCTTTATCATTCTATTAAATACAGGGTTTATTTATACATATTGTCCTCCTTAAAGATTTCTGGAGCAAAGAGTTTCCATGTCTGTCCCCGTTACATACGTAACCAGTAACACTTTACCACTTAAAAAGTGGTGATAGGTGAAAAGAACTATCTTCCTGCTCTCAGGAAAAAATTGAGACTACCAATCAAACAAAATAACACAACAAAAATTTATTCTTAGAGGACTTCAAATTTCACCACCTTTGTAACACTTTTATACCCCTTTATTGTAGACAAGCCCACATGGATTTTCCTGTTTTCCACTCCCCAGATGAAGAGAATTTAGTCCAGAAAGTAATGGTGTGATTGCACATTTTGCTCTCTGTATACACAGCACCAATCATTCAAAGAGCATGAGCAGGACCTTTTGTTGGAACTATAAAAAAAAAGCCCTTCGTGGAAAAGAAAGACAAAAATATTCAGGTCACTTATAAAAAACTCTCAAATAACCAATTAGTGACATATTCGCAAGATTTAGTATGACAGGTTTTCCTTACGAGGCATTTTCTTTTAGAGTGGCATTCCACTTTAGTTACTGCCTACACTATGAAACTAAGCTAAGCCCACAACTGTATTTCTGAAGAAGTTATACTTATGCATTCATACTGGTGCACAGAAGAGCAAATTTGGGCCACAATTTACAGTTTTTTTAAACTGTTCCTTAATATTTGATTTGCACTCTTATCTGTTGTTACAGTATAAGCACAGTGACAGTTTGCTTGTCAAAGGTTCTCACATTAAAATAAATATTAAAGTGGAGCATTTTTCCATACAAGCTCAAGCAGGGTTCTAGCCAGTTCTTTTGCCAAACCGGGTGATAATCGAAAGTGACCATCTACACCGATGCCGAAGGCATCGACGCGATCCCATAGCGATCGCCCAGTCAGCATGGGGTCAAAGGGCCCACCTTAGGGCCCCTTGTGGGGTCCAGCGGCAAAGCCCTTGGTAGGGGTCCATAGGCAAAGCCCCGGAAGCTCCGCGATTTTACGTTTTTAGAAGCAGTCAAACCACTTCAAATTCACGCCATTTTGCGAACACTAGTTTTACTTACAAACTTTATTTCGAATGACCGTATGTAACTCATTGTTACTGTACTACTATTGCTAGAATAGGCGGGCCTTTCCTTGTCTAATGATGCCATATTCTGGCGGGAAAGCTCTGAAAAATGTGTTGTTTTGGCGTGAATCTTCTTTTATTGTATCTATCAAGATCTACAGCTCCCGTGCCCCAACAATGTTAGGTGAGGTTAGGTTAGATGAGGTTTAACGTCCCAGTTTCCAACCAATTGGTTCAAGTCGAGACGACCACGGACTTTTTTCCAGTTATGGCTCACTGGCTTGTTTTCCCTACTCCACTGTTCATGCTGAGCACCAAGCAGAAAGGCAGTAGGTTCCATTTTTAAAGTCTTTGGTATGACCCGGCCAGGATTTGAACCCTAGACCTTCCGACTGCAAGTCGGATGCTCTAACCACTTGACCACTACAGCCCAACAATGTTAGGCTACAGTTAGTATGATGTCCAAAAGTTAATTCACCATTGTACCAGTTTGAGACTCTAAATTCATTATGCCTATAGTGCAGTAGTTCAGCTTTCATACATAGTACCAGTATAAGCTTTATATTCAGTGAAATGATATCTCCAGATACCAAAGGCAGGGAACACAGTTTGAAATAAGTGAAGGTGCTGGTATCACAAATGTAGAAGGCTACCATATGTACAAAAGGAGAGGCTGTGCCTAACAATACAAACGTTTTACCTTTACTGTGCACAGTTATATATACAGCCAACAATGGCACTGTGTATGAGGCAGTCACCAACCTGCCACCAAACCAGTTATGTACAGTAGCATTACAATAGCTAAACTGTAGTGGTACAGTAATAATGCAACATAGAAGCAGAGATGAAAAACTTTTCACTAGTCTTGCCCACAGTAGAGTAGGGGTGGGACATGACTTTTTGTTTATACTGTATGAAGAGAGAAATGACAAATGCTAATAACCTTTTTTTCAGATATGCTGAATCTATTAAATACTACAGGTCACTCACACATTTTATCCGAGAGTAAACTCTAATCTCTTGCAAAGCTTTTTTGCATTGTGTGCTACTGAGAACCCGAGTTCTCTCTACATACGTCAAGCATTCTGCATACTTACCATAAGCTACCAGGCACCACAAAGTGCTGTTTCATCTTTATGAGGAGGTAAACTATTGGAACTTCCTTCAAAAATACTCAAATAGTGTAACATTTGCATATATATTACAATAAATATCTGTTAGGCCGTATTGGCATTTACTTTAAATTTTTGTTGTGGCTATTTGCCCGACAGTCGGGCAAATTGGAAGTTTAGCTTTCTTATTTTCCCGACAGCAATCGACCAATCACATCACCGCGCCAACTAACATTTCTTACGTCACAAGCTCATACGCGTTGGGGTGCAGTGTGCGTGTGTAGGCCTACCACAGAACAATATGTAATTCTGTGGTGTGTACGTACGTACGTGTGGTTACTACTTACAGATCAGCACACTGGACTTCCATAGCTTCGATGACTTATCATAGTACAGTACTCAGGACAAAATTCCAGACAATTCCCATTGAGTCGCATCGGATTATTTTAAAAATTATCAGAAGAAACGTTTTCTGTGTTTAGCATAGTTGTTTGTAGAACAGTAGAAACAGCAAACAAGAATATAAAGGAAGGAAACAAAAAATGCAATCTGAAGGAGTTTTGCACTCAATAGTTGTCTGCATGTTGCAAATTTAACAAAATTCTGAAGTCGATCCGGAACAGGCTTCAAACTGTTATTTGGTGGCACGATTTTTCTTCTAGCAAACTTCTCATTTTCAAAAAAAAAAAAAAAAAACTTGCTCACGCCACTGCTCCCTAGCCTCGCCGGTAGGAAAAATAAGGACCATTAGTTTCCCGACATACAATTCAAATATTTTCTGAGGCTACAGACTTAGAATAGCCCCGTTACTTTCGTCCACAGTCGGGAAAATAAGGAAGTATGTCCGATAATTTTCCCGACTGTCGGGAAAATAAAGTTAACCTTATTTTCCCGACATACTATTCAAGTATTTTTAGAGGCTAAATTTAGGATAGCGCCATCACTTTGGCCAATCGTCGGGAAAATAAGGAAGAAAAGTCGTGTTATTTTCCCGACTGTCAGGTAAATACTGTAGCTCCCACCTTAAATTTTACCAATACTTAATATGCAAGGCAAAAACGGGGAGTTTCAGCCAATGCCGATGGTGACTTTCATATAATTGTTCCAACACTGAGGTTTTATGGCAAAGCTTGATTCTCACAGGCACAACAAACCTTCATGGAGTGCTCAGGTACAGAGACCCCAGGTAGTGTTACAAGGCAATGAAATGCATGGCCTTTGGCCAACAACATCAAACATGCGAATGTACATACCACAGGCTACTACTATACTGTAGTACAGTATTACACATATTGTACAGCTATGAACACAGAAATGGTGACATACATTCAATGTCATCTGAGTTTGCACAGGCATCTGACAACGCAATAACTTGACGACTTTATTATGACTTTCCATACATACAGTACATTATGATTGCCATACCTGAATTATTTGTTTTTACACTTGTAGTCATTGCAATGACTTTACAGTAGAGGCACTGGTACCACAAGATTGTTTAACATCACCAAAATGTTTCCACCCCCTTCACAAAGCCATCCAATCCACCCATTTTATCACAATTCCACCATACTCTCGGAAGCATTGATGGGTTAATTTTCCCACAGCCATGGCCAAATAATAAGTGTGGGATGGGCAAGATTCCATGACTTCCATGACACAGGGATGTAAGTGGCCCAAGGTGATTTTGCAGGAAAATCATACTTGTTACAGCCAGGGTGCAGGGCCCGCTTAAGGGCCCTGCTGGGGTCCAGGTGCGCCCCTGGAGCTCATGGGTTTGCAGCTTATCATACATCTGTAGATGGGGTCTCAGAAGACTTTCCTGTACACGACTATTATAAAGCTGCCTTGAACAAGCCACATACACACCATAGATTAAATCCGCTACAGCAGCGTTGTTAACCACGGAACTGGTAAACACCCTAGCATACTGACACTGTCTTTAGTGTTACACCATTTTCTGAATTAGGCCTAGGCTAGAGGCTAACAGATAAGGAGATAGCATCATTTCATGGAGTCAAAAATGTAGCATTTGATTGCTTCAGATTTTCTAATTTTGCAACACTCACGTGTCTCACTCTCAGATGTACTCTCTTGATTCACATATGCTCCACTACTAACGTTACCGTAAACTAAGTGATAAGTTTGTTGGAACTTGCAAATGATAGCCTAACCTTACATCAAAGTTAGCCCCTGTCCTGCTAGTGCTACATTTGTATGTACTACTGTATGTAGCCGACAGAAAATATCCCTCACCGTCCTTTACTCCCAACCACTGCTACTTGAATTTATTCTTCATCCCATCAACGTCTTTCAAATCCACATTTCTTTGAACTTCCACCTTTTCTTTATAAATATGTCAAAGTCTTCGGTTGCCGCGAACAGTAAATCCCAACGAGCAGCCACGAATATATTGCGTTACATTACATACAGTGAATTTGCAATGTGTGCATACCATATACATATAGGATAATGACCTCTGAATACGTACAAACCTAGCCAATGTTAGGCTACTCCCAATACTATATCACAAGGCTGTTACGTGCAACTGCTTACGTGCACCGTCTGTTAGGGACCTACGAACGTAGAAAAACCACAAGCTGTGCATGCAGTACGTACTGATTATGGACACAATCTTCACACAAACGCGAAAGCTTCCGTAGTGACGCATGAATACCACAGTATGATCATACAGTTTGCATGCAGTTGTATAACGCTAGGCATTTTTGTGTACACATCGCATGGAAAAGACCAGTAACGTGATGTTTTTGTAGTACACCCTCTCAACAAAATATGAGCAATTACAGTACCCCCTATCCACAGAATATGCAACAACTCTGCTGAGCATAATAGATCTCCGTTCAGGGCATAGTCCAATGGCGCCACCCATGTGCAGGGCGGCTATGTTTATACATGTCCTGCTCTATGGTTGCTCCTGGTGTACATGTAGGCTCCGAATTTGTCCACGACAATGCATTTGGCTCAAGTTGCAGGCGGCGGAGAACTCGATTTCGGTTTAGTGAGGAGCCATGTCATCAGGGCGGTCATATACTGTATAATAGGCTCTGAATATGATTGCATTAGTGAAGAGGCTTTCTGGAACTAGAATTTCCAGACGTAGTCAGAAGTAATCAGTACAAACAGTTTTCTTTTTCTCACGACAGGCTAACAGTCCTTGGCCGGAGATTTTTTAGGACTACGCCAACATTTTTTTCCGGCTGCTGAGTTACGGGCCGTTGCCAGAGGTTTTCTTAGGAAAAACAAAAATGCCGGAAATCCGGCAATTGCCAGAAGTCTTACATCCCTGGTAACAGAACTGCATGACTCTGAAAGCCTGGGCCTTTAATCAGGCCAGGCACTGAAGGAGGGCAAGATACAGTAGCTTTCCACGTGAAGTGGCACAAATTACTAAATGCTTTACAGAAAAAGCCATACTGTATTTTATCTAGAGGTAACTTTTCTGTTGGTACTCCGCCCCTCTGACAACAGGCTCGAGTATACTTTAAAGCATTTTTTTTCCCTTTAAAAACACAAGCTTCATGACATTTTTCATGCATTACTGCATTATACTTACAAAATATTTTATTTCTGTGGGATGCCACTTCTTCACTGGGTGGGGGGACCTCATATTCACTTCCTGTAAAGTTTACTGGCTTGCATTGAATGGTTACTGCAAAGTAAAAAGAAAATGAAACAATTAATAGATAGGATACAGAGCTATCTTCATAGTTGCACAACATTCTAGAAGTCTCATAAAAAAGTTTACCGTCTTTAGGTCTGTGAACATGAAAATGTCTTAAAATCTGTTTGATGTAAAAGAACATTTGACCATGGAAATAAATACAAAAACAAGCAAGATTCCAATTAAAAAAAAAACTCTTTGCAACATTGACCACACAGTACACTACAAGTTGCCAGTATTAAAATGTGGACATCATGACAGACATCTGAAATGTAGAAGTATAGACTCGTAGTATCTAATCTCAAGCCATATGTAATTCCCACACAGACAACAGAGAAACATCACAGAAACTGGAAGATGAGCACAGAATTTATGCAAATGACAGTGGAATCTCATAGAAACATGTGCATATCAGAGAATATTGCATTTATGTAACTTTACCAATCTATCACAATCAATGGATTTTTTTCTGCTTATTACAGTATCAACATGAAGTATCTCATTTATAAACATTGGAATATGATCCTGTATGTCTATCGTACATACTTTCAGAAAAACACATACCTGTAGAGTAAAACTTTAATTTGTGAAACAAAACTGAAAAATTCATGATTAAAAAAAAAAAAAAAACAAAAACAGAAATATGCAGAAAGTCACACAATTAATGGCACAGAATTTGCAAATTTACCAATAGACCCTTTTCCAAATAGCAATTACAAAGGATTGTGGGATCGAGTTTTGGTGTGTGTCGTTTTTGTCAATGGCATTTTACTGTGGACAAAAAAAAAGCGTACTTAAAGTCTATCCCATAATCCTTTGTAATTGTTATTTGGAAAAGGGTCTATGGGAAAAAATGCCTCTAATACCTCCACCCCCCCTGCATATTATCCTCTGCTGTTCAATCTTCATTTTAAGGACAGAACTACAGTAAGTACCCCTGAGGAGTTTAATAAGTTGAAAAACACACTCAACTACACACAATTGTAGTGCAACAAGCCTTGCAGATGATGGAGATATTCTGGAGAACAAAATAAGAATTTCTGTGATTGTCATCATCGTCAGCCACTGGTCATGATCATCACTTGTACTGAAAAAGTAAAATTTTCCCAATAATACTGAAATTTCTCCAGACCAAACACCCAAAATTTAAGGACTTTCAAGGTCATTAAAGAATTCAAACTTTTTTCCATTTTTCCTACAACATCGGTAGCTTGTGTGGGGCATTAAGTTTTCAGTGCAGTCATTCATGATCCATACACTATTTATTGCTAATAATATTGCAAAAATATGGTGTACAATAGTTTCTGATGTAAAAGGGGCCACCAAATTTTACATGTGCAACCTTTTTGTCAAACCTTTCTTTTGGGGAATGTGAATATTTTTGTAAAAATATGGTTTATTATCACAACTATATGTTATCAACAATTTTGTTGTAAAATTTGACCTTGCAAGGAAAGCCTAAAATAATGGGAAAGTCCAATCTTTTTAACTGGTAACTCTTGATGTCATAATTTTGCCCAAACAAGTTCTGGTTTTGGCTCACTGGTTTTCATCAAAAGAAAAATTAATTCTATAAAACAATAATACAAATTTTGTGGGAACTATAAAACTAACTCAATTAAAATAAAAGCACAGCAATTACCACATATGGGTTAAACTCACATGACAGTTCCCATTTAAAGCCACTTCTTACTAGTGGGGTATCCTAATTTATGGAAATACCAATATCAATATTTATAATTTTCCTTCTGCTCTCTAAGTAATAAACCAAATGTTTTCCTACATCATTTTGGGTAATTTATTGCAGCAATATGTATCTACCAAAGATCCTATGACTACTGTACTTGTACACTAGCCTAATGCAAGCCGCAATAGTTCAACAGAACAATGTAGCACAATATCCTCTGTAAGTCTACATCCTACCTTTATTTGCAGAAGATCTCAAAAGCTTTGTGCGCTACAGTTATATATCATCTTATTTCATGAGTAAACTATTCAACTCAACACAACTCATTTAATCATCTCACCTTTACCTCAACAGTCAGTGATTTGTGTTCCAAAGTACTTCGACTTGATACATTGTGCCCTACGGAATAACAACCTGCCAAAAGCAGGGCAGACACTTACCAGGTGCAGTACTACATTGTAAATCACAAACCGCTATCTTACACACAACTTGGATACGACTGGAGGCAGTGCAGACTATAAACTCTACTGCACATGGCTTTGAAAAAGATCTTTCATCGGTACTAGAGAGAAACCGATGTGGATGGGGGGATTATGGGTGTGAATGATGGTATACAATAGTTTCCTCTTTTCTCATTCAAATATTTATATACCTGAAGGGGAAATAAGAGATCCGTGCAGTATGTACGATGCAGCTGATGTCTGGAAATAAACTTGGGGTGACTGCTTATTCCCTTTTAACCACTCACACTGTCCTTTTCAGTCACTAAATAAAAATTTTATTCACGAGTATCATAGTGTGTTGACATATAAAAAAAGTTAGACTATGTTTTTTTTTTTGTTTTTCAATACATACAGAGATCCCTTTAAATTCAGTGACTCTGTAATCTCACCACATACAGCAAAATTCTCCCTACTATTGTCATTCTACTTCTAGCCCCGCCTCCAACTTAAAAACTTCAAAATCATTTGTCTAGTACAGGGTCACAGTATAGCCTGCATTGATTTTGAATTATTCAAGGCCATATTCAGTCATAATTGACAGTCATAATTGATGTGTGAGGGTTAATTGGGAACTCAACCAACTGTTCAAGTCATAACAGACCAACAAGAGTGGAGGTACAGTATTGTTTGAATGAATGTCAATCCCAAAATATGTTTCCAGGGATGCCACAGCTCGTTTACTTTAATCTGTTATCAGTACTATTGCTAAATAACACAGTATACAGTAGTAGTACATGGTGAATCAAGGCACAGTGCCTGCACAAAACTGCATAAATTCTCAGCATTGGTTTCTGATCCATTTAATCGATTGATGCAGTGTTCCCATTAGGCAGCATGATCACACTTTTCTCCCACTCATCTCAACAATTCCACAAATTCTAAAATTGCTTGTGGGAATTTCCCCTCACCTGTCTAGAAAACCTAATTGGAAGGTGTTGACTTTTTGCAATGCAACTTATCAAGATCCTGCCCTGAGACCTTGTGCCAACACTGGACTAATGATAAATGATGGTAACAATGGTAACAAAAAAGTCTTTAATTACTGCATTCAATATTTTTTTCTTTGTTTGGTTCACCTTCATATTCTAATATGTAGCAGCTTTTGTCATATTGCTTGAGCTATATTCCAAATCCCACGTTTTTATATTTTGCCCAGCCTTAGTACGTAGAGAAAAACCCAATTTGAAGTTAAAATTTATAAAAATAAGTAATTACATATACGATCCTGCAAACACCATCAGCTGTGTTTCTGTACATATATGCAAAATTTGATCAAGGCCATAAAGTACACAAGTTCAACTATTGGACTGTACTAAGCATGTACAGTACTACGTATTCCAGCATTAAACATCATGTGCATTCTGATGGCCTTGATGTGCAAAATAACAGTACGGTACTTTATAAAACTTTCTGCATGAACTGCTAAAATGTATTTTACATAAATTTGTCAGTTGTTTCAATGAATTTTGGCAAATGTTCACTGCAACAAAACTTACTTCCAGTTCAATGATGGAAAAGTTAATATCTCAGTCAGAGGACCCCTGTATGTCTGGATTTACAGATCAACAGTACATAACCCACAAAGAGGTGTTATCAACTTACAGCATGTATACACAATTTAACAAAATGTTCATTTAACAAGGGAAAGGTAATTCTTATATCCACAGAATTTTATCAATTTTAATATAGCACTGTACACTGTATAGATCTCATATAAACAGTCATACTGCAGTAACATATGATTTACACTGTACTGAACATTATTTTTTGCCAAAAATCTTCACTCTTTCATAACTGAGAAACTGCTTTCTAAAGTTGATTAGAACTTTATCATCATTTCTGAGGTAATTGTACATTCCTCTATTTGCAAACTTAATTTATAAAATTATTACTTTTCCGGCAAAAATTATAAGCACTGCACGGTTATCTCTTCAGCTCTTCTTGTGAATAAATTTGCACATTCTTGCAGTAAATGCCTATTTTAACCATCACTGTTCAAACATCAACCACCAAATTTGATCCAATTTAAATCTTATCAGACAGTTATTTCATCTCTAATTCCTACAGATGATACGACGTTCGTGTAAAAATCCTAAGTCCCTTTAATCTACGTAGTTCTACATTATTGGCTCTGAGGTACTCCATCAGTGAAGCACACACACTCGCAGTTGTCCCATACAACTACTGTATTGTAGTACTGTATCACCATACAGTACTGTAACCTGTGCTGTTCTCTCAGGCCATGGTACAATACTGTACTAACACTATACTACCATTCTAATACCAATCAATACCTCTCATGGTTCAATGAGTTTTTCAATGAAGTACAACAAATTCAATACCAGTACACTGACATGCACAACAAACAATGACATCTGTTTCAGCATTGTTTGCCAATAATTGTAATTGACAGGTACAGTAGTTACTTCAAAACATCTCTGGGTCTTCTACAAATTGTGCAAATATTGCAGGAATATTTTAATTATTTCTCTATTTACAATGTTTCACTTATAAGTTCAAAGTATTGACTTCATCCTAAGAAGTACCATATGTATATCCTTATATCCATAAACCAAAACTGTAAATTAGCATGACAGTGATAGAACCCATTTCCCTCAGGAAATGAGATTACTGTACATGGTAATACAGTAGTCACACATTTTGCTCATGATAAAAGGCCAGCTCTGTTTTAAAGCAAATTTTTAAAACAAGAAGAAATGTGCAAGTTGTGTTCACCAAGAATAATTTGAACCGTTCTGTAAAGGCAGTGAGAGTGTGTTTTCAAAAAAAATGGAAAATGGCCCAGAATATTTTGGAAGCAAGAAGCTGCACCTGTATTCAGTTTTAAGATCCTCTAACGGCCATGAAATCATACCAATGGAAATTTTTTCAACACATTTCATCAGTAAAACATAAAAAATGATGACTATAGTGGTATTTCACATGACGTTACATGACTGGGATACATGTAGCTCGGCACTGCTGGGCACAGAACACACGTATCTGTGAGTACAAGTACAAGGCTGTCAGTACAAGTACAAAGCCATGAGTACGAGTACGAGTACCTGATTTTCAAACCCACTGAGTACAAGTACGAGAACAGAAAAATGTACTCGAATACGAGCACGAGTATGAGTACAAGTATAGGCTGGAGTAATATACAGTATCAGTAGTAACATAGAAATGTCCTTAAGGTAATTTGAAGACTTTAATTGTCTTCAATTTAAGAATTTAATTGTCTTTAATTAAAGACTTAAATTGTCTTTAATTGTCTTCAAGATTATGGGTAGATTTGGTTGGCCTGATGATCTTAGTGTACTGCCTTGCATACTGGAGGTCCCCGGATGAGATCTCGGTGGGTAGCTGATTGTCTGACAAAGGAAGTTGTCCCATTCAGCGAGTTGTCCGCTCTATTTGCTTCAGCTCAGTGTTTGCCCTAAGGAATTGAACCTGGGAGAGAATTCCCTCTCTAGAAATTTTTTTGGGAGGGATTTTCAAAATCAAGGAGGGGGTTATCACTTGGTAAAGATACTATTACAATTTAAAGGCATTGTCTGGTGGCATTTGTAGGGTCTTATATGAAAGATAAAAATTTTTCATTACATGTCATCCAAACCCCATATCAAAACTCCATTCCTAACTCAAGATATCTCTTCCTAAAGATTGGTTACTTTTAATAAGAAATACCTCCAAGTTTCCTCAAGGTCACAAAACGTGATCCAAAGTGGGCAAATTGCCTCAGATTCCTTTTGTTATTCTTTATAATTGGCTACCTTATTTGTCCTTGAAATTTGATACCGTTGGAATGTTTAGATGTTTTTCCCTGTAGATATAGTGAAAAACTGTTCCATACCTACGGTACAGCAAATAAAGTTATGGAATATTCAATATAGTGATATCAACGTTATAAAGAAATACAAAAGCTACATCAAATCCATTTGCCCAGATGACATCACAGATTTCCCATCATGCACTACGGAAACTGAAAATGTAGTATTTCTGCAGATATTTGTATCTCCCGAATGCAAGATGCTATTGAGATGGGGTTTTCACTGCCTAACACAGAAAATTTTTCTGCTTTTCTTGAAAGCACCAAATTTGGTCACCAGACCATGCTTTTAATGTGTGTATTATAATTGTAGCTACAATCTCAGCTGCAGAAAAGTGTGCGGGATTTTCCCGCATAAGATTTATTTTTGTGCAGGATTCGAAAGACAAAAGCGGGATTCACGCAATCCTGTGCCTTAGCGTGAGCACTGCCTCAGCTGTCCATCAGTGGGGCAGAGCAAGGAACCTCCACTTTCCCAGTCTTTAGAAAGTGGCTAAAGACTAGGGATACACTCACGCCTGTCAGAGTTAGACGAGGTTTTACAGTTCACTTTCTAACCAGTTGGTTTAAGTTGGAGCAGCCAAGGCCTTTTTTCCAGTTGTGGCTCACGTCTGTCAGATGGGGACGTTAAAAGGCAGTCCCAGGAGCAGGATTGGGAGCGATCTGTACACGCCTGCCTCGTTAATCTCTGAGCACTAATCAAAAAGAGAAGACGAATCTTGCCGGTGCTCATCACTCAAATTTAGGGTCCTTGGTGAGCCCAGTTGCTTCCTGACCCTAAACCATTGGCTGTTTCATAATTGGGTTTGTAATTGTTTTCATTAGCGAGCCACCTTTTTCATCATGAAAACCTTGCGGGGCCACAAACAGGGTGGTAAGTTTTGCTGGGAGTGGGATCCTACAGTATTTAGAAATGTCTAAATGATGCCATGGGAATGCAAAACCTCCCACTTAACAGTATGGTGTCCAGGGGTCTGTCCAAGGGCCCCTAGTGGGTTCCAGGGCAACACTCCTGTGGAACAACGGGGACAAAGCCAAGCTCTAATGTACAGTATGAACAAAACATTGTATGGCTGAACTGTAAAATTATCCTTAAATTTCATTTGAGATGCACTGAACAGATGATCACAAGTATCACAATTTGACCATAAGTTTTGGCAATAACGAATATCCTGGGCCATGCCTAGTGGATAATAAACTTCATGCTAGATTCAGAGATGAATATCCACTGGCACCTTGAAAAGAATGTGTTTGGCTGGAGATGGGGATTTATCATGACACTTGCTGGAGCGTCTCCATCGGTTGGCGCACACAGCGTGCCAAGAATATAATTGTTAAAAATATCCTCCAGTGCTCATTGTTGGAAATGGCTTTCACCAAGCCTTGCCTTGTAAGATGTACAGTATCTTAGAAACATTCCTTAAATTCCAGATCTCATTATTTTGAAAAACACTTCAAATAAGAAAGGCAAATAAAAGGCAACTTCTAGGCTTATTTTTCTTCTACCAAAAAGTATCTGTCCCTCAAAATTTGTAAGCCCATGCAATTTAGTCTGGCTGACTTTCCCCTTACTCATTCCTCACTGATCTGGCCAAGTTTGTCGGACAAACGACCCATCATTTTGATTACACAGTGGGCTTGTGGATAAGTTTGTCTACTCATTTTAAGTACTAAATTGAACTTACATGGAAAAGGACACAAAGTAATCGTGGTACAGTAGTTTGTGATCACTTTTGAGATAAATCATTTGACGAGGTATGCAGGCCACCTTAAACCTTAATACCCAGGTAGTGTTACATACAGTCTTCTCTGATTTTCCAATTTGTCTATATTGATCAATTTCCTCTCATCCAAAAGTATGGTAATGGACCAAAAGCAGTACAGTTTCACTGTTTCATATATAAACTATATCAGCTGTGCCACGACCACTCATGTTATCCAGTAACGATAGTGTGAGGCAAAAATGACCCAACAGACTAAAAAGGGAAACACGGTCACCCTTTATGCACGCTATTTATGATTTCCGTGGTAGGAATATTCATTTCACTGACTGAAATATTCATTTCACTGACATGACAATCAGATTTTTCTCTTACAGGAATCAGCCTATCAGCCTATACTAGAAATTTGGCGTACGGCAGTCGAAATTCAGGACTTTCACACCCTAATTTTCCAAGTCTTGTCAGTCTTACCAAGATGGGTGGGGTACCCCTAGCCATCCATGTTCCTGGTTGGATATATGTCTTTGGGACAGTAACTGCACCAAAGCTATCTGTTATGAAGTAATAGTGAAACAACTGACAGTTATAGGTGTATGCTAAGCGCCCTGAAAAATGGAGTTTTCAACACATTTTAGTTAAATGCTTTACTTCATTCTAAGTAACGAAAGTGATTCTTCCGCACCAAAATATATCTCGAAAAGATACATGATTACTGTTGGCAAAACTGTTTTCCAACCTCATTTGTTTTAGACCTCAATATCTTCGTAAGCCAGACTGGATTGCCTCATGAGCTGAATGTGGCCCACGGGTCGCCATTTAACAACCCAGGGCCTATGGAACAGAAAAGGGAGCAACTTGAAACATTGAAGGTGTGGGACTGTTGCTCCTTTTGTATCCCACAATAACATGCAGTTGAGATTAATGCAATATGGTCTAGCCTATACTAGTCCTCAGTAAAGGACTGTATGGTCATTCGCCATGAGGGCTCACTATGCACAGTCCTTACAATGACCTATGGAAAAAGCAGGGGCATCAGCTGTCTGTATGATGGTTGAAACTGACTTTCTTCCTGCTGCAAAATTCTGACATAAAATCTTATGAAGTTTTATACTACCATGACTTTTCTTCTTCAGGAGTATAGAAGTTGTTTTTGATCACTGAAATCTTCTGGAAAGGGCAAAAAAATTTGAAAATCAGCAAGTTTCTTGCAATGTAAAATTTACTGTGTGAGTAAGAAACTTTGTTTACATCAGTATGCTAATGAGCTACATTGTAATGTCAGTACGGAATGTTTGCAGAGGCAATTTACAGTAGCTACAGTATGTGTATATGAACTACAACATTCTGTGCACCACCACGACATTACAAATTTACACACACGGCATTCTGATATATCAACAAATACTTTGAATGCTACTGTAACTTCTCTGAGGGGGAAAAGTTGGTTATTTCATTTCAAATTTTCGGAAATTTTGAGGCTTAAAATTATCAAACACAAGTTCTGCAATATTAGTGTAAGATTTGGAAAGGAGAGGTTATGGTAGCTAGGCTAATAATTGCTTTAGCAGGCCTGAGCATTTCAGATTTCATGGTAACCATTTTTTAGATTATGTGGTTTCTGATCCACATAACCTAACGTAAACCACTTTGTTTAATCTCAAAAACCCATGTGCAGAACTGCAGATTCCCAATATACAGAAAATAACACAACTCTGTGACAAACAGTTTACCACACCAAGCTTTGTATCGTGTGTACAGTAGGTGTACGAGCGATATTCCCACTGTCAATGCCACAGTGCACAACGTGTTCAATTATGAAAAACAATATTTCAAAATGAAACGATTCCGTACAAGTTTAGGTTGGTGCCATGTTGTGAGGTAATAGCGTACATGGTTTGGTGTACCTGGTACAGTTAACCCTGTTTATCCGAACACATTGGGACCGAATGTATTTCGAATATCGGAAAAATTCCGATAAACGTGGTTTCAACTTTTTGACTCAAGTACAGTATACTGGGTCCATAAGAAAGAGTGTGAACACATTCCCAAAATAATTCCAAAAGGCTTGCAAAATTGCAGACAAAATCCCCCAAATTGTGTGGTTACTATTTTTTGTGACTGATGATATGACAAATAAATTTGTAGACTTATAAAACACAGAGATTTTATTCCCAAAATTTGAGCCTACGCTTTTCTGCTTTCTACACACTAAATATGTTTGTATGTGCTGAAGAGCAGCTATAATGATCTAGAGAGGTATGGTATCTATAGAGTATAAATTCTGCATAAATTCCAAAAATATTAGAGACACATGTAGGAGACTCTCAAACAGCAATGTGCAATGTTTCTATAAGGTCTACTCAAGATTGTATTTTTAGGTATGAAGCTCACTACAAAACTAACTTCAAATTTAGTGACACTAGGACTTATGCCAGCCTTAGGTATTTTAGTATATAAGGAGATATATTGAACCAAGATACCGATTCATGGTTCCTAGCAAGAATTTCAAAACAAATACGTACGATTTTTCTTCCAAATTTGACAAAGATTTCTGTGCCCACATATCGACTGTTTTAATAGCCCTCATGACATCTTACTGTGTCCCGAGGAAATTAGTGCATTTCTGCAGAAATTTATGTTAAATTTTTAGCCTACTTGTAAAGCACTGAAAACTTAGTGGATTCTACAGTAATTGTGTTGAATATTATTGTTATTCTGATAGCTAGTTCGGATGAACAGGGTTTTACTGTACATTTAGAATCATAGTTATAGTAATACTGTTGAAGTACATGCTGATTTCTCATTTTATTTTATGATCCGACATAGTATAGATAAAACCGATATCAGTCTGACACCTCCATTTTATCATCTCCAGTATCAGTTCGCTGCATAAGCAAGCAGTAATTTCCTTGACATCTTCATTGCAGAAACATTATGAAGAAATCTCCGCTCACTCAGTGAGCCTCAATTGACTTACTGTGTATTAACTATGTACAGTATTTTGGAGACAACTTTTATGCAATCGGGCAGTGTGCAAAGTCAACGCGGTCGGGCCGTAATCACAGCCTGTGCAGTGTATCCACATGGCGTACAACCAGGAATCATGGCTGCACACTTTGTCACCATGGCGATACCAGTCAGCTAGTGTGGATAGCACTTGCTGCAAGGTGCGAGCCACACACAATCTATTTCATGGTTGTGATATGAGGCAAGAGCAATGTGAGAAAAATGTCTCAATTGGTAGTGTGTATTTTTTTCAGAACATATCTTCTCATCGAATTTAAAATGTCTTGGAACAAATGGTCAAATTTTAGGTTACAGAAGAGTTGAATTTGAGTGCCAAATGGGACATCGCAACCATTTTTTTGGTTACGTGGTTTGGCAGTCACATAACCAACGTGACCGCAAACGGTCATTTGTGTGAAATCCGCAGACTTGCTTTAGGTCTTAGCTTTGCTACAAGAAGAAAATCAATTTTGACCAGCACTGTGCTGGGCAAAGACCCTGGATTTTCAATGAGTCCTTGCAAGGACTGTGTACATGTGCCTTAACTCACAGGCATTCGGAGCATTATGTATACATTATACATCAAGGTAGGACAGTTTCATGGAGGCTTTGCAGCAGTTTCAATTACCTGCATATCTATCCATGCAGTCTCTCCCACAGAAGGCATATAGGCTAGGCCTAATGCAAGGTAAGGCACAGCAGAAGGCAAGTCTGCTTTGCAGATGTACAGTAGGCTAGCCTTTGTCATTCGCCAATCACAACACACGTCAGTGCTGTGAATCACAACTGCCGCAAAGCCTTGAAACTGTCCTACATGTTAATACTTGTACGTCGGCAGGCCTAGCCTACAAGGGGTGGCGCCAGCAGGGCCCTGTTCCCCCCGTTGGGGAAGGGTGGCCCCACATTGGAAATTTTTCCAGTTTCGTTGGGGAGTTATATCGGTACAATAAAATATAGCAGTAACTATAGAATACCCCAAATCAGGTAGAAACTTCTTTTTTCTAAAAAAAAAAGTGGATGTGGAGTCGTAGTGCACGAGGTGGGATATTCTGGCCAGTGACTTTTGTGACTGCAGCCTCAGCTTAATTTAAGAATGACATATTGTGTGACACGCATACTACTGAGTCAGTTCTAGTAGGCGTCCGAGCCATTAAGCATCCGAGGCTGGATGCTCAGTCGTAGTCACAGTGAAGCATAGCAATGACGTCATTGAAATGATTGAATAGTCAGTTCCACTAAGCATCCATCTGATGCTGGATGCTACTGTAACTTGTAGTTGCAGTGAGAGTTAAAAATAGTAAAATTTTAAATCAAGCTTTGTAGCTCCACTAGGCATCAATCTGAGGCTGGATGCTTAGTCGTAGTAGCAGTGAGTGAATTATTACTAGCAATGACATCATCGACTAGGCCTAGTCAGTTCCACTGAGCATCAGTGGATACTCAGTCCTACTGACCACAACTACCACTGAGCACCAGGATGAAGTGGCATTAGTGGATGTAGCAGGGGCATTCTATTGTTGGAACAAAATATGTAATCCCAATGAACTTCAGTTGCCCCGATGATCTGCTTGATTTTGCTCATAGGAAGGGCATATATATATTCTGCGATAAAGTCCCCAAATTTTCCAATTTTCCTTTAAAAAACAACCATATTTTGCAAATTTTCTTCCATAAAAATCGAAATTTTTCAAAAAATTCTGCAATAAAACTACCAAATTTTATTTATTTTCTTTTTTAAAAAGGCCAAATATTTTTCTGTTCCGCATCCTCATGTCACCTGATCGCCTTTATCAGGGCCCTGAGATGCTACCCCTCACCCCACACTTGGCTTCCCTGTCTGGCAAATCCTGGCGCCACCCCTGCTAGCCTAGCCTATGTACAACTATATGCCTCATGCTCCGAATGCCTGTGACTTTACTGAGGACTAAGCCTATGCCTTAATTCCATCTTAGCAGTCGCCCTAAACTCATTTTGAAACAACAGCTAAATGTCACAAATTTCTTCTTATTTCTCTTCCAAGTATCCTTCATAATATTTTAGGACATAAATATTACATCAAGGTAAACCAAGCAGTTGCTCCTTTTAAATTTTACAACTGAGTGAGAAAAATACTGTCACATGATTCTCAAGATCCATTCAGGAAATAGGATAGTCTACTAGCCTATACAATTCTTTATTGGGGTGACTGCGTTCTCCTAATGAGGACACGATTACTGTATCTTTGGTATCAAATTTTACATGCAAGTACTGCCTTTACTTAGGCATAGGCTAGGCCTTACTGTTAGGCAAATCACTTTATGCCTAGGACTAGATGAAATTTATCCACGGGCGACTCTGTTGAACTGAGGCCGAGGGGTGACTGTAGAGGGTGACTATCACTGGGGACAACCTTGGGGTCGAGTTTGCTAAGTATGGGGTAACTTTGTTGGCAGTGGGGCAACTGCCTGGTAGGTGGCAACTTTGTGTGGGGCGATTTTGCTAGGGGACGAACTGACTGGCAGCCATGGTAGGCCCTATTAAGTTTATTTTAAGCCTAATTTTAGCTAGGCTTAACGTTAGGCCTAGGCTACGTAGCCGACAACATAGCCTAGGATGACTTTTAGTTTTAGGGCCATATCCTCACCTCGAATACTAACAGGGCCGATCGAGTCATTAGCTGGTCCAGTTAAAAGGGTGACGTTTTCATTAGTAGAATCCAAATATTCACAGAACCTCCAAAATCCTTTATTTTTCAAGAGTTTCTTTGGAGTTGGAATTGCCGGGGTCTCTTCATCGTCGTCGTTCTCTGCGAGGAGACTGGCGATGCGTAAGTTTTCAGTTTCGTTATAAAACAAATACGGCTCGAAAGAACGCTTCACTTCTGCCGAAGCCCAATAATCCGTTCCAATTGAAATTGACTCCAAGACAAGGCCTGTAAAACCCGTTACTAAGGCCAAACATAGCAATAAGGTAAGCCCCATTTTCTCCAAACATAAGTGTTCTAAATTTTTGAAAAATTTCAATATATCCACCTCCGTATCCTGCAGCAGTAACTCCCCTCAGTTCTGTCAGTACAATAATACAAGGCCTACGGGCCCTAACTATCCTTCAGACTTGCAACCTGTTGTGTGTAAATTCACTCAATGCAAACGTAAATGCACACTTGTATTACTTCATTGGATTCATCACGTACTGATGAGGAAAGAAAGTTGTTAAAGTGATGGCGGTAGTACGAATCAAAAATCTTGGAAAACAAAGACGTTCACAAGGAAAATCGGCCGTAGGCCTTCAGTTCGACGCGAAACCATAGAACAGGATGCAAATTTTACTTTTTCAGAAGTCCCTCGACTCTCTGGCGAAGAGCCAAGGGGCGAAACCAAGCATAATTCCTCAGGAGTTCTGCTCCCGAAAGAAGCTACGTCCTCAAGGGATAACAAACCAAACTAACCAACCTCTCGACCCTCAGACCTCTACATCATGCGTGGTTCCGTCACGGTTCTTGACTGGCTGAAAACTGAGAACAGATACTAAACAAGTCGTGATCTTAGCCAAAAGGCCTGCTCATCCATAGAGCAGGATGCAAATTTTAGGATATAGTTCCTATATCCTGCTCCTGCGACTATGTCAGCATGGCCGGGTTGGACCAGGCGCATAGGCGGGGTGGGGGGGGGCGAAGGGGGCAGCCACCCCCTTGAGCATTTTTTGGTATTTTTTTAATTGATTTTTTATGATATTGCTAGTAAATCAAAATAAAAAAAAATGTTTAGATGCAACTTAAAAGGCCTGGGAAGTGCCATTTCCAGCGATCTGGGAAGTAGTTCTGCCAAATTTGCTTGTACGTTTCGCGCCAACCTATGGTGGTGTTACACTTAGCTTAGTTTGCCTACAGGTTTCGCCCCCCCCCCTTGCAAATTTCTGCTAGCCTATTCTGTTTTCAGGAATTTGGGGCGTTTATGCATAAATATCTGGAATCATTGCCTACAAAATTATACAAAAGTTCACAATAAGAGAATCAAGGTCAAATGTCATTTTCGACACTTCTCTGAAAACGCAAAAAACTTTTCCCACAAATTGGAATATAGGTCCTCTTGATCGAAACTTATCGTAATGATAATCCCTCGGTAAGGTATTACATAAAGTGTTCTTGAATTCAAGGTCATAAGTCGTTTAAAGGTCATTTGGGGTCGTTCCATGAAAATGTAAAGATGTTTTTCTTCTCTCAAATATGAGTTCCTGCTGGAACTCATGGTCATTACAATCCTTGCATAACGGATTTAACATAAAGTGTACATAAATTGAAGGTCAAAGACGATTCCAGGGGTCATTTGAGGTCAATATTTGGAAACCAAAAGATGTTTTTCCTCCCCCCAAATGTCTTAACCATTAAGATCCATCATTAGCAATTACTACTCATCTGAAAAAGTTCATCAACAGTATGCAAAGACAGTGAAACGTATATAATATGCACATGCATGCTTACATGGCTTTTTGTGATCAAGGAGTGACATGTAGTTACGAAGGCAAACCAAACCGTTGCCCAAAGTACCTTACATTTCCAACCATTTTTGTGCAATGAGTACTTGAATACATCTGCTACATCCACATCACAAGGTGTTCACTGATTCCTCCAAAAATAGTAGGGAATAAATTTGCTGGTCAATATTTTGGAGGGGAGGAAATTTCTTGTTATCCTACTATTATTATACGATTCGCAAGATGGCACAACCCCCAAAAATCTTCCACTGACTTTCACACTAATTCGAAAAAGAAAAGTGACCTCTGAAGGTAGCCGACCACTAAATCAAGCTTTTTCTCAGCGGAAAAAAAATATTGACTGATAAATTTAATCCCTTGAAAATTTTGAGGATGCTCGTTTTTGACTGTGTTACTTACTAAATGTGATTCCTTTTTAATTTGATAGTTGTAGGTAATGAGTTGAAATACAGACTGTGCGAAATTAAAGGCAATTTGACCACTTTTAGTGCCATTTTGATTGCATTACTGCGCCCTGTGAAGTGCCATCTTTAAGCAGTGATCAGGGCTGGAAACAAGCACCTATTATTCAAGGCTCGCACTCCCTTCTAGCTCAAAATCTCAATGGTCATGAGTCCTAACTGTGAGCTTTCACCAGAGGGGTGGCGTGTCCAGGTTGAGAACTTTTATAAGGAACTATAGGGGCAAAGAACTGACCTGATTTAGTGTGTACGTCAGGAGGGCAATTATTAGTGGTTCGCTACCTAAAGCCTTGTAGAATTTTCGCCAGATACAAGCTCACCCCTCACTAGTAAAGCTAACAAATTGGTCATTCATGGTACATTCAATATGACAGTGAAGATTTTTGCTAGCGGAGCTCAAAGTTCCCGTACCTTTACCCAGCCGTCTTTAATCACTCAAAGCCTGATCTACGGCGGCCAGCTTCTAAGCCCATGATATCTTCAAAATTGCTTCAGTTGACGCCATTTTGGCACCAGTGATACTTCATCTAGTCTTCTGTCATAACAAATTGATAAGAGACCCCATGCCAGTCGGTAGCATATTGATAAAGTTGTCCCAGTGTCTCCTCTTGGTGATATTTGTGAAGGTGAACAAAAGGACTATACGTAAATGGGGGCGTGCTACCTTAAAGGGAAAATGCAGTCACCTCAATAAAGACTTGAGTAGTAGCAAGGAGGTTCCTTGTAGAACCTCCTTGGTAGTAGACTATCCTATTTCCTGCATGGCTCTTGAGAATCATGTGACAGTATTTTTCTCACTCAATTGTAAAATTTACAAGGTGCAACTGCTTGGTTTACCTTTAATTTGCAATATTTATGTCCTGAAATATTATGAAAGATACTTGGAAGAGAAATAAGAAGAAATCTGTGACATTCAGTTATTGTTTCAAAATAAGTTTGGGGCGACTGCTTTTGACCTTTAAGACGGCAGGAAAAATGCAGAGGGATACTTGGTCAAGTTTAAAGGACCCGGCACTGTTTTTATTTTACAAATCATCGCACCATGAAACGAGAACAATGGTCACGTATTGTTGGCAGATGCTAAGGCCTACCCCTAAGAGGCCTAATCCATAGTTGCAATAGAAAAAAGTATTTTGAAGCGGGTAAATTTGAATATTCATGCCAGATTCGCTTTCCACTAGAAATAAGAGTTGGCTATGGGAAGGTAGGCAAATTCGGTATCAATAAAGACAGGGCCCTCGGCTACATACGTAGCCGAGGGACCTGTCTTTATTGATACCTTTCGTGACAATTGCTAATTACATGAAATATGGAATCGGTTTCATCTCGCAATGGAAAAATATTCATAAAGCTATTACCAATTGCAACCGAAAAAAGCTGTGTGGAAGGTAGGGGTTACACGTCCTGATAATGAAGGCTATATGCAGTAGAGTCTAGTGACCTGATTTGGAAATTTATAGTACGACATGATTAACAAAACGAAGCCTAATTAAGGAGAGAAAAGTGGGAACGCAGAGGAGTAAATAAAAGCTAGAACAAGGAAGATGAAAAAGAAAAAGCAACTACTCGACAGTTTGACAACTTTAAAACCACAAAACGAGAAAAGACTGCATGCCGAGTCTTCGGGTACTTGAACACATGTACTAACCATACCATCACCTTACCATCTGACCTACAACAATGTTGGAAAAGTAGTTGGAATATATTAATACTTAGTGTTCAGCTAGTGTAAAGCTGTATGACATACAAGTAGAAGTGCCAGGGGTGAGGTGGAGGAGGGAAGAAAGCTGGACCAATCACCCCTTTTACGTCCGCATCCTTAGTATTGGTACCGTACTTTATATTGCTTGAAACATGCCCAAATGATGTTGTTTCAATGCTAAAATGTTATACATTTTTTTCCTGTTAATATTTAGCATGGCTTGTAAATGTTTCTTTGTTTGCCCTATAAATGACATCAAAAGGGGCGGCCCACGGTGGGGCAGGGGGTGGGAGCACTGGAAACCGTGGTCTTCCGTCGCAGAATTTTCCAGTTTCCTCAGGAGACGTAATTATATTGTCAGGACAGTATGTGCGATAAAATGCGTAAACCAAACGCTAGGGTAGCGCCAGGATTTGCGCGACAGGGGTCCAAGCTCCCCGACGTGGGATTGCAGCCCGAAGCCCCGACAAGGGCAGCGGGTTGCCAAGAGCAAAATTTTCGGCGCCCATTTTGGGTTTTTAGTTGGTAAAATTTGAAACTTTGGGGGATTTATTACAGGATTTGCCCTCTTTTAGAGCAAAATATCAAGTAAATCACAGAGGTCACTCACCATTAATTACAGGGTACTTCATATTTTATCGTTTCCTGACGAAATTCTTCCCCAACCGGGGACCTGGACCCTCCTCCTACCTGGCGTCACCCTTGTCCCGATGACTATGAGCCTCCTCGACTTTTTGACTTTTCTTGATCTCAAGAGCTCAAATCCTCCAATACAAACTTCACAAAAGTTTCGGCGCTCTTCGCCCTCTCTACAGTTCTTACTTACGTTTGAAATTTCCATGCTACTAATTTCCAAAAGCCCTCAAACGGACCCAAATCAAGCACGTGAATCAAAGGAGGAGTGATTGCTACTACATGTGCTAGCTGATGATTAAAAAATGCTGCGATTCTTTCCAAAATCTTTACCGTTATAATATGGTAAATTAAACATCTACTAACGGCCACCTTGTCGGTTGTTCATCCTGACGAAACCTTTTGCATTCAAGCGCGTATCAAGAGAGGAGGCGTGGGCTGGCTGAGGCCGTTCTTCCCCGGGTTGAAGAAACTTTACTACACCGTCTCCCACAGGCCGCTCTACTCGGCGTTTGTCAAACTTGAAGTCACCCCTCCCCCCCCCCCCCTTGAAAAATCCTGCACACGCGGGTGTACAAGGCTGTATTTGGCATACCCCAAACCAATCCTTTATTATTAATTTAAAAATTGAAAATCTGGCCTGTTTTGTGGCCATTAGGAAGATGAAACATTAACACATTTATTCTGGCCTTGTCATCGTATTAAAAGTTTCAGGTCAGAATTAACTCATAAATATTTAAATAGAATTTTGACTTCTCTCTCTTCATGATTCGCTTTGGGTTCTTAGACATTCTTACTCATCCTTTCAATTTCCTCATATTTCATGTGAGGAATTTTATATTTTCAAGTAAGATAAATAGCCATATACCTGATCCGGTTGGTTTTATTTAAAAACTTAAATTAACGTACTACTGGAAGTAGAATATACTATACTTAATAAAGTTATAAAAATGATATGATCCCGCTTTTTGAGGAAACATTTTGGCTTTTGCTATAAGCTATGGTACTTTCTATTTAGATGTGCGGGAATAAATTGATTTATTTTCCAATGTATTTGTGTGAGTGTTTTTTTCATAGTGTATTTTTCGAAATGAATTTGTTTCATTTAATATATGATTGAAAGACAGTGGTCGATTAAGTCTCGTTATATATAACACATTGGTAGCACTCTGGTGTTATCTTTGATATCAACCTTTCGGATGGATGTTGATGATAGTTTAGAGACAGTCATAGTTTTATCTGTTGTAATTTTTTCCTCTTTTAAAGAAAACTCTCCTTCTTAAATGATTCTTAGATGATTTATCATTATCAGTTTTGATTTTTGGATGATTAATATTTTGGTATAACTCTCTCGTTCAATGGCAAAGCCTATCACTGCCCTATATATATATATATATATATATATATATATATATATATATATATATATATATATATATATATATATATATATATAGATATATATATATATATATATATATATATATATATATATATATATATATATTTATATTATATATATATATATATATATATATATATATATATATATATTATATATATATATATATATATATATATATATATATATATATATATATATATATATATATATATATATATATATATATATATGATTCCTGCGGGCAAGTTGTGATCATAATGATGTAAGTTACGCTACTGTCCTAGTTTAAAGCAATTGCTAATTGTATAAGGAAACTTGATAAGAACAGAAAGAATGAATGAAACATTTTATATGTACTTTGTTTAACATGATTGTAAATATTGAAGTCAGACGATTAATAAAGACAAGGAGGAAAAATGTCATCGTAACCACCCATAGGCCAAATCCTCTTCATGATAAAATTGAGTAAGGCTGTTATTGAATGGTTGAAATGTATTTTTTATGGTCTGTTTAGTGCACATCCAATGAGTTTTAAGATAGCCAAATGCTTCATTCTAATAGTTTTAATTCTTGAAGTACCTGAATGCTTCCGGGGCGTTCCCCTGACTCCCACGTTCTCACAGAAGAGGTTCGCGCTCCCACAGCGCACAGGGGGGCCGTTTGGTATCCACCCAGGTTTTCCCCCTCCCCCACTTTCAGACACCAAATCATTCCCCTGGCTAAGACATTCGAACGAATCTGTACGAGGGATCAGCGTGTTAAACATGCGGAGATTCTAAGAAGTGTTGTCTCGGCTGCAATGACAGACTCAGCCTGCGTAGCGGCGTTCAAGTCTCAAACTGTTTTAGGACGGATCACACTACGTATCTGACAATTAGAGAGTCTATAAGACTGCGTAACCCTTTGTCATCCTTCGAGATAAAGACTATCTCTTTGCCTCAAAGGGGCTGATAATTCAAATGAAGTCCGGTTAAATTGGTAAAATCGGGGAAATGGTAAAAAGTTCCACGTCATGAAATAATCAAAATAACTGCGTGTTAGATGCTGCAGTATGCTGATATGTTCGTAGTAAATGTTGTTCAAATCGAGGAGTATCACACTACCTTACACAAAATACATTGTTTTTCGACTTCCAGAGCTTGCAACAGGGTCAGGCGGAGATCAAAATGACTAAGATGTACCAATTGATTGGTCAACATTTGCTGGGCAACTAATTGCTTACCTGGCTAAAAATACACAGCTGTGCAACTCTCTTAAATAATGTGAGCTGTGATGCCTGCCCGGATTGGAAAAGTTTTTTGGGTAATGTTGAGGATTTGACAAAACATATCAATGAGAACGCCTGGGAAGCGCAATTTTTTTTCCCACGAGGTTATGGGCAAATCATGCCAATGGACCAATCAGATTCTTGGAAATAGGCCACACCCCTAGTTACAAAATGACAGCTTTTCGACCCTTTTATTGTAATTCTGACACCGGATTACGAAAAAACAGGCCTCATTATGCCAGTCCACGCAACCCTAACTTTTATTTCAACCCTAACCATGATTTTGAAACAAATTTGAAAAAAAATTGAAAATCAAATTTACCCATAACTTCGTGAGGAAAAAATGAGGGAAATAAGGAGCATCGTCAGAAAAGTATTAAATGACTAGATAATCTAAACAAGATGTAGACCCAAACGTGCTTAATCTTTCAACACTACCACCTCATGATCCTGGTAAAAGAGGGGGATATAAATGATGACGAGCAAAGGAAGTTCCTTATAGCCATTGGGCCACATCATTGAACATACTAACAACATTTCCGGAAAGCAAGGATACACCCTCAAAAAAGGGGGCAATGCGGGTTCTCCGCGGCATGGTATCAACTGTACCCGCATCTAGTGTACAGTATTGCCAATGATGCAGCATATTGTTTTGTTTGTTCTCTTAGTCCAACCGGTCCTGGTCGCCAACAGACATACCCAGCTTAAAAATCTGGGTGGTATGATACGTTGGCATAAAGGAAATTTGCAAGAGCCCCTTTGAAGTAAAAGCCACAAGGCAGCGCTAGCAGATTACATTCATTTTAAAATAATGCTCTACAAATATTTAATTCATGTAATTTCTTATGGAAGGCACTGACTTGCTACAACCAGGGAGCTGCTATTTAGGAGATAAAACGGCAGCTCTCCCCTTTGTACCCACCTAGTTGCAACCAAGGTCACTTGCTTTGTATATCACTTGAAGATACAATAGGCTTAAAGCTATTGTTAGTATTTAACAAAAGGTTCATGTCGTCTGCTACGTTGAAAAGAAATGTCAACAAATTTTGTCTATATGCTATAGCATTGCCAGTCGCTTTTTTCAAAATTAATTTGCAGCTTCCAACGCGATGCAACGCTTATCACAATAGGCTAGTTAAATTTTATGTAACATGTTGATCATGCACTTACCATTCGGAAATTGCGAAAGTTTGCGGAAAGTAATATAATCTTAAAACAAATTATAGTCTCACACCTCTCTTTAGTCATTTACGCATTGTGCCAGTGTAAGACCTTCTTAAGCTAATCTTTCTAGACTCCTTAGAGAATTAGCAGCGATTTCGATTTATAAGACAGTGTTTCTTACTTGACTGTCGGTAAAAGCCTTCGGATCAAAGCATTGTTCCTCCTAATCCTATTCATACGGTATAATAGGTGTATAAAAGTTTACTTGGGTATCATGTATCAAATGAAAGGATCAGATAAAAGAGGTGTGTACCCTAAGCTCTAATAATCACTCATGAATTGAAACTACGTAAACGATGAGGTGGATCTAATCAGATTACCATAAATTAAAGTTTCCGATGTTATCTCCTTCTAAATAGCAACTCTCTTCTACAACACTAAAATTCTGGCATTTTAATGGACGCTTGTGGAGGAAGAGTTAAGTTCTAGGGCGCCCTGAATAGGTGGGGGATCCCGCGGCTTTGTTAGGTTTACCGGACAGTTATTGCAGGCAATAATGGTATACATATGTAAATAGGGGGTAAGGAGGAGCGAAATAGACACATATTCTGCATGACAATAGCAACCTTCCTGTCCGTGCCCCCCCCCCCCTCCCCCACTTCTGCATACAGCTATGAACTTATATCCCCAACAATCTTCACATACGTTTCAACTTTTTGGTCTGTGTTATTTCTTAGGGTGAAAATTCTCTACGATTACCTGTGTCATGTTCGGTAATTACAGAAGGTACTGATCCCAAACGTTTCAATCTCCACAAACTTTCCCCACCTTTCAGTCTCCATGACTTCTGTTGAGGTCGCTACAATTACTTGAGTCATGTTATCATGGAAGGTACTGACTAGTTATAACAATGAATTTCTGGGTCTTGCCCTATACATTCGAATATACACAAACTTTCTCAACTTTTTCAGAATTTCAAAGGCTCTCAAGATGAGCTATCTCTCATGCAAACACTGGCAACTTTGCTTGGCTCAGAAGGAAACGAAAACTTTTTTCAAGTCATTATAAAAGTGCACATATATATTGGTGCCACATCTCAGAAAGAAATAATACCCTGGGAAAGTTGTTTCATTTTTAAAAGATTTATTCTCACACTCCATTTAATTTTTACCCCAGAATATACATGAAATAAAAAGTTACCATATTCACAGAAGTACAACACTAACATGCTGCAATCTGCACACCATTACTGTTCATTCCTGTAACTAGTCAATTCTTAAAGTCTAAATACAGACAACCACACACACACACAAGTAAAAACTGGATTAGTCACCTAAAAGTGAGAAAATGTTGAACAATACTAGGAATCATGGAATATGTCCAGCACTTCTTTAGATATGGTAATTATCAATGATTTCACTCCTGTCACAGTACAGGACTGATGATATCTGTTTTTATAAGAGTCTACTACTACATACCTTTATGGTATTTCTCTACAGATATTGGGAGACATCAGGGAGAGATTTTGCTCCAAATCAGATATCTAGGAGACATTACATCCATACAGATGTTAGGGAAACGTAGCAACAGTACAGACATCAGGGGGGTGTTATGCTCCAATAGACATCAAGGAGATATTACATCCCTACTGATGTAAGGTAAACATTACAACAGTACAGACATCTGAGAGATGTTATGCTCCAACAGACAATGCATCCCAATAGCTGTTATGCTCCAACAGACAATGCATCCCAATAGCTGTTATGCTCCAACGGACAATGCATCCCAATAGCTGTTATGCTCCAACGGACAATGCATCCCAATAGCTGTTAAGTGAACGTTATATATCAGTAAAGTCATCAAGGAGTAGCTAGCCTCTACCCAACACTAATAAAACATTACACCCCTGAAGAAGTTAGGGTTAACAACACATCTCTAAGGTCATTAGGGACAAATTTTACTCTAGATGACATTAAGGAGACATTACATTCCTATTGAATTTTTGGGAAACATCTCATGAATACAGACATTAGGTAGATATTGCCTCACCAAAGACACCACAGACACAATGCATCCCGTTTAATATCAGGAAGATGTTGTTACATCATTACAGACATTACATCCCTAAAAACAAAACAAGACATTTCATTCAGGAGACACAACATCCTAGGGGGACATCACATGATACCTGACATTAAAGGCATATTCTGGTGGAATTCTGTAGGGGTCTTACAAAGAAGAGAAAAAATTCCAGAGAAAGTCATCCAAACCCTGTAGCAAAACTCCATCACTAACTGAAGACATCCCTTTTAAAGACTGATTACTTTTGTAAGGAAATTTCTCTAGCTTCCCTAAAGGTTGGAGGATATGACATAAAGTGGGCAAAATTTGCTCAGAGCCCTTTGTTATTGTCTTTTCAATTGAGCATCCTGTTTGTTCATGAAATATGATACCACTGGAATGTTTGAATATCTTTCCATAAGAACTTGTATAAAATTGTGCCATACAGATGGTACTGCTAATGAAGTGATTAAATATTCCATAGAGTGGTGGCAATGTCATAGAGAAACATTAATTAAAGCTGTCTCATTAATTTGCCCACACCAAATCACAGATTTCCCACCATGAACTGCTGAAAGTGCCAAACAGCATATCTTCCAAGACAAGCATTCTTCAAAATTTGCAATATGTCACTGAGAAGAAGTTTCACTAGCTAAAACACATTTTTTGTGGAAAATATTATATGTCATCACCAGAATACCCTTTGAAGAAGACATTACATCAGTACAGGAACATTCCTGCAGACATTAGATGCTTACACACTGATGCATTTTTGTGAGATATTACAACGTGTTGTACTTAGAAATTGTTCACATGGCAGCCAGAGCATATTTCATGATTCCCACACCTCTAACACCTGCTGCACACTTAATGACACACTAAATCAGGCTTGTGAATGGCAGTGGATTGTAATCATCATTGGCCACAGGTGAACACAGGATACTAAACCACAGACTTTATTTATTAAATCCTACTATTGCATAGAGACTATAAACTACATGCATGTTTAAATACAGTAGCCAAAGAAGTTTTTCATAGAAGAAAAAGCCATGAAAAATTCCTTTATAACCCCCCTCCCTTATCTCTACTTCTTCTGATCCAATAACAACAGTCATACATTAGAAGAAATGATCAGTGAAATAATTCCTGACTGCAAATTGCAGGGTCTTTAATAAAGAAAAGAAACAGGCAGTGATAAAATGCTAAGCAGATAATAGAATATCTATGCCCTTGTGAAGTTTCTTTTATAGTTTCTGAGCCAAGCAACCCACATCTAATTTTCATGAGGGGTAGGGGTAAGACTATATCCATATAGTTGATGGATACTAGGCAAGCACTGACAATTAATACAGAAAATGTTAACTTATACCAAAATATAATCTATTTACAAACTTACAAGCCATTCTACACTTCACACTTCATCACTAATGTTCTGTCACAATGGAGGAAAAGTTTAAACTCTCCCAAATCTATTCACACCTTCAACCAATATGAAGACTTGCAATCATTTGCACAGACTGTTTTTATTGCCATGATTTTACTTACGATGAAAGCAAACGTAACATGCACTGTTTGAAATCTTTTAAAACAAATGACTTCCTATTGCAGTCAGATCACCATTAGACTGACCATGTTGATTACAGAATAACATATGGCATAAGGACAACAGTTTACATGCTATTTAAAATAGGCTACGTAGTAACATGCTATGCCACATTACGTCACTCACCAAGCGCAAGGCTAAATATTCTAAGAGCACTCAAAAAGTCGAATATTTCATATTGCAATTCTAAGACTGACACTCAATTTCTTATCTTAAAGTAAACACTTTGATGATATTGTGTAATTCTCTTGAAAATGTACTGTTAAAACAAAAAGCAAAACAATACTTATTTTGAGCTGTTTTGTTTTTTAAATTCCTTTTTTGCCAAATTTTAACACTTCCATTATTGAACCAGAATGCAAAAATGCATTGAGGTTTCGATGATATATGTTCTATTCCAAATAATGCCATGATGTCCCATATCTTTCAGTCAAAATTTCCCAAGAATTCCCAAGATCGTCATCTGGGGTTACGAGAGGTCAAAAAGCAAAATTTCCCAAGAATTCCCAAGATAGTCATCAGGGTCACCAAAGGACAAAATGCAAAATATCCCAAGTATTCCCAAGGCCTAACTTTACAGTATAGCCTAGAGGCTATGCTAAATACTTGGCAAGGCCCTAAGTAACATTAGCCTAGGTCTAGCCTAGGCCCAGCTATAAGTATAAACCTAGCCTAGGCCTATGCACAGCTGGTCACAGAAATCTCTCTGTAAATACTACAAACTTAGATGATGAGTACCAACATTTGACAGGCAATAACTGCTTTGACTAGCCCTAGCCTAGGCCATAGCTATTACAGTAACCTAGGCCTACCTCTAATAAGTAATATCAGCCCATACATACTGTACTACAATTAGGCTAGCCTGTACTGTGGCAGTTAGGCTAGGACTTAGTCACAGGACTAGGACTTTGTCTAGGCCTAGCCCATAAACCTGGAACTCTGCATTAGATTTATGTACTGAGTCTAACGTTATTGTGTGTGTAGGCTGATGTTTGTTGTTGGTTCTGTAACAACACTTAACGTTAGGCCTAACGTTAGGCCCTAAGTCCTAACTGTTAGGCCTAGGCCTAGGCCTACGTTAAAACTTGATCTGCCTGTTAAATTTTCCACTAAAGTTACTCACACTACTCTGCTACTCTGAAGAGGAGCCATATTACAACATACTGTGATATTCCTGCTGTAATTTTTATTATTCCATTTCTTGGTGCTAACGTTATTTTTCCAATTCAGTTACAGTCAAATCTAACATTAACGTTGGGCTACTCAGCCAGCTCAACACTCAACAGACCTTGGCAGGAGTCTGTCACTGCCATAGAGCAGATATCCTGCTCTATGGTCACTGCACTCAGAAACTAGCTTTTAACACAGTTTTTGATTGGTTGAAAGTGGATCCGTTTACAACTGATCAACCAATGATATGGTAGCTTATGGAATGTCATGGATCTGCTGCAAACTATCTACTGATTGGTTTAACATCAACTTGTTGACAAAAATTGAACCAATAACATAACAGCATAGATTACTGGGCTCAAATAAATACACTACAGTACTGTACAGAAAAGTGAAATACTGTAGTCTATTCTCAGTCTTTTGATATGTTGGCTAAAGAATAATAAAGTTCGTGAAAGGACCTATTTACTCATTCAAAATTTGGATTATCAAGGAAAAATCCGTATTCCCATATTTACAATGATTTTCCGTACTGAATATGGAAAGTCCGTGCTGGTTGGGAGCTCTGTCTCAGGGTTTGACCCCCCTGGTGACCCCAGATGACTTTTGACCCCCACCAAAAATGATAGAGTTCTTCCTCTTACTATAAGGCATCTAAATACAAGGTATGAAATTTATCCAAGCTTCCTACCTCGAGATATCGTGTTAACAAGGTTTTCAGAGTATGACCCCCGGTGACCCCAGATGACCTTTGACCTCCACCAAAAATGATAGGGTTCTTCCTCTTACCGTAACGCATCTACATACAAAGTATGAAAGTCATCCAAGCTTCCTACCTCAAGATATTGTGTTAACAATGTTTTCAGGGTTTGACCCCAGGTGACCCAGGTGACCTTTGACCTCCACCAAAAACAATAGGGTGCTTCCTCTCAATATGGGGCATCCATGTACTACATTTGAGAACTGTCAGAGCTTTCTTTCTTGAGATATCATGTTAACATGGTTTTCAGAGTTTGACCCCCAGTGACCCCAGGTGACCTTTGACCTCCACCAAAAGTGAAAGGGTTCTTCCTCTTAATATGGGGCATCTATGTACCAAGTTTGAGAACTGTAAGAGCTTCCCTTCTTGAGATATCGTGTTAACAAAGTTTTCAGGGTTTGACCCCCGGTGACCCCAGATGACCTTTGACCTCCACCAAAAATGATAGGGTTCTTCCTCTTACCATAACGCATCTACATACTAAGTATGAAATTCACCCAAGCTTCCTACCTCAAGATATTGTGTTAACAATGTTTTCAGGGTTTGACCCCCGGTGACCCCAGGTGACCTTTGACCTCCACCAAAAACAATAGGGTTCTTCCTCTCAATATGGAGCATCTATGTACTAAGTTTGAGAACTGTCAGAGCTTCCCTTCTTGAGATATCGTGTTAACGAAGTTTTTAGGGTTTGACCCCCGGTGACCCCAGATGACCTTTGACCTCCACCAAAAATGATAGCGTTCTTCCTCTTACCGTAACGCATCTACATACAAAGTATGAAATTCATCCAAGCTTCCTATCTCGAGATATTGTGTTAACAAGGTTTTCAGGTTTTGACCCCCGGTGACCCCAGGTGACCTTTGACCCCCACCAAAAACAATAGGGTTCTTCCTCTCAATATGGGGCATCTATGTACCAAGTTTGAAAACTGTCAGAGTTTCCCTTCTTGAGATATCGTGTTAACGAGCAAAGTGTCACAAACGCACACACACACACACACACATACACACATACACACACACACACATACACACACACGCACATACACACATACATACACACGCCATCATGACCGCATAGGTTTCTCTTTTCATCGAAACCAAAAACCAGTTTTGTGTGCAGGATATGTATAAATGAGTAATACAACTTTTGTGCTAATGCAACAATACCATGCAACAATACCACTTGTATATAATTTCCTCCTCTCCCTAACTCCCTTTTCAACTGACAGTTATAAAAGGGTCTGCCTTCCCCAAACCAAAACAGTATGGTTACCATGGTTCATTGGTTACACACCCTAACATTCCCCTCTCCCCCCTCTCAAACCACTTGTCAACCTGTTTGAGGGTAAAACTGCTTGATAAGATTATGGGAACCCATGGGGGAGATGCTGTCTGGCAGGAATCTCTTACTGTAATAGCTACTTTTAAATAGGGCAGCATCAGTTTGAGGCCTACCCCTCCTTAATTCACATCCCATCACATGACATTTTCTTTGGATGTTTAATGTATGCATCTTTGATGGCAAAGTATGAGATGACTTCGTCTAAAGAGTTGGAAAGGGAGAACGGGAAGAGGAGATTGTGTTTTTGGTACTTAAGATGAGCAGTAGCTTTCTGAGTGAAAAGTTATACAAATGTTTCAGCAAATGTGAATGTGAGCTCACTCCATTCATCTTCCTTTATTCTGAGGAGATATTTGACAATAGTGGAAGCAAACCAATTTTACTGTACCTTAAAGACCTCAAATTACCATCACAATAATGGATTGTTTTTTTTTTATCATGATCTAACTTCATGCATGCAATAAATGCACAGCAAACCTGCAAAATATATCCCTGTTTTAGCATACTTATCGAATATATACACATACATGTGTGTTAATATAAATAAAGGAGAAAAAATAGTCTAAGTCCAAAATAAATGAAGTTTTTATCTTTCATGCAAAATACATGTCACCTTACTTTGTTTTATAGGAACAAAGTTTCAAAAAAAAAATATGTTTCTAAATTTTTGGCTTTAATTTACAATCAAAACTCTCAGGAATACACCAAAACTCAGAATTGATGCATCCACAGAGAAGAATTTCAACACCCACAGAATGCACAGCACAACAGAAATCCTATGAAATTTGTAGGAATTTTTGCTGTTTTTAACCTACACAGCTCAACACACTTAAGGAAACACATGGTAATGAACTCACTGAATTCAGTCAATAACATTGCTCACCTCATTAGGTGGTTCATTGCAAAAAGACTATTTTCACCTCAAGTCAAAAATGAAATAAAAGTAAAGCTTTTAACACAGAAAGAAAACATGAGCAAACAATTTACCAAAACCTGAGATGGAGCAAGTACTTTGTCACTTCTCTGGCCTTCAAATATACAAAATCTGATAATGTGCTAGAATAAAACTAACCACAACATAAGAAACCATTTTTCTTACAGGTTTTCCCTAGACACAGGCCACTGTGGTCAAGCCACCCTGACCTAAACACTGCAGATGCTTTTAATGCATTTTACTGGCCACAATATATTTGCAACAGCATTAAAAGATTATGAATGGTAATTATGTCAAATACTATCAGCCTGAAAGCTGATAGCATAGGTAATTTTTATTGAAAATTGGCTCCTTTAAGAATTGAATACACTAAAATGCCCACCAAATAAAGCATCGTCATCAAACACAACCCCCCCCCCCTTCCCCCACGATACTGAATATTAACCACAGGAAATTTCAGTTCCTCTGCCAAGGGGAAAGACTGAAGAGCCCTCACAATGTTTTGTTTTGGAACATGTGGCTTTACTTTTAAATTAACTGCTTTACAACCTCTCAGGTGATTGAGTTACATGGATGTGTAAATGTGTACTTCTCTAATCCTCTTCCATTCCTCTTGGTCAGGCTTGCTAACAAAACTGACTGAAACAAAGTTAATTGCCTGCCAAATTGAAATAACTTCAGGTGTATTATTTAATTGGCTGACTTTTCTTTTGAATGTTTGTAGACTAGACCCACTAAGAAATGTGATGCACCACAGGAGATCAGTTATTATGCCACATGGGTGATTGGATATTGTGTCAGACTATATGTAGATGAGCTATAGTCAATTTGAACAACTTTCTTGTCAGGATTAAATAAAGTCCACTTTAACACAACCTTTAAAATACATGCAAAAGTCACATAACTAGGTCATCAAAACAAAACTCAAAATGGTACTGAATACTCAAATTGCCTACAGCCAACATAATATCTGATGAACCACGGGTGCCCCATAAATGCTACCATGGAAACTGAACTGATCTGTTACTAAGACTTGTCACTCGGTCTCACACTGACTTGCCCTTAGTACAGCCACTGCCCAGTTTCATACTGACCCTAAATGCAGTACTAACTGACAATAACCTCATTTCACTCTGACCTTATCTAAGGGCCACTCACTTTAAAATTACCTTGAAAGAGCCCACTGTGTGACAGTCACAATCAACAACTGATCAAGGAAAGGGAAACATTTGTCTTTAGCTATTACCTTCTTCTACAATTTTTTCCACCCACAAAGATGTTCAGTTTAAGTTTTCCACACTTACAGTACAAAATCTGCAGCAATTCACCCGATGTAAATAAAGCTAAAGTAGAAACCATGGCACAAGAATGAACAAACTGGACAATAAACAAAATCATCTTAAAGTGAGTTGTTTATACAAGAATACTGAAATGAGTAGAATCCAGCTTCTCGAGAGTCATGACCAAAAACCCTTAGATGGCTATTAAATATCTACTTGTAATTTATTAAGTTTTCCGTAATGCTCATCAGTCAGTTCTCTGCAAAGCAGATGATATCTCTTATTGCACATTTTTATACGTAATACAAGCTTACCACCTACAGGTCAATCAAAACAAATGTGTCTGTGTATTGGGAAATTTATACAATTCTTTTCAAAGGAATTCATACTTTTTATAATTCTTATCATCATCCCTTCTCATATAAATATGATAAAATTTAAGGAAAACAGCACAAAGGTGTTACTTGTTCTGTGAGTTGTGTAACGCTGATTCAGAGATGATACAATACGGAGGTAACTTTAATTTTTACCTTATTTTCTCTTCCTTCAGATGATTACAAGCACCTACACCCAATAATTCCTACTAACAGTACTTGGAAAAGACCTTAAAAATAATTTACCATATATATGAGACACTTTGGCTACTTCATCTTAATACAGTGACATCTGGACAAGATAACTTTATGATATAGATCTATACATGTAGTGTTCTTGCATAATTGAGAGGTTGAGCTGTGTAGGTTAATTCTTCTAGCTCCACAACAGGTTTAAAATCACCCTTTTAAAAAGGGAAAAATTAAAAATGGTAATGAACTCAACAAAACCCTGTATCTTATAGATGTTTAATTTATTTAAAGCTTGGAGGAAAACATTTCTTTCTTAAAATATGAGTTTTGGACACATTTCACACATAGCTGTTTAGGTAGCACAGTACAGCACAAGATATTACAAGCTTTTCTTCCAGTAAAAAACCATATTTGAGTTGTTCTTACAATTTAAATACTTTGTAAGGATACAGACAATATGAACATAAGGACGCAACCAAAATACTTTTTGGGAGTACTCAAAACATTCTTTGGACAGAATTCTTTTTGCAAGTATGTTACCTTATGTCCACTTCCAACTAGTAAGTTGTCACTGATTTAAAGAAAAAGTTATACATTGAAAGAGCTGAGTTGTATCTGTAAAAAATGTTTTCCATTCTGTATTTGTCAATACATCGTGACATATTAATACACTTTTTCGACTGACAAGGAAAATTTTCAGAATGAGCGAAAAGTAGATGGAAAGAAACAACCTTGGCACTTCTGAATAGCTATGCTTGCTTCAAAGCTTTGGTGATTTTAACTTGAATATTCATATGCTATAACCAACAAACTCAGTGAACTTTTACATTTTGAAGTGTTAACAGCTCTGCTCATTATTAAAGCAGTTTTTTTCCAGGGAAATAATATAGTCATAGCTGACGAAGAAAAAATAAGCAATACCGAAAACGTAAAAGGACTGAGAATACCATTTTTTGACAATGAAGAGAAATAATTGTTTGTGTGTATGTTGCTGTCAGCAGAAACTGTCCAATGAGTTGTAAAACTACCAACAGACGGAAAGAAAACACACATGACTGATGGGATATGAGAAACGACGTGGGTCTGGTGGTCAAAAGGCAGGGTTCCAAGCTGGCAAAGTTGAAGAGAGCTAGAGCTGTGCATCCTGTACCGCCAGTCACCTGGAGACTTGTGTGTGATAACTGGAATGTGACTGTGAGCTGGCCTGAGAGTTCTTACTAGAGGTAGTGCTGATACTGAGGGATGAGAAGCCACTATGACAGGATTGTAGACTGCTCATTGACCCTCTGTAGGGAGAAGAGATACAGTTAGAGTCTGAGATGCTCTGATATACATGAATATAGTCTTAACGAGTGAGAGTTAGATGAGGTTTTACGGCTCAGTTTCTAACCAACTGGTTTAAGTCAGGCCGGCCACAGCCTTTTTTCCAGTTGTGGCTCACTGGCTTGCTTTCCCTACTCCACTGCTTATGCTGAGCACCTAGTCTGTATGAGAGTTTTCATGTTTACAAACAAATGACATCATGGCTGGTTGGCAAAAGATCTAATAAGGTACACTTACACTGTTATCACAATATGAAGTACATTCTAATTGGTCTATTTTCTGAGTGCAACTGTACCAGCCTTTACACGTGCAAAGCCTTGTACAGGTATGTCATTGGCAAAACCCTGTCCAGATGTATCATTGCATATGCTCTAGGAAAAACCTTGTACAGATATATATCATTGCATATGATCTAGGCAAAACCTTGTACATATATATCGTTGCATATGCTCTAGGCAAAACCCTGTACAGATATATCATTGCATATGCTCTAGGCAAAACCCTGTACAGATGTATCATTGCATATGCTCTAGGAAAAACCTTGTACAGATATATACCATTGCATATGCTCTAGGAAAAACCTTGTACAGATATGTACCATTGCACATGCTCTAGGCAAAACCTTGTACAGATAATATCACTGCATGTGTTCTACGCAAAACCCTGTACAGATACATCATTGCATGTGCTCTAGGCAATACCCTGTACAGCTATATCATTGCACATGCTCTAGGTGAAACCTTGTACAGATATATCATTGCAATGCTCTAGGCAAAACCTTGTACAGATATATCATTGCATATGCTCTAGATAAAACCTTGTGCCCATATGTCATCACAGGTGCTCTAGGCCAACCAGTGCCTAAAGTGACATAACCCTGAGAGGTCTGAGTGATATAATCACACCCAAGGCTAAATGCTTTCATGTACTATTGATAGAATGTAATACGGGTAAGTATTCTCTAAAATACTGGTATCATTCCAAAATACTCTTTTGCGAGTGGTATACCGTACGATGCTGACTTGTAAGTTAATGCCTACTTCTTGTAAGAATGTAATTGAACATCTCACATGTACAATTAAAACACGACAAAACCTTTGAAGCAGTTTTTCCCTTCAATTGGATGTATGGCAATATTCAGTCCTTTACAACTTTTCCGCTGGGAAAATTTTCATATATTCAGTGTTATATGTAATCAGAAAGCCTTATACCCATATTTATTTTTAGCTATACCACACAATGCATAATAACATGTACATCCAAAACTCATTGACATTAGTATTGTGAAACTGAACATTTATGCAATCAAACAACTGTCTATCTTTTGCACCTTTTGACAACTGCTTTTTCTTTTTTAGTCTTTCATTCTCTGTTTCTACAGCCATCAATCTACAGTCACAATCAATTCTAAACTAAACACAAACAATTTTCAACACACTTTTAAGACAGCTTTCCTCATCCATTTTTGTCCAACGACAAATAAACTATCTTTCATTTTGACATTCGCTGAGCTGTCACTATCTTTGCTTCCTGCTAAAACTTATAGCAGTCAGTACACACAATGCCTGATTTCCTTGCAACTACACGAACTTTACTTATCATTTTTATGGGATTCCCAAACTTCCTCCTCCACTTGCTTCACATAACATTTAATCTATCTATAGTAAAACTTATACTGAGTCCTCAACTTTCCAAACAAGTATCCATTTTCCTTATAAAGGTTCTTCACAGGCATCACGTCATGTCACTTTCTTTTAACAGTTTGACAATAATTCAAGCCCTCTGTCTTGCATGTGTATTGTAACTACTGTAAATAAGCTGTGAATGCCAACATAGAATAAAGACAACAGGAAACATAGTGACACCACATAAAGAAAGTTTATAAGTACATTCAGTAACGATATCATGATAATGCACCCATCAATTTAAATGACTCACCCCAGTAACTCCAGGCACGGTCAGTCAAAGGCAGGTCATTGGCAATGACAATGTGACTCACTTGTAAATTACTGTACCAGTCTTGTAGGTCAAAAAAAAATGACTAAGGAGTCTGTCACTTCACCTCAAATCTCATTCATGTAATTCTTCACCCGTGGGGAGTCATTTTGAGTCAGATGCTATGAAAATTGTAGACCTTTCGGTGACTCACATGTCAGTTAGTCAAAAATACAACTGTGCATTTTTTGTGATATGGGTGAGTCACTTTATGCAAGTTGTTGCAGGAAAGAGAGGTGCATCAAAAGTGAAAGGACTGTGCATCCCTTTCATGACACAGGGGTGAGTCACTCTATGCAAGATGTTGCAGGAAAGAGAGGTGCATCAAAAGTGAAAGGACTGTGCATCCCTTTCATGACACAGGGGTGAGTCACTTTATGCAAGTTGTTACAGGAAAGAGAGGTGCATCAAAAGTGAAAGGACTGTGCATCCCTTTCATGACACAGGGGTGAGTCACTCTATACAAGATGTTGCAGGAAAGAGAGGTGCATCAAAAGTGAAAGGACTGTGCATCCCTTTCATGACACAGGGGTGAGTCACTTTATGTAAGTTGTTACAGGAAAGAGAGGTGCATCAAAAGTGAAAGGACTGTGCATCCCTTTTGTGACACAGGGGTGAGTCACTTTATGTAAGTTGTTACAGGAAAGAGAGGTGCATCAAAAGTGAAAGGACTGTGCATCCCTTTTGTGACACAGGGGTGAGTCACTTTATGTAAGTTGTTACAGGAAAGAGAGGTGCATCAAAAGTGAAAGGACTGTGCATCCCTTTTGTGACACAGGGGTGAGTCACTTTATGTAAGTTGTTACAGGAAAGAGAGGTGCATCAAAAGTGAAAGGACTGTGCATCCCTTTTGTGACACAGGGGTGAGTCACTTTATGTAAGTTGTTACAGGAAAGAGAGGTGCATCAAAAGTGAAAGGACTGTGCATCCCTTTTGTGACACAGGGGTGAGTCACTTTATGTAAGTTGTTACAGGAAAGAGAGGTGCATCAAAAGTGAAAGGACTGTGCGTCCCTTTTGTGACACAGGGGTGAGTCACTTTATGTAAGTTGCTGCAGGAAAGAGAGGTGCATCAAAAGTGAAAGGACTGTGCATCCCTTTTGTGACACAGGGGTGAGTCACTTTATGTAAGTTGTTGCAGGAAAGAGAGGTGCATCAAAAGTGAAAGGACTGTGCATCCCTTTTGTGACACAGGGGTGAGTCACTTTATGTAAGTTGTTACAGGAAAGAGAGGTGCATCAAAAGTGAAAGGACTGTGCATCCCTTTCATGACACAGGGGTGAGTCACTTTATGTAAGTTGTTACAGGAAAGAGAGGTGCATCAAAAGTGAAAGGACTGTGCATCCCTTTTGTGACACAGGGGTGAGTCACTTTATGTAAGTTGTTACAGGCAAGAGAGGTGCATCAAAAGTGAAAGGACTGTGCATCCCTTTTGTGACACAGGGGTGAGTCAATTTACGTAAGATGCTACAAAAGTTGAGTGAGGGGTTTACAGCTCTCTGATATCAGGTGACTTACCTGAAATCATCAGATGCAAGCACTTCTTGGTAGAATATAACTTTAGCTAACTTGTTATGGTGATGTGCTTTCTGATCCCTGTTCATGGATGGTACTGACTGGTAGTACTTCCATTGTAAGACATACCAGCCTGCAGCCTGACATATATGAGAACCCTGGAGACATAAAACAGACATACCACATTATTGAATCACCTTACACTCAGTCGGATGCTTACAGTCGACCTTAAGTCTAGAATTACAAGTAAAATTTTTGGAGGATAGAAAATAACTTTCATTCATCCAACTCCCATTTGCATAGCTTACTCCATTGCCAAGATATAAAACCTTGAAATTTGTTCACTTAATTTTAAATAGTAGATTGTACAATAATTTGTGATGTCCTTCTTGTAAAACTATAACATAACCTGCATTTTTCCTTTTAAATTAACATGTAAATATGACCTTGAAACATTTACTGTTCCCCTACATAGCACGTTGCACAAGAGAGCACATATAGCCAAGTCACCCTATAACAGTAAGACAGTGATCACAATTTGGCACAAGGTGCAGTGGCTTTCGAAAATCAAAAAATAAAAACAAAGACATTAATTTGGGTAGTGCAAGAATTACGTTACAAATTGCTGTGCAATCTACCATTTTAAACTGAGTGAATATGCTTCAACATTTTACATCTCAGGAATGTCCTGTGAAGACAGGAGTTTGAACATTAGAATGCATTTTTCAAACTATGTAACATACATTTTTGAAAGTTTAGACTTTAGGTACACTTTAAAATTTGATGACATGAAAATACCATAGTTGCATATCTGATGTAAAACATCAAAAAATCAAATCCATACAAGACTGATTCATTTTCAAAACCAAATGCTTTTATTTGACCCACAGCAAGAAAAAGACTGATGCACACGCAAATCTGACGTGAAAATAGGAACTTACAACTTACACAGCATCTCTTATGCTATCCTATGTTAATTAAACATCCATATCAAGGGCAGTTGTAATGCTGGTACATAAAAATTTTATCCAACTCCCCCCCCCTCCCCCACTCAAAACAGTACCATGTGAAAACAAAAAAAGAATTAAATCTACTAGCTATTCTCACCTGCATACTTTCCCCAGCTTTGCATACCAATGGCTGCTCAACATAATTATAGTTAACTCCACAAGTCATGGACTTATCAAAGACAATTGTATTGCTAACTCCTTGTGCTGGATGGTGTGATGTTACAGCATTGTTCACTTCCTTCAAGACCACCAAGGGTTTTTTAGAGAACAGGACGGCAAACGTAATATCCCCTCGTAAAACATCAAAGTCCCAAGTGAGAACCTGTTGGGCTTCTGTTACATGGACGGGTACCTGATGAAAAAAAGTAGAAAACGGTTGAACTCCCCACATAACTTGGTTTGGGTCTGTACAAAAAAACTTCACTAAATATTTCTTGTTTCATCTTAATTTGCATAATTTTTGTAGTAGAACTTATCCTGCAAGTGTCCTTTTCACAATACTCTCTCACTCTCTCACCACCAACGTTGGCTGGATTGTCATCTTTTAAGAGTTTGTTCTCTTCTCCGTCTTGTATTAAATGTTCAAATTTTATCTGACATTTGTTACAATTCAAACATAGGTCAATGATATGAAGAGGAGTACTCATCTATTCCACTGGACGATCCATCACTCAATAGTGAAACAATACGAAGGTTGCAAGTTAAAATACTGAGCATACTTCACTTCTGTGAAAAATACATCACAACTACTGAAGGTTTCTTTCAATTGTAGGTGAGAGAAGTAGATTTTTCACTATTTGTCTAAAGATCAAAGGCACTTAGAAATTATACACATTAAATATAGCAAAGTCACTCAAGGTTTCTACCTGCAATATAAGTAATCCCCATTTGAAGAATGTTCCAGCTGAGAAGGGAATTTTTAACAAAGCTAAAATACTGCTTGTAGGTTTGCCCAACAAGTCATTATACACTGTACTATACCAAACAAGATATGCAAGTTTCTATTTTTTTTTCAGTATGGCCTGTGTATTCTGCAGAGTACAAAATGTTTGTAACTGAAGTGACTTAAAGGTTTCTTCACATCCATTTTGTAAGTGACATTATTACAGGTTTTCAAGGGGACTGAGGTGAACAAGTAGGATAAAAGCAGGATAAAGTAAGATTTTCAAGAAAAAAAAAATAGGAGGAAAATTCATAAAGTAGGATAATAAAAGATAAGTAGGTGTCACTTAAAAGCCTGTTTTTACATATATCTGTGACCATTTTATCTGTGATATGATGATTTGTTCATACAAAGTCGTACATAAAATACTTCCAACTTTTCGAGGGCAAGTATTTCTTAACTTACCTCATGGGGTACACCTTTTTGTAAGATGGCTAGCTTGTAAACTGTTTCTGAACAAAGAGGTAGCTCATCAGGACTGTAAATTTCTTCTGCTGAACGATAATACGACTTCGGAATGATACCCCCTTCTGGTATTTCACACTTCACAAAAAAGAAAAAGGAGTACTTTAAGGTCAAAAACACATCCAGATTCCTTTACATCATTAGCACAAAATAATTTATCTGGTATTGCATTGCTGGTGGCAGTAATATACAAATGTTAAAATAAGGCAGTTTTGTACACATAAACTTAAATTTTTCATAGACCCTTTTCAAAATAGCAATTACAAAGGATTGTGGGATGGAGTTTTGGTATGTGTCGTTTTTCTCAGTAGCATTTTATTGTGGTGAAAAAAGACGCATACCAAAACTCTGTCCCATAATCCTTTGTAACTGCTATTTGGAAAATGATCTACTGCTTAATATGATTCAGAAATCTGTAAATCTCAAAAGTGTCATGTCAAATGCACACATTAGTTTATTCCCTGGTAAGGACATTAGAAGACCTTACAGATGAGGATGCTGGGTGAAGGGAGAGCCAAAAAGTGTCTCTCTGCAAATTTATACAACCAACATAAGAAGAAAAATAACTGAAAGAAGGCTGTCACTTTGCAGCTTCTTTCAGAGTCTTTATAAACATTTATCACAAATGCCGAACATAGGAAGCCATTCTACTTTTCATAAAAATAAACAAGAATAAACGAAAACAAATTTTTCAAAAATGGAATAAGGATAAATATAAGAACTGTGAAAACCAGCAACTTACATAATTTTCACCACCCAAGAACTCTGGTATATACTTGGGTTCTACATAGTCTGGTAACCCGCCAGCCTCCATGTAGTTCTTGCCACCATAAATAAGGAACTTCTTTCGAGTATTTTCATCAATGAATGGTGACACCAGTGTCCAGATCACTGGGAATACCCTGGGTGCTCGGACAATGAGAAGCCTGCCCATTGTTTCAGGATAGTTGGCTTCAACCACTTCAATCATACGTAGTAATGCCTTGATGCCAGGTCGCCATAGATGACGCATACTTAGACCCTCACAGTCAGCAACACAGGTCCAAGAACTAATGGAAGAAAGTGTTCATGTAAATGATGGTTTGACTGATATGCTTCCCAGGTTACTCCCACCAGCACAATTTCCACTCCATACTATCCACACCTTGGACAATTTCACCCTTTTCTGTTCTGAATGGGGATGGGAGTGTTTAGGGTTAACGTTCAGGGCTTACTTGCCAAGATGGAAACTGTGTGGGTAGTCGTCTAGTGCAAACCTTCCCAATGAAAAGGGGAGTCATCTAATTGTGACGGAGGACAAAAAACCATGGAACAGGAATACTTCTTGTTTCCTCAAACTTCATAATAGTATCAACCTAAACACATACATTCTATCCAAGCTTCTCTGAAATTCAATATTTCATCCAGTTTAAAATTTCGTTTTTCACATTCAGGAGTACTTTGAAAGACAAAGCATTTAATTACTTTCCATTTCAATGATCAATCCTGTTAACTACTGTCAAACTTTGATTTCTTTTTCGTTTTCTAAAACATCTTTTATCTATTCTTCAACATTTTATACGATCGTACTTCCTGGTTGTGTATTAATTTATCAGTTACTTTCACTATCAATTATTACCAAAACAAAATCTGACACAATGAACTGTTTTAGATAAATCTTTTGTGTAAGTCCTTGACTGATTTACCTGTTTGTCCTGCTACTGTTGTAATCATGAAACCAACCATTCAAAATCTAAAGTGTATCCTTATAAAATCTTTTTATCTATAAGACCTCTTTGTCTGTAAGTTCTGTTACATCAAAACTAGTACAGTTCTCTATGAAAGCAACCTATGAACTTTTCAGTACTTTGCAACACGTATATTCACAAAACATAAACAGAAAGAATTATCCTATGTAACACATTAAACACCTGTCATAATGCTTTTCAAGTGCATAATTCTACTGTCATACTGCTTCAAAATGCTTAATTCTACTTGTCATGACATCTTGCACCCCACAGGGGAGGATTCATAGATGCAGCACACCAGGTGTTATACATAACTTGTAAAATGTCTACTTTAATTGCTACTGACAATTTGCTATGCCACAAAAAGTAGGTTAGGTTAGGTTAGATGAGGTTTAACGTCCCAGTTTCCAACCAATTGGTTCAAGTCGAGACGACCACGGCCTTTTTTCCAGTTGTGGCTCACTGGCTTGTTTTGCCACAAAAAGTAGGGAAACAAAATGCCCACTGATGTAACTTTATATATTCAAAAGTCTTTCCTAACATATCTCCTCTCAAATGTTATTAACATTATCAAACATTAATGCCAGTATGTCAGCAGTGAGTACCATAATGTTTACTATCAAAATTCCTGCTAGATAATGTAGCAACATTCAGCCTACGGGTTCCAACTGATTTATACACACTAAAGACCTTTACATAGTTAAGTATTGCTTGCTTGATAAACTACAACCCAGCAACTCTCAGAGCATACTCATGTCGCTCGAGGTGCCATTAGCCGTATGCTGCACCTCTGAAGCACTCTCTACCTCTCCCTAGAGTTGTTATCTTCACTTTAATCTTTTGGGCAAACAAACTTCCAAGACAATATATTGACTACAACTTCCTTATTTAAAGTTGCAGAACTACTTGCAAGCCAACACTAGATTCAGTTGTTCGAGATTAGACATGCACCACTGCACACCTGACTTGTAGACTATAAACTAAGTCAGAAAACCTGCCCAGACAGGAATAGGATGGGACGTTGAGTTTTCAGAAGATGTAGCATAATTGTAATGGAGAAATTAATGACATGCTGTACACTCAATTCTAATGCACACAGCTAGAGAGAATGGGTGTACTGTTTATACCTCAACCACATGGCTACTACAAGGATTCACAAATATTGAAATCTGGGACTTTATAAGGACCAAGATGGCCATTTTGATATCTTACGAATGACGAATACTGTTGGGAAGTAAAACTTTTACTCTTCTTCAGGAAGTATTTCTAATGATTTTGTCTGCATACAAACAGTATATACAACTCTGAAAAACTCACTATACACTTGGCTTGTCTAATAAACTACAGATATGTTTGGGTCACTACAGATGGTATTTGCAGGTAATTTAGCAGGACACTGCAAGACTCACTTCATGAAGAATGTACCACAAACAAAAATATAAAAGCTGCAATAATGAAGAGCCTCTTTCTTTCCTACCTGACCAAAGGTCAAGGCAGACAAAAATTCCTGAAATATTAGTTTGAGTCTCGCAAAATTCCAGGTCAGGAAGTGACGTCGGGGCCATGAAAATACTATCAAGTATGTCCTGGATCAACACCAGAGAGATTTAATCCTTATCTTTTTGACTAATATTCAGAGGATTAGAAAATAGATGTGCGACTATCTGATCCTAATTCGCCATCCCCACCCGACAGACAAGGGTGTATCCCTAGTCTTTTCTGACCTTCTCTGAAGCTGAGTGGGGTGAAGAACCCTTGTTATGCACTACTATTCAACAGCTGCACTAAGCAAAGACCTGAATCAGACAATACCTTAGTATCACCTACCAAAACCTCTTTCTCATCCCTCAATTTTTCAACCTCTTTTAGCATTTATTGCAACAGCTTTGCAAAGCAAATCCCCAGAAAATTTCAATGTGGTTCTACAGGCACTGAATCCAGAGAACTATCAATTGAATAACACACACTCTAATCACCAAACTACCTCTGCAACCATCCAAATGGATGGAAGAAATTACTGACCTTATAGGTTTTCCATACTTTCTGGTAGCTTCTTCCGTCCTTCTCAAACCTTCCTCATTTATGGTGAGAACCTGGTGAAAAAGGCAAGCAAGCATTGTAAATATGAGTGGAATAAAATATTTGGCAAGAAATCATACAAAGAACAAAGAGAAATGACTAAAATATGATAAAATGACTTCATTAAACTGATGGGATTTTAATGAGTATGTCACCAAATGACTTCAAATTGTCAACCTCTTGTCACATCTAGCTCTTAAATCTTTAGGACTGAAGAAAGGGAGTACAAGCAAGCTTTCAGCTTGAAAGAGCACCAGTTTTGTTTCCCTGACTGTTCTGTTCCAGTCTGGTGAAGGCCTGGAAACAAATACTGCTGGAATTTTTACACCAGAATATAAATAGAATTGTTTACAATGAAATTTGAACCTTCAAGCTAAAAACAACTAATACAGAAGAAACATGAGAAACAGAATGTGTTTATTGTACTAAGTTTCAAGTGGGTGGTGAGAAATGTCAGTAACAATAATGCTACAACTTTCTCTTTTCATTTGTCTTTCAATTTCATTTCCACTAAATGCACATTTTCAGAATAATTTGAACTTTTCAAAAACATGTTTCCAGCAGTCACGTTTCTTGAATGAGACCTGGCAATCTTACATTATGCAAGGAAACCTGCACTGAATTGTACCTTGGGAATTGTACTATATATATATGATGTACTGACTTGAGTTTACCCCTGACAATTTGCTACCAGCAAACATTCAAACATTAGAGAATGACCTGATGAAAGGCTGGTTATGACAATAAAATTGAAATATCTTGTATGTACCAGATATCATTCCAGAATGTTTTGCAATTGTATACATGGTGTTAAAATTACCCTGTGTATGCATTGAAATTAGGGTTGATTCAAGACTCATTTTATGTCACTTGTTTCTTTTCATAATGCCATACAATGGAAAACATTCACTTCCCAAAACATTAGGTTAATACTACATGTTGTGAAAGGTAAGGGTGCTCAAAACCTCTGGAGAGGTTGATCAGAGCACTTCCTAGGTGTAACAAAACAAAAGTAAACCATTTTTTACAGAACAGATGTAATAAACCACACGACTACTTCTCCACCTCACTATTACAATCTCAGTGATCTTTGATCCTAACGATCACCCTGCCCCCAAACCCTCTATAGAAAGACTACAAAGAAGGTCCTTTGTATAGCTTTAACAAAGGCATTTCCAAATGACTCCACAGAAAGTCCTCAGGTTCAACTGGCTAGACTGGATATTAAGTTTTCTCAATTGTCACAGCACAAGATGTACTGAGTGAAGTTTGTACCAAACACAAGAAGAAGAGTGTGGGGTGTCTAGTATGGTATTAGTGTAAAGAACAACTTTATCAAAGAAACTAGAAAGTGGCAAAGCATTCATAAATACATTGCATGACAAAATGTTGCATGTATGGTCAACCTGTCCTAGGGTTCTGACTTACCCACTCTTTGATTGCAAGAAGGAAAATCTCTGTACTCTCTTGGTAATGACCTTTGTCAAGTGTGACTCGATTTATAAAATTAAGTGACATCTGAGACTTGGCTATATATCATTCTTCATTGTAAAGGGACAATACACCACAGAGTAACTGAAGGCAGGGTTACTTCAAGCACGACAGGTCACTTATCTGGAGTTTTGGTCTCTTGTAATTTGACATTTTGTTTGATGTCAGTAAGTATCTTTAACACCAGCATGCATTTCACTGTCCAGTGAAGAAGTAGCAATGTGTAGTAAACACCTTAAGGTTAATTAGCTTTTTTGGTTGGGGGGAAATCTATCTTTTAACTCAGCTATTTAAGTTGAAAGTAAGGAGAAAGTTGGTTTTCACAAAAGTGATGCAACAATGATGTATCTAGTATATGTACAGTAAAAACTAGTATATGTCCAGTAAAACAAGGTAAAAGTCTAATGAAGAATTTTCCCACTTACATATCTCAGAATTCCTTCTTCTCCAAATGCCTTTAAAAGTCCTTTAACATCTAATTGACCCAGTCGCATGATGAACAATGGTCTTCCATCTGAAAATAAAAGGAAAAACATGATGATGACAACTCCACCAGCAAAGACAAATGCCATTAAAACAATATTAAACAAGATCTCAAAAGAGTGTTAATTGACTAATCTGTAACCTTGTCAGCTAAAACAATTCAAAACTGGCAATTATCAATTAAATCCACTCACCATTTACAGGATGCATTGCAGTTTATTTGCCCTTTTTTGAGCAAACACCTCAAATGATCTGCAAACTACCTTTGACCAATTTAAGTTCCTATCCCCCTACAAGGGTTACTTTCAGCAACTTAGAAGAGTATGCATTGCAAGTTCATAGCTAGAAAAGATGTTGAAGGGAGGCAAAATGTTTTTCACGAGGCAAAATGTACCCCCCACCCCACCCCACCCCCACCTTCCCTGGCTATCAGCCAGATGTACTTACATCTGTCACAATGCCAGCATTCTGACTTTTAAGTAATGACAGCAAATCAAAACTGTTTTGAGTAGTTTTTCAAAAAACCAAAATAACCCCTAAAAAACTTTGCATTCCCTCATTTTAAAACACCTCTATTAACCCACCACTGAACAACAATGGCCCATAATCCCAATGTCAAGGAAACAGGCACATCAAATCCCATGCTAGAAGAAGTATGTTAACAAGGGTTGACAGACAGACACCCCATGAAAACAAAAGCTCTACAAGCCTAACTGGTACAAGCCTAACAATAGATGGTACTGTAGTGTGCATATACTACCACACTGCAACCAGATAACCTTATACCAGTTGTCATTCACAGAGGATTCTTCCCTGATGTGTCAGCTTGTCCTACAATATTGCAACACGGCCAGTCTTTCCTTGAGCAAAGAACACAGAAACACAATAGATTCCTCCAAACACAATGGTTTCCGAATCTACCAGTCCCATTCTTTCCTCCTTATGTAACCCTCAGTTACTGGTAATACACACCTGGCTTAAGTTGACAGTACAGTGGGAGAGATACTCTTAGGGCTCCTTCCACTTTACTATAAGCTTCTGTCAGGTACACATTGCAGGCAGGTGAGGGTTACATATGTTAGCAGGAGAAATAAAGGAGGGTCAAATAGATACAATTGCTGTACAAAGAATGCTTGACAATCATCATGTCCAAAACTGAAAAAGACATCTGACAAAGAGTCATCCTTGCAAAAGCTCTTTGAACATCATAGCAGATTTGACCTTCTGATTACTGTCCAGATGTCATGCCTAAATGGACATGATCAAAACACCATTGTATGAGAAGAAATATAATCCAATCACATCACAGAAGTCTGAAGAAAATGAAACTTTTCTTGGAGAAACCATGCATACTATGGCTTTCATTATTCTATTTTGCTTCTGTTTACAATTCTATGTGTGACATAAGTTGTTGCAGCGAAAGACTGTCATCACCACTTAGAAAAAACTGTGATCACTAGTCAGGAAAGGTATCACACCATGATTGTAGATCAGCAAATCCTTGTGTCTTCTTTCATTGTAAGTATAGTTTCACTTAACATTTCAGAATACCAAGACTACTAAATGAAAAGTTCTTGGATGCTACAATGCCAAATGAGGAATGAAAAAACAAAACAAAAACAACAACAACAACAACAACAACAACAACAACAACAACAACAAAAAAAAAAAAACAAGAAATAACCCATCACATATTGATGTGAAACAAAAACCACTATGGCATATTTTTAACACAGAACAAAGGCAAAATGGAAAATGGAAAATTTGAGCAGGAAAAGCACACTTGTTCTCTCCTTCATCAAAGTGCTCTTCATCTCCTGAGTATACTTTCAGTTTATTACCTCTATCATGATACTGCCAGCTACCAGGGAAGAATTTCTTCAGTATTTCTGGTGGTTCCCAACTCTTCAGAATTTTATCTACTTGATGTTGTTTCCTCCATGCCAGAGATGCTGTAATCATCTCGTGGGCTTTCTCTGTATTAAAATCTCTTGCTCTAAGAAACCTCAGTAGATGGGCATCGTGGGGCATCTGAAAAATTATATTAACAAAACCCTTTGTACATGCTTTCATATTAACATCTCTGAACACTAAACATACCTACCCTGTATGTCAAAACTAAAATCACCTTATTATCCAGTCAAAATCATTTATCATTTCAAAGGAAATTTAGCTCTCTTTTAAAATATATTTAACCTGGTGCAGGCCTTTTTACACAATTCAATTTTTCCTTGTATCTGTTACATGAGTTACATTCTTAGTCAAATATGCAACATATAACTGTAACTGCAACAAAATTTTATGAAACTTGTGGTGTTGCATGCACCAAGATGCCAACCTAATGTCTAGTGACATTCCATGCAGGACTCATTAACCTGACCAGCGTGGTATGTAAACTTTGGTCACATGTTTAATGTATATCAACATTATATCACAGAGAAAAGCATGGACAGAATTCACTGCTAAACCTGATTGACCCGCACGAGTGAAACAGACTGACCCGCACATCCTTAAACTCATGCAACAAATCCATGAATACTGAATATGAACAATGCATCATCTAAATTGGCCTTCATAATGTCCTGAGGGCGTGCCTGCTCTGACTACAGTGACATTAAATATGGTGCACTGATGTTTCTCCAAGGTTTCTCCATGAGAAAAAGGACATCCAGGGGATTAAGTCAAGGCAATGTAGCCTTCAGACCTCCTACTTGATAACACAACCCTCGAACCCTCTCAGGTTATGGGTTTTTTGTTTTATGACACTTTCATTCTATGCAAACTAAATACTACTTTAAATTAAATACACTGAAGAATCATTCACCTCTGAAAGACAATAATGGACAAAACAACTGAATTTCACCTACATATTTAACCACTAGAGGTAACTACATTCTTGTGTGAATAAAAGAAGTAGAACTCATTTACCTTGCCCTTGTGAGTCTCTGAGAGCCACTCTCGCAGTGTTATTAGCTTGCTCTCTTGGATTGGAGTTAAATCACCAAGGAAATTCTTGATGTAATCCTCATCTACCAGTGTACCTGTGACGGAATATTGGGATACACTGAATTATAAACATATTCTTTTAACTTGAAACATGCTTTTCCTCCTACAAGCAGCCAGTGCTTGAATTAACATAAAAAAGGTATATACTGACAGATTTAACTTCAAAGATATTAACATCATCTAATGAAAGAACTATTGGAATAATTTTAATAACAGTTAAACTTTGCTGCGCACGCTACTTGACATTTGACCCTTCCTAAGATAAATCATTAGCTATGCAATCATTATAAAGAGGAGCATTTAACAGTGTTATTATTTCTTTTACTAATCCTATATATCAATTTCTCTTAACTATTTGGCAGCTAGTTTGCAGTTTGGTAAAAAATGTTGACAAAATTCAAGTAGACAATGGTTTCTCCTCAAACATACCCTCTCAGCATATACAACAATCACAGTTATGTCCTCAAAATAGAGGTTGATAAAACAAAACATCCTCCCGGCCAGTCCTCCTTGACTGCCATGTTGCATAGTTTAAAACTGATTTGTCTAGCAAACTGGTCAATATTTGATGGAGTTTGGTTATCATTTTATTTTTCATTATTGTTGAAGTAATGAAGACTGGTATGACATTTGTATACTTGTGCAGAGGCCTTTTACCTCCTTGGAATTTCTTCCTAGTATACAAAGGCTAGTGGTGCAAGATTTTTTTTACTTCATATACAGTTGTATCTTCAAATATTTTACCACAATCCAACTGCAATCTAATTCGTCCCTTTTTTTTCACAGCCATTTTTCTTTTATTTCACCTCTCATTTCATACAAATCCCCCAGTGTCTCTTGAATAGACAAAACACTTCAACGTACTGTAAGATATATTTTTATGAACCTTTTCTTTGTTGATTAGTCATGCTTCCTTTAACCAGTGTTCAAAGCAAGCTAAAATAGATTTAATTTGTCAATTCATACTAAAATAGATTTAATTGGCCAACTGAAAAAATATACTCAATTGTCCAATCAAACATCAGTATATAGCCCCACTTGACACACTAACCTCAATTGCCTAAAAGAGAAAGTCAGATTCTACGAAAAAATGTCGCAAAGGCAAAATAATGAAACATCAATGGACAGCAGGAGGTGAGAAAAAAGACCACACTATCCTGGAGATATCACAGCAGGTTATATCTAAGGTGTGAAAAGTATTCAATGTGGCTATGTTTGAAACAAATCCCATGACATTTGCTGAAGGAAAATAATTCTTAAATATTCAGCTTGGATGTAGTTGTATTGCAAACTTTTCAAAAATAACAATTTCTACAGAGACTGCAGTAAATGATATAAATGTGTTAATCAGGTTTGGGGAAGTTAAGACTGTAGTTCAGAGTAGCGACTCCTGGTTTGCACGTGAGTAGCCACTATCCAATCATGGAACAGCAACTCCATGGCACTTTCTAGAGTGATTAAATTGGTGTCTCATTTATTTCTTTACTAACTTATGGTAATGAAATTTGCAAAATTCAAATGCCAGTCGGTTGAAGGATTGATCTTTCCCCTCTATATACATATTAGAGAGCATGCACAAAGTTTAAAAAGGGAGCAAAATTATTTTTACACCACTGTGCTGTTCTTAAATTTATTTGGTAGATTTATCATCATAAAAAATGTAGTTTAAGGCAGGTAGGTAGTTAAAGCTTAATGACACATCAACACGTCGACACATCAAAATGTGGATTAAAGGTATGTGCATAATGTCATGTCAACAGAAGTTGTGACTCCCAAGGCTACAAGTAATGGACTTCTGATTTACTGGAGGCACCCAAACCTAATGACAATACCTTCATCAGCCTCTTGTACACCACCAACAGCGCCCTCTTTTTCCTGTACAGATGATGATGCAAGCTTGTTCATTATGGACGGACTGGAAGCTGCAGCTATATTATTCTGAGATTCATTGCTCTGGAGAGAAACAATAAAAATAATGTAAATATACTGAATAAAACACAGACTTCCAGTACAGAGAGAAAGCAACACATGAAGGGAAAAGACTGGGAAAAATTTGTAAAAAAATTCACTTATTTCTGAAATTAATGATTGGTGGTACTTCTGTACAAAGTTTTACACACTTGGCAATAGCTCTTTCATAAGTGTTCCATTAGCCACTTTACTTTCCCTCGTAACCCCCATGGCACCCTCTGATGCCACCCACAATTTACCTCACTACTCTTTTCCATTTGAGAGGAGTCTGCAGCAGCTTTAGTTTTTCCAGCGGTGGCCTCACCAACTTCTTCCACAGTACCATTCTCTAGTGATAATGGAGCTTTCTGGGGGACAGCGGCTTCCTCTGGGTGCTTCTCTTGCCATGTTGGTATGTAGGTCACCCCTTCCTCCTGGAGTTCATTTAGGTAATGCATTAAGATCTCCTTGCCCTATGTGGATAGAAGATGGAAAAAGTTTAAGGAAGGTTCACATGTTTTCATATGCATTTCTGGGTTCCTCTACTATAATTTTTCAAGAATCTAGAAATTTAACTCTTTGTTTCTATATTCACTACTGCTAACATATTGTATAGTTAAGTTTAGTGTAACTCCAAGCATGTACAGTATGTCTTCAGCTCATCTAGGACTCTGTCAAGTGGATCCTGAATTATCTCAGCTGAGATTTCCCTCCCCTTTTAATGGGTGTTCAGCGGATCGGGCAGATGTATTACTATACACCAATCCCAATCCTACTTCCAGGAACCCTACTTACAATAACATCCCATCCAATGGATGAGGACACATGATGTACAGTATTCTGAGATATTTAGTAACTTTATCAAAGCCCTAGAGGGGTGTACTGTAGAACCTTTGCTTTGCACCACTGCCGGACAGTTTTACCAAGCAAAGAACTAAAGCAGGCCAGACCTGAATTGTACAGTTATACAATCAAAAAGTATTCATGATAAGTATTTTTACTATTTGCAAAGAATGTAAAAAGTTACCTTCAAACTAAATGAAAGGCAGAAAATGATATGATTTTTTTAAGTGTCAATACTGAACAACAGAGTGGTAGAGAACTGAGAGGCAACACATAGTGAACATTTCATATACATACTGTGTGCAAAGGGCTGCATAGCAAAGTACTGCAGAGGATTGCTGTTGACAGTTACTGTATAAAAGGCTTTGTACAGAGAACTGGAACTAATTAGAATAAAAAGAGATTTAAATAGCCCAATAATCACAAACAGGGTCCCCATTAAGGATTTTGTTTTGCATAGCAAAACTGCTACAGTATGCATTTTTTATGTTGTATAGCAATTAACAGTTATTTTTTCAATTTTTGTACCATTACTGTGCTCATTTGCATGCCAAACTGCGATGCGATATTGCTATTGTGGACCCTGATCACAAACTGTGTAACTAAAAGATCAATTATTGTACATTTTTGAATGCAGATGCACACAAGTGACTTGTGTTTACAGCTACTGCATGCTGTACTATATCTACAGTAGTCATACCTTCGGAATGCACAAAAAGTACTTTATCATGCAAACATTATTTCCTGACTCCATCCCATACAGCAGACTGGACTTTTTTATTGCTTTAGCTGCATTATTTCCTTGTAACATGGGACTTTGTACAGAACCCATCATTTCAATGAACAACCAGTTTGTATGTTTGTTACAGTAAACTACCTGTACGGGTAAAATAAAATGAAACCATTTGCGTATCTATCAATCTATAAGGAAGCTGCAGTAGTGGCATCACCAAAGGCTCATTGGCAGTAACTGCAGGTATAGCCCAAAGGTTTTGTTTGTACAAATGAACAATCTAAACAATTAAAGGAGTGGGGAAAACCATATTTCATGAAAAAAGCTTCATAAGTACTATACATCCTTATTAAATGATTATGTATCAAAGGGTGAAAAACAGCAAATGGTTTGGAGTCTGCCTCAAGTTCTCCGTACTGTATATTCCCTACCGTTAGGCAAACATATCTTATCAACAGGCTGGGACAATGTCAAAGCACAAAGAGATGTTTCTTTAATTCAGTGACAGAATAATTGCTGGTGTTAATACTGGATATCACCAATCTGTCCCATGCTGGATTTAAAGTCACCTACAATGATCATATCCCCCCAACCGCCCCCTCTTCCACTGACATTACTACTTTAGTCTTCAAACAAAGATAACTGACTTCTATTCAATTTACATAATCTGGCATAGTGACAGCACATACAGTATACGCTAAGAGTATGGCACTGTGTATATAAGTAGTATGCTCATTACCAAAATATACAGGTGTCTGGTCAGAACAGACTGACATGAGACAAAGTATGAGACACTGGCTAATACTATTTTTCTACGTATACCTATAATTCTTCTGTTAATCTGTGGAATCAGGTATTCAGCGTTTCTTACCTGCAACTTGCATTGCCTTAAGACTAAGTTTCAATGTTTCTAGAATTTTCTTTTGGAATACGAGTCTTAAAGCAGAATTTTGCCTATTTTTCTGCTACCTGACCCAGGGTATTTAACCAAATTACTAGTATTAATTGCCTTGCTGACCACTAAATGGTACTGACAATTTTATCTTAATACATGAATCCAATAGTTATGGCAAAATAAAAAAAAATTGTGCAAAATTGTACTGTCTGAACAGAATAGATAAGAAGGAAATTCTCATACAAGGATTTTATAACAAATTTTGATGTGCTCTGACACAAGCCACTAAACTCAGATAATCAATGCTCTGATTCATTACTGCTATGCTCAACAGACCATATCTACCCACTGACACAGTATACAGAATCTTTGAATTTAGGAAGCTGCCTATTCATTAATATTGAACCCTTTTTTTTCTCATACACAAGTTTTTTCAAGTTCTTCCTTATCTACAACACTCTGACTTAATAAATATTTGTTATCACCTCATTGCATTTCATTACTGGCTTCCTCCCAGTCGACTATAGTACACTGTGAACCCTAGTTCTTCCCGCTGTTACAAGCGAAGGCTACAATAGATTTGGGTCACTAATAGGAAATTGTTTCTTGCCGTTGTTCACGAACTGTGCCAATATATGTTTTGTTTTTCAAAGGGATATTAGATATGACAGCACAATGCTCTGTAACAATCCAAAGTGCAGTATACTGTAGCAGATTTCAGACTATGCCTGGATTTAGGGCTGTTACTTGTACATACTTCTCAAAACAAAGTCCTGATTATTTTATATTCTTCCTGTCAACTGCTGGATATATCTTAAGTGCAAAGTGATGAAAACTCCACTTCTCCTCTGAAAGAAACTTAAATTATTTGTGCCATTTCAAGAGATTATTAGTGAAAAGGAAAACATCTATCATATAATGGTACTGTGAGAATTTATTGTTTTTTTTTACAGTACTACATTTTTTTTCACTTTTCTTTTTCTGTTTAAGTTAGCTTCACACCGTATGCTACCGTACTCATGGCAAAATAAAGAATGTTAGAATAGGACATGGTAGATTTAATGCAGTTAACACATCCTTATTTTGATACATCACACGTATCATAATTTTTGTGTCAGAAACAAAAATATTCATAATTAAGGAATTATCTTGCAAGTATCATGATTCAGTACTAAATCTGTCACCTCATTAAACAGAAAATGACACCAGAGTAACACATAGGCACATGCTACTTCAAATTGGGATGAATGCATTTGCTGATGACAGGAATAATGATTAAGAAGACTCTTAAAAATTTTGCCAAAACAGAAAAATACCCTTGTAAGTTTGAAGGCAATGTGACGAGAGCAAAATGAAATGAAACAGTATCAATTTGACAATGGTGACAGGCTACAGAATTACTGTACTTCTATGAAATGACTAGTAAAGCAAATAAAGTATTGCTGCAAATAACATGAGTACATACAAAACCATGATTTTAACCTAACATAAAGAATAGCTCCATTTACATAAAAACATGATAAATGCAGTTAATAAAACATTCTTATCCTAAGCTGAAGCAACTACACATCTCTACTGCCACATCCAAGGCTGAATAGAAATTACAAGAAACAATGCTAAGCCACTAAACCTTAACTTTAAATAATCACATACTGTACATCATCCTGGAATAATTTTTCTGCTGCTGTATCTGGTGTACCTTGACCCCTTGACTCCCCCCCCCCCACACACACACACAAACCACTTTTGGATCAAACCATACTGTATGTACAGTGCTGCCTAGCTGTCATATGCTGCAGTACATTTCTCTCATGTAAAGTACCTACTGTAGTTTATCCACAAACTTCTAATTGACTATCCAACTTGTTTATAAAGTCCTTAGATTTATTGCTACTGTGCTTGAATTGATCAAGCCAAATCAATTTAGTACTTTAGCAGTGTAGCAAAATGATCAGTCTATGTTAGATGGCCATGGAAACCACACTGGAACATGTATCAGGGAAAGTGGAAACTGTGTCAAATGAAAAGAATTCAGTTCTGTTTAACAGAACCAACTTAACATCAGTGGATCAAACAGTTTTCAGTTTGATGAAAGTAACTGAGAGATTCTGTAACATTGTGTTTAGAAATGCCTTGGTACAGAGCTCATACAATTGAACTGGTATACTCTGTGTTTTATTAAGCTATCTTACGTACAAATGTTACTCAGGGATGGAAAAAATGTTTGTTACCAGGCAAAGCAAGTCAAATTTCCCACAACTTTAACATGTTTTCATGTACAAAATTAGCCAAATTTCCCTTCCACTGCTCATACAGTATTTCCCTCCAAATACTAAAATTTCACTACAAGGAGCTTCCCACATTCCTGATTTTTTTCTGGACACCCATAGTTATGTTACAGATGAAAAAGCCAGCACTGCTGTAGGGTTTACCAATTAACATCACTAATTACTCAGTAAGTATGTATAATTTTGAGCAACTGCTCACTAACTTGATACAGCATTTAGCACAATTTTCCAGTTTATTGGAAGAACATATGTTACTTCTGCAATGAAACTGTGGGACAAATTTTCAATGACCTTGGATTCAGAGACCACATTTACCACGGTAGATAATGTAAAATATAACTTTTATGTAGGCGGATATTTATTATCAATGAAATCTGAATCGGTCTTAAATCTTTATTTTGAAGGTTGCCTTGCAATCCAGAATTACAGATACTGTACTGTTAAGTTCATTTACCTGTGGGCAGGCTATTGGGTAAAAATGCATAATTTATGCACTGCTGCTAGAAACCAGGAAGAAAATATTCAGTTGCCAGTAATAAATTTGTACTTCTTTAATTATGGTCTGAATCATTTACTTACATGTTTACATTAAATGCAAAACTTTACCCCCTGATTTAAGAAGTGCTCTGTGCCTCTCTGTGCCCCCTCCTAAAACAGGTTGGAAGAGAAAATTACCCCCTGATTTCCATTTTCTAGTTCCAAAACTGCAGGAGTCTCCAACTGCATAAAAAATCTTTATTCTGAGCAGGAAGGCAATTTCATTAAATATTTATCCAGTCATTTTCCTTCCTCCCTGTGTATTTACTTTGTGCATCTCCCTGCCTCTCCAAAGCTGTCTCTAGTTGTCAAGGATCCAAATGTCAAATGCCAACCTCCTCAGTGTTCAACTCTTTACAGATACAAGATTAATTCAAGCCTTTATAACAAGCAGCTGTATGTGTGAACTTCTGACACCACACACTTGTACTTGCTTGAGATATGAAATTTTTGAAGTGCTCCTGCATTAACTCTCCAGCGAGTGAACAATTAAAAATTAGGTGACACAAGTTTTCCCGTTCGACCTTTTATACTATGCATTAGCTTTTAAAATTTTTGGCAATAACTTTTCAAATCTTGCATTCATACAGCGTTTAACAAAAAGTAAATCAACACCATTTGTAACCCTTAAATTGGTTCAGATCATATCAGGAAGTACAGTGTAATGTAAATGTAAGTCTTGCCAATCCGAGCACCTCCAAACAATTTTTATAGTGTACATATAAATCTCAGCACTTGTACAGTACCCAGGGCACATGAGGCAGGGACAAAAAGTGCATTTGGGGGCAAAACATAAGATTTCATGTCAAAATTCTTAACATGATTGTTTGCCAATTAGGAAATATTCTCACAGTGACATTATTAATGACTGACATCTACCAGCTACTGTTTGGCCTAGATTTTCTTCATCCACAAGTTAGGCTAAGAAGATTAACATTGAAATACACAAGTTTGCATTAGGGCACATATAACAGAAGCACAATTATTGGCAATATGACCAAATGTTCATACACTGCTGTTTTCTGCACCTACTGTACAATACTGCATGCCAACTTTTCAAAACTACCCAACAGTGTTCACAACATAACATACTGTACAACCATACAAAATTAAAAGTAGGCAAACACGATGTTGACATCAACCTTGAAGCTTTTATTTTTACAGGTTGCTGCTTCTAATGCAGTAATTACTTTCTTACATTCATTCTGCTGGTATTTTCAAACATTTGATCAGTTACTTCACTCAATATTCTTGAAATAAAATATTTCATAACTTCTCCAGAGTACCCTCAAACAGGCATGGTTGTGGAATGCAGGAATTACGCACTGATCCAGACTACTGTTGTATTTCCATTGCAACATGTAAGAATGAGGCAGTCTTTATAATATTTACATGATACAGTACCTTAAAGACAGATACTCATCACCCCAAAGTACATTTTTCACTGGGGGATATCAAAATTATCAGCTGGTGACTGCTCTTTGATTGACATCAAAGTTTGAAAATTCAAAAGATTCAGAGTCACACAATGCTGAGAGAATGTTCTTATACATGTTACAGCCTTGTGCGCTTTAATACCAGGATATGGCCTTGACCAGTAAACTAGGTTTGTGTCTGCACAAGGAGGAGCTTAAGAGAGTTATGGGAGGGGCTAGAAGTAACTTAGATGGGAGAATCAGGACTGTTCTGAGATGACGAGATTTGCCCTTTAAGTCTAGAGTATAAGAAACTTACAAAAAATGTATGATATACTGTAAAGATGGAAAAAAAAAAACTCTCCAATCATTACAGCACATTTCTTTAGAGGGATATTAAAATTTTGATATTTTTTCACTCTGTTTAAAAGAGTAAAATGTGCAATAATTTGTGTTACTACTCTTTTTCTACTCAAATTATAAGCCTCTGTTTTTTGTTGTCTTTTCTAAAGTCACTGCAACTGTATTAAGAATGTGATCATAGACTCGGTTTATTTTCCAAGATCATCTATTACATCATTTCAATTTTAATAGAACAAACCTGTAGGCATGCAAGTAGTATAAGAATGAACTCACAAAACTATAATAAAATAAATAGAAAGTTTCATTGTTTCATCTGTTTGCAAAAGGCTTAAGCTATGGAGTTTGGAGTTAGACTAATAGTTGCAATACTTCAGTCTCTGTAATGTACTATTTAAAGTAGCTCTGGCATCACCCCAAATACATTTTGTAGGCTTTCACTGATAAGAGGAGATGGTGAAATTGCTCTCCTTACAGTAGGTTTACAAAAACAGTCTCAGGAGAGCAGTAAATCACTATCCTTAAAACCATATGACATCATTTAATTCATCCTCCAGAACAAAACATCAGTTCTCCTAAAATTTTTCTAAGAGAGAATTTAGTGGCTCATCTTGATTTTCTGTAAATGAAGGCCTGGTGATTGAAATCATTACTGGTGATAACACTTTGACTGCCATGTGGAGTCTGTGAAATGTTAGATGTATGTTACATGTAGCCTACATCACACACAGTTGTATCCTCTGCAGAATATGGCCTTGGGCAATAAAACTAAATGTAGGCCATGGCCTGTGCTTGGAAGGTGCCAAACACTTATCTTTTATATTGAAGGAGGGGCTACAGTAGAAATACACACCTAGTTGAGATAAGTCTAGCAGTCTTAGAAGAGGAAACTGGGCCTTCACACTTTTGACATGAGATTGGCTTTAAAATTTCAACAATACACTTTCATCTTGTAGTCTCCATTTCATGGTGTGCAGCTGTACTATACTACACGGTACATACTGTACCTCCACCTTTCATGTAGAGACACATACTCTGCATTTCCAACTTATCAAATATGACAGCATAACAGTCACCTGATTGTGAAATCCAATATTGTACATTTAATGGGAAAATGCAGTCACCCCAATTTGAATTAGTGTACCCGGGTGTCCTAATTCATGAATGGCACCCTTGCAGTCACGTAATATTTTTGTTACTGATTTGTTCAATTCTTGCAGAAAATAAAGTTGATTTACCTTTGATATGAATTTTTTAATGTGGATTTCCATCAAAGATACTTGTTCAGGAAACAAGAGGAAATTTGCAAGATTAAAGGTGTTGTTTTAAAATAAATTTGGGGCAACTGCTATTTCAGTATAACCCATGCATTCTGAAATTGTAAATGCTTACAAAATGGGAACATATTTACTCCATCGCAACGAGAACTGACACAGTTTTTGATAGCAGACTTGACAGCTTAAGTGGTAAACATCTTCATTACATGTGACAGTTTTGTGCCAACCTCCTTGTAGACTGAAAAAAGATACTACACACTAAGCTTGAATCCTCTGCAGCAAACCTCCTCACCAGAGGGTTTAGACAGTGGAGGAATTTTACACACACAAATTTCATGGCTCTTATCCCCATGGGGTAAAACTCGACTTGGGCAACACACTAATCATTCAACAACAGTACACTAACACCACTTATTTTTTTTTATCTCTATGGTGCCTTTATAGTAAGGGCTACTACATTAAACTGGGTCTGTTCTAAATATTGCATCCTAACTGTTGTATCCTACTAAAAGCATGCTATTCGCAGTCTTCATATATCCCAGCAGCTAAAGTAGTTACTTCAATTTTAATACTCTCTTTGTGCAGAGGTTTCAGTTCTACAGCTCTTCATCCCTGGGAGATTTTCCTTCCAGCAGGCATTAACAGAGCCATGGTAAAAGCTTTGGCATTTAAGAGTCCCAGTTTTTGTCAAGTGCTCTAGATGTTTATATATATTTTTTATACTTACTTTTGCACAAGAAGACAGCCATAATAAACTAGTTGGAAAGGAATGCTTGCATGGAGTCTAATTCCAAACTTGATATCGCAAAAGGGAAAGGATGCACACTTGGGGAATAGTAACACTGCATGTTTAATTTTTCTTGAGAAAGAATTTGTTGAAGCAACTGTTAGGAAACTGAAGGAAATACAAACCCAGGTGACAACCAGAATACACTCCCTTCATAGTTCTACTCCATGAGAATAACTCACTGCACTCTCTTTATCATTATCCCACCACCCTGTGGGGGGGGGGGGGGTAATGTTGACGTTACTTTTAAGGTGCTTCTCAATTGCCTTACCTTTTTGAGGCTGGCAGCATACTGTTTGACAGCGAGCTTTTCAACTGAACTCTCAAATCCAAAGAATGATTTGATCTCAAGACTAGCTGTTTGCTCAAAACAGGTCCAATTGGGGTTATCAGGATGTACCTAAACAAAAAGAAACAATTAATGTAAACATAACAAAAGCAGTTGGTAAATACTGTAACCTTCCATAATTTTAGTACAGTAACTTAACCTTTAATATCTGAGAAAGTGACTTTGCACATGATTGTTATAATGACTGAACCTAGATTATAAATTTCATTGGAATAAAATAAAGCAAGTGATATCAAAGGAGACAAATACACTATCTTAATTCTATCACAGTAGCTACCTGTATCTGCTTGCTAAACTGCAAGTCAAAGGCGAGATAAGGGTAGAGGGACATTACCCTCACTAAAGAGTAAATACTGTTACACACATTTAAACTATCTGGGACAATACATGGGTAAATGTTGCAAGAACTTAAATTTCTGACAGTCTGTCCCTTATGCACATACAGCCAACATCTGCCGAGAAAATACTGTAGATTGACATTTGGGCTTCATACAGTACATCCTATACACTATTAAATGGAGAAGAAAATAACTTGTCAAGGACCAAACTTTTCTCCTGCATACCCATTTCCATTTGGCATCATTTTGAATCATTACTGTACATCTCCAGTGTCTTAGTCTTTACCACAGAGGATAAAGAAGTTGGTAATTATGCAAAGGACACTGCAACATTCCTACACACTATTACATAAGTATTCCACAACTAAAATTCAAATACTTTCCCATCATTATCATTACAATATTAAGCATTTTGAGCCCTTTCATAAACTTGAAACTGACAAGGTAAAGTTCAAGCTCTTTTCAAAATCCCAAACAGTCCTTAAACACAGTCTCATCCCTAAATTGGATCTGGTCTTCAGTTGAGGAATCAGTCATCAGTCTCAGTCAAACATGCAGAATAAGATATGTTTTCTTGTTTGACACTCAAACACCTTTCCACCAATATTTACAATTTGAACAAATACAGTATATGGTAAAACAGTACATACTGTACTGTACATATATACATATATGGTAACAGTGAATGTGCTTTCCTTGCACTCTGAATGGCTTCTAAGTATTAAAGATCTTGACAAAATTTATTTTTCCTCAAACTTTGTTTCTTTTTGACTAAATCTCAAAGAATATTCATAAAAGCCATCACAGCTGATAAAATCATCTAGGAAATTAGATTCCACCAACTGAATACCATATAACAGCAGGCAACAGAAATTAATAATTTTACCACATCTGGTTTTTATCTGATTTTTAGTCACCAAAATTCTTGATAAAGATTGAGAAGATTTACACATTTATAAGAATGATGCAGTCAATTCAAGTTCTATCTAGAATATACAGTACCATGGGTTTTGATTCTGTCTAAAAATATCAACATAATCTCCCATGAAAAAACCTTGGAACAAGATACTTGTCTTCCCTCAATCTGATTAAAAGGCTTTACCAAATGGCTGCTCTAAAGTGAGACTTAACTCTGAAGCTCTTTGGCAGAGTCTAACAAAATGGCTCCCAACAGACCAATTAATGAAGAAGTAGGGTACATTAGGCGGACATAGCTTTATAAAGTATCCGGAGCTAATCAGTGTAGAGTGTTTCCTAGAGGAAACCAGGAAATAGTACCTGGCTGATTATGAGAAATAAGGAAACTTAAGGAAACTGCAAAACTAAATGAAGTTAGCAATGTTGATACTGTAGCTACCAGTGCTATAGCCTTACTGTACATTATGGTGGCAAGCTAAAGGTTAAATATTTTACAATAATCTAACCAAACCTCCATGAGCAGTTTTAGACAGAGTCACCAGAACAAGTAATGTAAATCAGAACCCAAAGCCTGAGAATCATCTCCTGAAAGATGTTACAGTGTTCCATGGATTTCTTGGTTAGTAATTTTGTGATTTCAACATACTCGTTACAGTTAAAACCCCAAAAACGTGCATGTATTTTTTAAAAACATACAATACAAAGGACATTTTTTTTTTTTTTTGAAGTCTCCATCATTTTAATTCTTCAACTACAAAGAAACTACTTTGAAATTGCTCATTACAGGACCATGTTATCAGTTACTACCTTAAACCATGAACTTTTTTTTGGGGGGGGGGGGGGGTAAGTCTGTTACTTTTTGGGCTGAAATTCAAACAGAAATGGCTCTTACAGTGTATGTGCATCCTTCCAATACATGGACTCTGCTACTGAAACTTTCGTTCCAGGCTTCAATCTTGAGGGTTCGTTGTCTCCAGTTTAAAGAGTTCCTCTGGATAAAAATCAGGTGTTCCACACCACTTATCTGTAATTGAAAGAAAAAAAAAAGGATGAGAGACAATGGTGAGGAGTAAAAGGAAAGAGGAATCATAACTGTAGGTAAAAAGGGAAAGGGGGTTGGGTGAAGGTTAGTCTAAGAGCACTGAAACAATTTCCTTAATACTTTCAAGAACACACAGCCCTGTAACATTTTGCACATCTTAATATCAGTATGAGACCTACACATGAAGAACATCACAGAACATCTTAGCTTAAAGTATTAACAATCTCCCATTCATGAATTAGAATCTTCTCCAGGATTTGAGAACTCTGGAAATATGTTCCACCAAGATACCTGTAGGGATAAGACTCAACAACATACTGTATATATTGTACCACAATTTCAATACTGAATTGTTAGCACCACTAATTATTGTAACCCTTTCTGTAATGGATGCCCTCATTAACAGGAGATGACAGTAATCATGTGCAAAAAAACTAATTTCTTCTGATAAAGAAACACTGTACATACTATATTTTAATCCCAAAGGCAGTATCGCATATCAATGAACTTAATAGTAATCCCATATTATTATGTTGCTTGACATTTTGAAGCACTAAAATGTCTGCATATAAGTGAAATTGGAAACCTGACTTGCACAATTTAACTGCAAATTGATGCATAGACAAAATGCAAGACAATCACACTGGTTATTTTACACTGTAAAGAAAATCCCTCATAATAAATTCCAGGGTCATTCTGCTTGCTTCACAACTCTTGAGAAAAGCAGAGTATTTTCATCCTGCTTTTCCAGGAAATTAAACCAAAGTACTGCATTTCACATATCTCCAATTCAGAACAATGATGTAGAGAGAACAGAAGATATAATATCCACTAATCTTGTTGAATCTTACAGTATCCTACAGTGATAAAAGGTACAGTTCACCATACAGTAAGATGTTCATACTGCAATGTACAGTACATATACTGTACTGAACTGTGATTGAAGCCAACATGCAGACATTCTAAGGTAGGAGACCCAATGTGATGTATTGATTACAGCACTAGGTGATGCCAATTTTTAGTAAGCAAATGCAGGGACAAAGACCTGCTGGGGTTTAAAAACTTGCTGCAAAGCTCCTAGTAACAGGTAACAAATTTAACATTTTTTATGGGGCCTTTTCATATGTTTTCTAGAAAAAAATGTTTGCAGGGGCTAGTATGGTGTCCACAAGGGTTATTATGTTGTTTTTGTTAGCAATTATTCACAACAGGAGATATGAAATTTTTGTAACATTTGGTACTATCTTCCACCATGCCAATTTTCTTTCTTTCTTTTTTTTTTTTTTGGGGGGGGGGGGATTGTTGTGACTACAGTGAGAGAAGGCCCCTCACCAGGCTTTGACAAATCCCCCGCCTGACAGTCCATTCAGGACAAGTCAGAACTCACTTGGACAAGTGCATTGTTCAATATCATAGCCTGCCAGGCAAGTACCCTTGGGAAGTCTCTTCCACAAAGGAGTTCAAAGGCATGTTAAAAGTGGACAAGTAGATATTCATGTGGACAAGTAGACTAAGAGAACAACTAGCCCGATGGACAAGTAATGAAAAAGGAATTTGTCAAAGCCAGCACGTCACCCCCCAGTATTTTGTATGATGCTAATTAAAACAGCAATTTAATAGATTGCAAAAAGGAGTAAATCTTGTCTATTAAGAATGATGACATCACCAGAAAAAGTGTAGGATTCATAACATGTTGGCACTAGGGGTGTTTCAAAATTTGGAAAGGAAATTCCCCCCGTCAAAACATTTTTTGGAAGATTTTGGTTCAAAGGGGGGGGGGGGGAGGGGGATCTCGATAAGTTGCTATATCAAAAGTCAACTTTCCCCAGCAAGTGCAAAAAAATTCACCCAAGCCATTATAAACTTGAAGGATTGTTGAAAAGAGTGCAGGGAAGGTGCGATCCTGCTGCCAAATTGGAACACTGGATGGGTATGTAAAAATGGAAGGGGGAGGGGGGTTGCAAGGATATTCCCAATAGTTAATCTTCAAAAGTTGGAGGAACATTTAAAAGGCCCTCATCCCATCTCCATAGACCCTGACTGTGCACTGTTCCATGCCTGTTCCAACAGTTTTAAAGTACTGTACTGTACAGTGCAAGCATTTAAAATATATACTGTACTTAAGAGTGTGTCCTAAACCATTTTTCTCAAATTCTGCAGACATGCCTGTAGTTTCTACTGCATACATGTACATGGTAAGATATTGTTGTCAGAACTAAAAGAAATAGAACCACTTCACAATTCAAAGATGAAAATTGTTTGGAAAACAGTGCTATAAAATTACCCTGTGAAATACATACTATGTGTAAACTATAAACTACTATTTGAAGTTGCTTAATAGTGCTTGTTGCTTGGCATAAGCAATGGAGTAGGGAAAACAAACCAATGAGCCACAACTGGAAAAAAGGCTGTGGCCAGCAGGCCTGACTTAAACCAACTGGTCAGAAACTGAGCCATGAAACCTCATCTTACTGTACCTCAATTCACTGACTGAAAGACTGGCAAACTTAGGATATCATTATACTGAGCCACAAGAGACTTTCAGAGAATTCTGTCAAATCTCGCCTACAGAATGGAACTGATCATGTGGAGTGATTAACCAGTAAACTAAATCAATACTTACATCCAGCTGAAAGGAAGGATGCAATGGCTGCTGTTAGTAGGCAATTTCCCCTATTACTGTGATTCATTTTAATGACCAGTTTATGGAACTTTTATCATATTGAATGACACCAGCAAGGTTGAACTACCTACCTACTTACAATTATGTAGGCCTGTGACAATTCCATGGAAACTGGTGCTTGAATGAATGTCAACTATGTTCTGATAAGGTATAGTATACGTCACTGCACTGTACATTCCAATTGTTTTCCAGTTGTTTTTAGTTACTACAAACATTTGGAAAGGGTAAACAAGAATGCAATAAATGCATTGTGGTTTCGATGAATATAGCACTTAATGTGCAATCACAAATAATGCCAAGATGTCCTGTTTCTTTCAGTCATTGGCTGAATGTGCTCTTAGTTTTGATCGCCTGCGCGGGGTCTGATCCTCCCCTCTTACCAGGATCAAAATAGGGCGATCAGATCCGGATCTGATCTGCGTTTACACTACAAATTTGATCTCGAGCAGGGGATCTGACCCCGCGCAGGCGATCAGATCCGGATCTAGTGTAAATGCACCCTATAAGTGCTGGAAAATTACAGTTTCATGTTCATATTTGACCTTGGGAGTTCTTTGGAATTTTTGCTTTTAGGCCTCTGGTGATTTCAGCTGGCCTCTGATTTCTGACAAAACTTGTAGGGGTTTTCTGATGGATTAAATGCAACACCATGTGAAGTATCCAACCTTCCTAACTTGAGCTACTGTATCTTGTACAGTAAACAAAGTTTTCAGAGTTTAACCCCAGGTGACCTTTGACCTCCACCATAAATAACAGAGTACTTCCTCTCACCATCAGTCATCCACATACTACACATGAAATCTATCCAAGCTTCCTACCTTGCGATATCATGTTAACAAGCTTTTCAGAGGTTGACCCCCAATGAACCCATCTGACCTTTGACCTCCACCAAAAACGATATGGTTCCACCTCTGACCATAAGGCATCCACATACTACCTATGAAATCTATCCAAACTTCCTACCCTGAGATGTTGTATTAACAAGGTTTTTAGACTTTGACCCTTGGTGACCCCAAATGACATTTGACCTCCACCAAAAACAACATGCTTGTACCTCTGCAGATTATGCATCCACATGCCATGTATGAAATCTATCCCAGCTTCCTACTGTGAGATATTATGTAAACAAGGTTTTCAGACTTTGACCCCCAATGACTTCTACCAAAAACACAAGGATTCTTCCTCTTACCATAATGCATATACACACTACGTACAAAATCTATTCAAGCTTCCTACCTTGAGATATCATGTAAACAAGATTTTCAGAGTTTGACCTTTGGTGACCCCAAATGACCTTTGACCTCCACAAAAAACAATAGTGTTCTTTCTCTCACCATAATGCATCCACATACCAAGTAAGAAATCTATCCAAGCTTCCTATCTTTAGATCCTTGAGATATCATGTAAACAAGGTTTTCAGATTTTGACCCCTGGTGACCCCAAATGACCTTTGACCTCCACCAAAAACAATAGGGTTCTTCCTCTCACCATAATGCATCCACATACCAAGCATGAAATCTATCCAAGCTTCCTACCTTGAGATATCGTGTGAACACGGTATTCAATTTGACCCCTGGTGACCCCAAATGACCTCAGCCAAAAACAATAGAGTTCTTCCTCTTACCATAATGCATCCACACACCAAGTATGACATCTATCCAAGCTTTGTACCTTGAAATATCGTGTAAACAAGGTTTTCTAAATTTGAACCCAGGTGACCCAGAATGACCTTTGACCTCCACCAAAAAACAATAGGGTTCTCCCTCTCAATAGGGGCATCTACTTACCAACTTTGAGAACTGTCAGAGTTGTTTCCCATCTTGAGATATCGTGTAAACAAGAAAAGTGTCATGAGCACACACACACACACATTCACACACATGTCATCATAGGTTTCTCTTTTCATCGAAACCAAAAAATGTTCAATAAAATCATGAACTTTGTCATGCCATAGATTTTATGCAACAGCTGCAGTAAGGATTCTACTGTATTGACAGTGCTGTGATGTAATAATGCAATGTTAGGTAACACAGGTGAATAGTTAGGTATCCACAAGGCAAGTTGTCTTTCTCCATAATGATCAAACATTCAATATGATATAAAGAATATACAGTGGCCAATCCATCAAACCACTATTTCAAGTTAGGTCGTACAGTGTAGAGGGAGCTCCAACCATACGGTGCTTACTGAGGACTACTGTACTGCACATGCATAATGCCAATGTTGTAGAATATTTCCCGCCTGTCGTAAGAGGCGACTAAAGGGAAGGACTTGCACCATATTTAAACTTTGCTTGACACTATATAACACGTTTGTGTTGGTGTGTCGTTAAATTTCATCTAACTAACTACCGTAACTAACCTACCAAATGGGAGCCACTGCCTATGCAAGAATGACGGAGACGAAAAAGTAACAGCAACTAAAATGGGTCTGAGTGTAAATGTCAAAATGTTAAAAACTGAAATACTCTATACACCAACTGCCATAAAAATTCATTTATAAATGAGCCCAGGGGTATACCCACTTACAGTACTGTGCCTGTGCCTTACCTGTACCTTACATTTACAGGTGTAAATACCATGGAGCTACAGTACTATACCTATAGACAGGAGATGAAACTTCAACAAGACTCATATTTTATGCTAATCCTATCAGATCAACCCACCATGTATGAGTTGCCATCTTAAACATTCCCATTACCAGCCTAACAAATGGATTCAATAGAACAATCGATCGATGTCTTGGAAGTAATAAATGGCAACAGCCCAGTGAAGTAATATGTCTGCATTTAACATTTTATATTCAAAATGCTGTGTATTGCTATTAGAGTGAAAGATACTGGTGTTGGAGGTAAAATTAATGATTTAATGCTACAGTACATGCAGGTGAGCAAAACAGTTATGAGCCTATACTTTGCAGTTGGATGTAGAGTCTACTGTATGTTAGTATTCCTTTGCATCTCCATCATAGCAATACTCTGAACAACGCAAAACAGATACATGTACAGTACAGTAGCATGGGGGTAAGTGCAGTAAATGTTTACAAAGTGAATGTTTCTCATGCCCTCTCAGTATTAACCAATGAAAATAAGTAGCACTATACCTGAACTCACAATACTAAAACAAACTACACATTCCTTAAATTCTTTAAAATACTTTACCCACATGTAGATCTCCATTTAAACTGGGTGTAGATCTCCATTTAAACTGGGTGTGAGGATCCTTGGCTTTTGCTTCACATTGCCACTTATTTTCTGACAATTACATTAATTTCCACAAAATTTTTGCATTAGATACTGATGTTTACAACATTTAAAAAAATCACAGATGAGATGTTGAAGAAAGTTCAGAAGTGCAGTGCAGTAATTGATGGCATCGTGTTCAAATATGGGGATAACCTCTTTGTGCACAATTCGGTCATACAGCTAGTACAATACTGTGTGATGTCAGTCACTTCATTATGAAGCCATCTGTACATGTATTTACAATATATAATCTAATACTGTACACGACTTTGAAACTGTAAAAAGTTCAGAGCTATGGGCGAAAAAATAGGAATCTGGGAATTTATTCTTGCCAGGAAAGGTTGGTATTTTAAAGTAAAATATGAACTTGATAACTGAAAAAATATGGCTTTTTTCTTTTTGTGCATAAAAAACATGTTAACCACTGTGGGAAATTTGACTTGCTTCCTGTAGCTATATAAACATTTTGCCACCCTGTTTAGATTATATTATTAGTTCTGTAACACTGCAAATCTATAGGAAAGGATACGAAACAACCTACAGGTATGTAATGATCAACAGATTCATACTGTAATCAATATACGTAACAATTTCTTTGGGTTGGCATATAATTTTATTAACTATGGCACACACAATAAAACTGGCGAAGTTCCTGATCCCTTTCAATCTATCTCACTTTATCTGCTAATATCTGAATCTCTCTTGGCAAGCATGCCACAAATACTGTTTAAATTTTCACACCACATACTGCACTGTATATGTGTGCCAAGCATTCAGCATTTCCATATTCTTACCTCTGTATAATATACAATACTGATACTTCTTGCCTAAAAGTTCACACCACACACAATTAAATTAAAGCACCTTTAAAAGCAAGTCCAAATATTGATTCCCTTTCACTGATTTCATGTACAGGGGTTTTTAAGAAGCTCAAACTACTGTGTAACTATTAAATCTCTAATTGATTGATACAGATGAGACTTTCAACTGAAACCCATATCACAGATTCACAGACCTATGGGAGCTGAATATCAAAAAGTATGTTCAAGCCGCCTTTAAATGAAACCACTTCAAGTAAAACATTGAGAGACTCTGAAAGGAAGTTAGCAACTCAATTTACTGAAAGTTAAAGCCACAGGGAAAATCCAATATTGGCATCAACACTCCATGGTTAATTTTCAAACTGTAGATCAAAAGGCACCAGACCATCTAATGATGAAAGTTCAAACATGTATGCAAATCTTCACTGTTCGTTTTTTTTTTTTTTTTTTTTTAAGGGGAGGGTCAGTACACATGATCACACATAGCATGATCCCAATGATACTGAATGCAGAGTTCAATGCTAAAAATTGACCATGGTTGGGCAGTGGTTGGCATATTGTAAAACATATTGCATGCTCTAATGACCACACATGGCATGATTCCAATGACACTGAACATTTGAATTTGTACAAATTGACCAATCAAAGTTGGGCAGTGGTTGGCAGATTGCATAACATACAGCATGCTTTCAAAGAAGGGCCTAAATTTTGCTCAAATGAAGTTTTGATATGTTTGAGGTACAGTACTAATTCTAAGCATTCTGGTGAAATTGGCATTGAAATCTGACGTGTGGTTCTCACGATATTAGCAATTAAAGCTGTCACATTTTTAGCACAAAGTGAACTTGATGCAAGCACATATGATGTCACAGCCTCACAGTAATAAGCACTCTTTTGTTTTTCTTAAACTTTACAACCAATTTTCTCCTCCATAATCCCATGTTATCAGAAGGTGTATGCATAAGAGGCATGGAATTTTACAAACTTACATTCCCCACGAGGAGGTCCTATCCCTATTAACTTCAAGCTCAACACAACAGACCGAAAAAAAGTCCACAAAGCATTTCTCATCAATGTGAGGAAGTGATATAACCCCTGCTTTCCTCAAGCTCACTTTGGGTCTCAAATGTAGAAACTTCATTTCCTGATATCTCAAGTACTACGTATGTCCGATGTGAATAAAAGTTTCACCAAATTGCCAAGATTTTATAGTTCCTCTTCCACATGTGAAAATTAATTTTTTGCTTAAACCCCTCCTTAATGCATGACTACCCATGCATACAGAGTACAGTAACAACTAACTGGATACATTTACTGTACAACTAGGGCAGTGTATGAAACAATCTGAATTTATACAAAATCAGTATTGAGCTCTCCCTTCTACAGACAATATAGCATGCACTGTGTAATAATAACTTCAGGTGAAAAACAACTTGTAAAGTTCTGTCCAAATAAAAGTTAATGTAAGTGCGAATACAGTATAGTATTTATAGGAAAAACAAAATGAAGAAAAAGGCCTAGGAAATCCACTACAGTGCTGTTTGAAATTGTACAGGTGTACAACCACTTCAATGTTGCAAAGTAAATGAGGGTATTTTTTCATTCTATTTTGCAAATTACAAGTAAAACTATCAGAACATCTCTGCATGACTCTACATTTTCTACCACAATACATACCCTTTTGAGGATGTAGGGGGCATCAAGATTCAGTCTACATCTCCTAGTGATAATGTGGATGGCTCCATCATCACTTTTCTCTTCCTCTGTAATATCACTTCCCAAGAAAATTGGTATCATGGGGCAGGTAGGGAAACGCCTCTCATAAGCCTGAACATGAAAAATAAAATATTGAAAACAGTCTCATTAAGTCAAGTGTCACACACTCAATCAACTTTTTGTAAATTATATAAAATGACTAGCTATTCACAAAGTACAAAACTAATTCTATACATAGCTAGTTCTATAAATGATGCAGTCCGTTTGGCAGCCCTGGCCTCTCACGCAGGTCAGACTTCTTTTCTACCTTTGTCAGTCTCAATCCGCTCCACTGAAAGGGTACAGTTGTAGCCATTTTAGACTTTACAGGCTCACAATAAACTACTAAGCAACCCCTTAAACCCTTTGTGACAAATGTAAAATGCTATTTACCATGAAACCCCAAGGTAATCCACTACATACATGTGCTGTGACTCAAAACTTGGCAGAATCCTCTAAAAGGCAACACAACAATCTGAGAAAAGGGCACTGAGGGTAACTTTTGCCATTGCCTAGATGTATTTTTGAGGGGCACTGTTGCAAACATCAAAGGAATAGTGGCACTTGCCACCAGTGCCACACTGCCATTAATCATGTCAAGTCCTGGAAACTAATATTCCATTGCAGTAGCTAAGTAAACCAAATACGCAAAGGGACTAACACTGCAGGTAGTGTTGGCACGAATATCGGTTTTCACCAACCGTATCAGCCTATATTCCCCATTTTCATCCTGTATCAGTATCGGGTCAAATTTATAGTAAATGGCAATATTACCTATAAACTGATATTAATTGTCCTATTTATCATGAAAATGGCACACATTATGAGAATTTTTTCATGCAAGTTCAAATATTTTACCCCATGAAGATAAAACAACACTTATGTAGTTGTGGTCCCTGATGGACTACAGTATGGTTAGTATACAGAATGCAATATTTCCCAAATATCGGTATCGGCCAATATTAAGAAGTAAAATATCAGGTATCAGTAATATCGGCTACTTGTAGTACTGGTGTACTGTAACACTAATTGCAGGTGCCCTACTACTGCAGTCCCTTACATTCATTTAGGCTTTATTTATATAACCCAACAGCTGTATTTACTCATCTGAATAATATGAAGCATCATTTCCAGTAATCCAGGATCTGAACATTGAAGGCAAATGAATTTATACTGTCAATGCCTTTAATAAACTCAAAGTTTACAGGCATGTTAAGTTTGCCAAATTATATATTTAATGTAAAGCCAATGTCATAGCCCACATTGAATGTACCAGAATCCTTTATGGTCATACCTGTACACTGTAGTGCAAGGTGCAGGAACCAAGTGCAAGCAGCAGACTGGTGGATTTGTTCTACCAATCTACACAGTTTACAAAAGTATTATGAATGTTTCTACATTTTTTGAGTAGATTACATTAATTATGTACAGTATTTTAAAAAGACCTGTATACAGTAGTGTCCCATACAAAGAAATACTGTACATGACAAATAGTCATTTCCAGCCCCTCAAAATCAGACCAGACAAAAAGTAATATAATACAGTAGTTTGAAGTCACTTTTTGTTTAGAACTCCAATGGTAAAAACATGAATGCCAAAAAACTGCACAGTCAAAGGCTGCTTTATTTATAAAGATATGTTTACATGGTGACATAAGATTGATACTGAAGAATATAGTACACTCCATTAAGTACCCTATGTGCAGCTCGCTATCAATGAGCACCTTGGTAAAAAGAAATTGAACCTCCTGTTAGAACAGAGGAAAGTACTGCAACAGAAATACTATAAAACATGATTTCCAATTCATCTAAAATTTATCAATTTTAATTTTCTCCACACATTTTTCCAATGAAAGAAAGAATAATTAGCATTCAAGTAAGGAAGAATTGGGCAAATGAGCTTATAATGGGCACTGGAATGAAGACCAATTTGTCAGTAACTCATTATAATGCTAAAAAAGGTTCATAATACATACATGAAATAATGTTTATTATTCATTTATGGAAGAAAATGTTTACCATTCACAATGGAAAAGTGAAAGATTTGCTTATTCACAATGGAGAAAAGATTCACTATTCATAGAAGAGAATTTTCACAAAGTACAAATTTATTTAAGACAAGAGGATTTCAATCAAGCATGGAGCAACATGAAAGGGCCTACAGTAGCACTGTGCAGTACCCAAGTGTAAACCAATGTCAAACATTATAAATTTGTCTGAATCCTAGTGTGCAAAAATCTGGCTACTAATGTGACAGTAATTTGCAAAATTTTATGAAATTTGGTTGAATACAGCAACTAATTCATCAAAACAAAGCAGGTTTAATTCCATTCTGAAGAACACAAGCAATGAATGTAAGTTCTAAATATCCAGTGTTGTTAGTTGTGAAAGCAAACATCCAAAATATGACATCAATCACACTTTATCTCTACCTTTTTGACATTATAAGAACACATCTCACCCCTTGGGTTTACACTGAAGCATTAATTAAGATAAAAGCAAAGGTATGTAATTCCAAACATTAAATTTGGTACTGTACATGTATATAGCTATGAAAATTTGTAGGTGGAAATATAGAACCCAAGCAATTCATCCTTGTATACAAACTATCAAAATAATTGATTCTCCATGAAAGTTTCCCTAGTAACCGCGCATGTATCCAAAACACAACTCCTCGAAAAATCAATGTGCAGGGCTATATTGTACGTATATCATGCAGGGGAAGGAGGCATTCACTTAAAACGTTGGTGCAGAACAGTGGAACTATCCAACAGTCTCAAGGACCAGCAATCAACAATGAGGGTTAAAAATACCTGCATACTGTGTGAAGGATGGTAATTACCGTTAAGTGCAGGGTATGGGCTTTGGACGTTCTACATGATCAGTGTATTGTATAGTACCTGGTTCTGTGCAGTATGTCTACATGGGTCTGTAAAACACAAAACCAAGAACTACAGTATACAGCAGTATTACCGAGTTATGCAAGAAAGATAATACTCAGGAGAGTGCCTTTATTTAACAGCTCTTTGTGTTCATGGATGGTTTAACAAAAAGTGAGTCTCTTTAGTAAATAACAGCTGGCATGGATGGGATTTTTACAATAACACATATACAAACCTGTGATAAATATCAGTTTGTAAAAATACAGTCAGACCTTAACAAAACAGCGCATACAACTAGTAGAGAGAATACAAGATTGCTTTAAAACAATTGGGACTTATACTCTCAAATCATTCATGGGCAAATAATTATGAAGGATGGATAAAATTCTCTGAAGCAAATTCTCCACCTGAGTCTTCACCTTTCTTTGATTCTCATGTGGAACTCTCACTGCATTAATTGTACAGAGACCAAAATGAGCAATCAGCCAAGCAAACTTAAGGGCAGTATTCCTTAACATGATCAATTATTCCCATTAGCCTTCAAGTTTACAAACCCCTTCACAATTACAAAAATAATCTGTACATGACCTGTACGTATACAATTTTGCAAGCATACTTGTACTTAACTGTTAAACATGTGAACCTTCTGTAAAATGTGAACTGTGCTTTTACTTCTTTACCTAGTCAGCAATTCATTGACAGGAATATTTAACAAACTTGGAATCGTAATGTCAAAAATTGCACCTAACTCATGGGAAATGTTTCCTTAGGCCCAAATCTGACCCCCCTCCCAAACCATTTTTCAGAGACTCAGTTTTCATTACTTTACTGTCGAGATCATATGAAGTATAACTTCTACACTCTTTCCAAAATATTAGGTAGTTAACATCATCAACTACAGTATTAAACTTTTAAATGAAGAACATTGCAACACACAGGACAGTTTCACCATCATTGCTGTGGGTATAAAGTAGTCTGCAAGCTTCAGATTGATCTTTGAATCAGAACCTATGAACTATTGCACTGTACTTGCACAGTATTGTATTGCACTGTACAGTATGGTACACAGTACCTTACGGTATCACACTGTTCGTTTAGAACTGTACAGTTCCAAACTTCACCGTACCTTACCCTACCATATACCGCAGTAATAGAGAATTGTGTAAGGTAAATTATTTTTTGAGGCATGCACAAAAGACTCTTACTTAAGCCTTGCACATTATTAAATTCCAAAGCTTTGTTGACATTTTTTCATACTGCTTAACAAGTCTAAATAATGTGTAGGCTAGGCACACATACAATAAGAGGGTGCAAGCCTGCAAGGAATTGTCAAATTCAATGGCCTCCAAAATTACCCAGTCGGCATTAACTTTTACCAGACATGTAACTCAAGACTCTAAAGTCTTCATGGCACTTTCGAAAGTTTTACTTCTGCACTTTTACTGTGCATTTTTTTCTTTTGAATAAAGTTATCTGTGCCAACTTTTAGGGTATACTAACATGTATTTATATGGGGAAAGCTACTGAAAAAATAGCGCAACAATATCGTGCCTACATAGCAAGAATTCTTTTGTAACAGATGTATTACTTTTGCAATAAGCACTGGAGGGACTCTATCGAAAATGCACTGTAATTAAACTGGTAGTTAACCCAACAAGATACCTCTATGAAAAATTTGTTGCACACAGTATAAAGGCAAGGCAATTCCCGCAATGAACTACAGTAGTGTGTACGGTATTAAAGTGAAATTCTGTGTTTTAAAAGTTGGTTTCATACAAAGTGACACTGCAACAACTTAATCCTAAAATCCTACAGAACATCACAATATATGTCCCCGGTGACAATCTATGACATACATCACATATTGATCAGGCTATATTGCTCAACCCTATCTGGAGGTTTTCAATTACTGTATGGTAGAAACTTGCAAATTTTCCAGGGACTGAATGACTTCTCCAGCAAAGCTATTTGCAGTAGAAAGGGATTTCAAAGTTTTTTATACAAATGTTACTATAAAGGGTATGGTATGGTTAACAAAGCAGCTCTCATCCAAATCACGTTTTCATACATGTGCTCTGGTAATAGTGCAAATGAGCAAAGAGTGTACCACTCATCCCAGCCTCTGGCAAAGTTAATGTAAGTGGCCAAATTATTTCTGGCACTGAACACTACTGGAATAGAGTTCAGGCATCTGTCACATGTTTCCATTATCTACTTGATAATACAAATCATCCTGTGCAAACTCAATAGCAACTGCAACATCATACAGTATACAGTACCTGTACTTGTACATATGCACAGAGACTGTACTCCATTGTCCAGGGCTTACTGAACAGCAATGAACAAGTCAGTGGCCACACCTTTTAAAGCCCTCTCATGCACAGCAAGGTTACAATTAAAAGAAAATGTACATGGTGTCCAAAACAACCAAACACCAACAAGCAACATCTCAGTGGGGCTTGCAAGTTAAATGCCACTGCATCTGCCTACCAGCAGAACTACTGCTGTTAAATTCCAGAAACAATCACAATTCCCACTTTACATTCTGTGTCCACTACCTCGTACTAATTAAGTGCTGTCAACAGATACTAGTCAATTAATCATGAAGATTTCCTGGCACAAGTTAATGTGCACAATGTCCAAAGTACTGTACTGTAATACTGTATATGCCAGCACAAAACTGTATAATGTCATTATAGTTCCCAGCCAAGATTCCCTATATTTTTTCCCTCAATTTTCCATAAAAATGTTCAAAATGCCAGGACGAAAAGGAAGGATTTAAACACTTAAAAGCACCCATACTGTAGGCCATAGCCAAGCATTCATTGCACAAACTATTTGGACATGAGATACATAATTTATAAACAGACTGACCACTTTCTTGTTTGGACTATTCAAATTCCTTGACTTTTCCCTGATTTAGGGAATTGTTTTCAAATTTCCTGACTTTTCCCTTCCTTGCAAAAAGGAAAGCTAATTTCCCAGCTTTTCCCTAATTACAAGGATGACTGGGAACCCTGCTGTATCACCTTGGAACTACATAATATTGTATTTTCTTTTAAAGCATGACACTGTATGACCATGAAGGTGATACCCCCAAGTTTTATTTTCATGGTATGAGAGAAGAATTGTTGTGTGAGAGTTACCTACATAATATATGATACCGCACTGTAGCTGCCTTAAACTTCAAAAACATAGTCAAGGTTGCTTGCACACAATTTCAAAATGATCTTTTCCACAGTTTTAGAAAGAAGTTAAAGGTCTGGTGACATGAAAATTACATAACTGGATATTTGATGTAAAAGGCATTAAAAATCCAGAAAATAGCAGCAGTTCTCATTAAAATCCATCAAATATTGACCATTTTAGAGGGTAATTTCTATTTCACACTTGTATCATGAATAAACATGAGCTACAATATGTATATATGTGACATCGAAAGATGGACATACCATATATGGCTAATGTAAGTCTTTGTTTTTTCAGCCTTAATTTCAAGGACACTGGAAGTATTGTTATTCCCTGAGGGGTTTAGTATAAAATTTAAAATTGTTTCCTTGAGAAATATTGATATCACTCACCAAACTGAACTATCTGATCAGTAATTAAGAGATAATTTATACAGGGTTAACAAAAGAAATCTTAAAACTGTGCAACACTCCACATCATTATTTTTGCATTGGCAATAAGTTACTTCTGAAACCACCAAACTTTGGAGATATGTATTCTGAGAATGGCTAAAGATACTGAAATAATTCCAATGGATCTTCTATTGGAAGACTGAATTCTTCGGCTGACAAGTGAAACAGCACTTTTTGGTGGCGTGTCACACGACCTTTAGAAACATTTTTTTTTCAAGGGAACACAAACTTGTATAGAAAACAGTGAATTAATTTATACAATTCAACTATACAGTAGATCACCAGATCTAGTAAATTCAATGCACTTTCAAGAGGAACTGATATATACAAAAGATCCAAAAACATTAAAATGAGCAAAAAAGAACTTGAATTTTGCACTATTTTTTCACCTTTGCATTTTCACACACTATTTAACAGGGAATACATACTGTAACTGTATGGTAAAGTCCTATTAACAAAAGCAAAACAATATATGTTATAATAATATGTGCAATTACCTTACTCTTCACTAAATTACATACATGTATCCATTAACACGCACGGCTGAGCTATTGGAACCCTGCTGGTAGGAGATGCCAAATTTAATCCAAATACAATAACTCTTACGTACCAGCTGGGTTCTGATAGCTCACTTACATGTATTTGGTGAAGATCCCCTACAGTATATATACTCTTCCCCTCCCTAATGTTTATGGTCATATCTATCATTAAGAGTGGTACTAGGTTTCAGCAACAACACTGGGTGACAGGTCTTAACAGTCATCAGTTTGCAGTATTCTGTTGTAATGTTTTAATCTTCACTAAAAAAAACTTCAAAACTAATGTAAGAAGTTTTGACAAGCTTAAATGATATCCTGAAGGTAAATATGAATTCCAATGCTCAGCAACATGTATCAGGACAAACAAAACATTAATAAGCACCTTGGAACAACAATTTTACAAGCTGCAAGGCTCTGTGGCTCTATGTAAGGAGTTAAGGTTCCTCTCCTTCCTTAGAAACACATCATGGTTTAGGTTCTCAGTGTAAATATGTACAGTATAACATGTTAGAGAACAGTAGAAGAGTCAAGCCCCCCCCCCTCCCCCAAAGGAAATTGTCCCACAGGGTACAACCTTTGAACTGTAAGCTGCATATTAAATGGTGGATACTGTAGTTAATGTAGGATTTTTCGCACATCTGTCAGCTTCATATTTTTGGCTTTTTTAAAGTACACAAGTGCAAAAGCTTTCAAAAATATTGTAAAAGGCTTAGTAAGAGTCTTTTACTGAACATATGCCCCATGAATAGTTTTAAAAAATGTTTTCCCACTGGGTAATGTTTGGAGTTTTTGAGTCTGACCATAGTTTTGCACCACTTGTATTATGTGCAAGCCTAGCTTACATAGTGGGTGTATAGAACTGAAGCCTACAGTAGAAGATCAATTGATAGATCGTAGCTCAGACATTTAAGACTGGAATCTAGGTACTCAGATGATTTATTTGTTTAGTATTGGTCCACATTCATCCTTGCCTAGATACAAAACACTGTTAGAGGTGATATATGGATGTATCACAAAATTTTTGGCGGTATTTTTGCGACACAGCGGAATGAATGTTTTTGGATATCACCCAACCCTAACTGGTAGTTCTGCACCAAAACTCTTTGGATGCCTGTAATTCAGGCATACTGTACAGGGTACATAGTATGTTAGTAATGAACAGTTTATAACTGTTGTTGAATATGTTCCTGCATTGATCAGTCATTTTGTCATTGTAGCAATGAGGACTGTGAGTACCAAACTCCAAAATTATTGGCGTTTAACCCAAGCGTACTACTGTATATATACAGTACATCTCAACTGACTGTAATAGGGAGAGACTGTTTGGACAGATGCACTGTATCACTTTTCCCCTCCTGTTTGTCACAAGCATGCTTTGCCTCACACACACTTTTGGCAACACAATTCATGGCTACAGAACTTTACGTTTTGGCAAATGCTATTTAAGTTTTGATCTGAGCATGATATATCTGAGCACAGATTTCACAGAACAACTGAAGCACCCACTTTGATCTGATTTATGCGTGATGAATACTTTTCCTGGTAGACACTACCACTGACTGAAATGAAATAGTTTTCTCTGTACTTGAGATGCACCCTTTACTTTATACAGAGTGATGACATACTTTCAACCAGCAGAAATACTGCATACATATTGCACATGTGTACCATGCATAGTATAATACAGGACTGCAATAGAAGTCTATAAACTGAATCCAATATCATAACAGTGAAGTGAACACTGACCAAGGGAATACTGAAGTGAGGTCCTGATGAACCCCTCTTCCCCCTACCCCTCCTCAAGACAGTTTTCACCCTTCAACCTTGGCCATTCAGAACTGCTTGCTTGATGATTGAGAATTGCACAAGAAGACAGTCTGTGGGAGAAGGGGGTCATACTGATCATAGCCCAAAGTTTTTAGTAAAATACTTGGCTCTGCATGCTACCGTACATAAGGTTGTTGAAGTAAAATATACATTGCATTTGTATATACACCTCACCCCTTACAACTGGTGAATTTTTCACCTTTTACCTCCTACTATGCACCTTTGATTGAACAGCACACAAACCACAGCATACTGTATCTTTCCATAACTCACAACAAAATGCCCAAGCTCTGTGGTCCTTACAATACTGTAGTTACTGACAGAATCTCTTGAAGATTTGTTCTATAATGCTATAAAGGATAATGGACACAGCATGCTCATGTCATCTGTCTTGAAAAGTACTGTACTGTACTGACAAACTTTAGAACTGAGGTAACAGTGCTAATCACTATAGGAACAAATCAACAGCAGCTATATCCATCAAACCGTTCACAAGATCATTTTTAATTCAGGTGATGTACAGTATACTATTCAAACTACATAATGGATAATACCAAGTATTGTCCAACACAGAAGCACCAACTTCCTGGTCTAAATTCACAACTGGTGCAAAGTGCTAGTCCCCTGCTCATAAATCATAATGTAGGAGAGAATGGAGGAATTTTTTCAAAATACCATACAAAATTCAAGATAACCTGTTGCCTTCGGGCAAAACTGATATCAATCAACTTGTCTTGTTTTAGGATTTAAGCCATATGCATATAGATTTCAGAAAACACTACACTCACAATTCTGCTCAAAAACACTTGTTTAAATACCTTTTTGTTGCTGTACCCACATTATGACATAAGTACTATCAATTTAGGGACTCCTTAAGGTTTTGCAACTGAATTCAGTGTTTCATGTCAGAGAATACTACTGTAACCTCAGTCATGGTTTCTGGTTGGACGACACATTGTTGTCCTCCTTGTTTCACAAACACCCATGCACTTTTTGGGAGCAAGAGAATGTTTTTTGTCTTTGTGTAATACACAGGGATGTCAGGAAAAATGAAACAAGAAACACATTACAGTTTCATTTTGCATTTTCACAATTTTTTGTTTCTTTTTTCTTGATGTCTTTGCAAATTGGGCTTTGAGTAATTGTTTTCAATTTGTAAACAATGATCCTTGCTTTAATTACTTTCATTTACTATGTCAGTAGTAATAAAGGAATGTTTTGAAAAATTTGCTATTGATGTTTAAAGAGAAATTTGCATCACCCCAAGTATGACTTTTACAAAGGGGTAAGCAAGTCTCAATTGGTGACTACTCTTTGATTGACATCAGAGTTGAAAAATTCAAAAGATGCAGAGCAGCTCACATTACACAGCATGCACAGACAGTGTTTTGATTACATATTAGGGCCTTGTATACTCACCAGGATGTGGCCCTGAGCAATAAACTATGTTTGTGTCTGCACAAGGAGAAGCTGAAGACAGTTATGGGTGGGGCTAGAACTAGCATAGTTGGGAGAGTTGGAACCGTCTGCGATGAGATTTCCCCTTTAAAGGGAAATTTTCATGATCCCAGACAGTTCCAATTCTCCTAACTATGCAACTTCTAGCTCCTCCCATAAATGTATGAAGCTCTTCCTTGTGCAAGAATAAACCTGTTTTATTGCTTAAGGCCATGTCCTGGTGAGCATACAAGGCTATAAAATGTAATAAAAGTACTCTCTCTGCCTTGTGTGGAATGTGAGCTACTCTGCATCTTTTAAATTTTCAAACTTTGATGTCAATCAAAGAGCAGTCACCAACTGAGAATTTTGATATACATACACTAAAAATATACTTTGGGGTGATGACTGGGTGATGACTGTCTGTCTTTAAGTCAAATTAAGAAGTGACACAACATTAAGGATACAGTAACTACTTCTATGAAAAATCCTTACTCATTAGTGCTAACATACTCAAAAAGGTATGTTTGTAAGGGTTTGTGCCAAAATTTTTATATGATATACTACATAAGTATTCTAGGAAAATTTGCACACAAGTATGGAGAACATCATTGATCCAAAAGGATTACAGGCATCTCCTGCTTTTTTTTTTTTTTTATAAATTAACATGAAACTGTTCTCTTCATTAGCTCATGCTCTCACAATGTAACTGAACGAGGGACAACGAATATTTCAAACTTCACATGTAACCTTAAAGCACTATCCCTTTTTATGTCATGATCAAAACCATAGACTGAAAAACAAAGAAAATGAAACACTTCTCTTACCAATGTGAGATGATATCCCTTGAGCAGATATATGCATAATAAGCATAAACTGTCTTCTTTATCTCTCTTTGCAAATACTGTTGTCATATTTTGTTCAACATGTGGGTGGTATTAGTCATAAAAGTGGACCAAATTTTTATGTAGGTTGAAAGTTGTGATGTGACAGTATGAAGTTTCTATTATCATTGTTTGAAGAGTGACTACACAAAGGTTGAATATGGAAAACAAAACAAGTGTCTCTCTACTGTTTTAACAGTTTTGTCTATAGGCTTACTGTTACATGACATACATGCTTTTAGACACATGTGAGAGAATCACTATCAATAAAACCTTGTTTATCTGAACAATTCATACAAAACAGCTTTAGTCCACAGTCCACTGTTTGAACTAAAAGCAGCCCTTTGAGTTCCACTGCTATTTTTCTGGCATTTTTGCAAGCCTATCAAAATTTCTTCCCAGTGCAATCACCAGGAGCTAAGACATTCACAAAAATTGGCCGTGTACACAGGCCTGTATTAATTTGTGAAAAATTACTGTTTTCATAAGATTCTGAGTTTGTGTTATCTGTCACTTCTACTTAAAATTATTAATCACATACAGTGTAGCCCCTTGAAGACATAGACTCAAAATAAACCAATCTGTGAATGCAGTGAAATGATGTCCACGCATGACCAGCACTAAAATAGACACATTTGTTGCAGTTTTAATACATCCGTAGGAGATTTTGGAAATAAATGTGTGAAGCATTACAAACTAGTACAGTATGTTGAGTGCCAATGTACTTAAGTAAGTTTGCTCCATGCTGCACATGCCTAGACTATAGGCCTAGTCTCAACATGACCATGTGAAATCATACAGCATGCTAAAAAAGTTTACGTTCCCAAATACCATGACTGAATACAATGCTTATAAAGAGGAATAAGTAAGAGATAAGATTAGCTGATATTTCAAAGTAAACTTAGGACAACTGTTCAAATGTTCCCTTTCAAACGAGACACTTTTCCGGGCAGAAAAACAGTAATTTCTAGCTCCAAGCAACACAATTTAATGAGCTTAATATGAGACTTTTGCTACAGGAGACTGCTTTCCTGATGACACATTCACAGGGATACCTCATAGACTCGGTCACTATAATTCCAATAGTACAAACACACAGGAGGTTTTGTTAGCTACTGTACAGTGCAAGCAGCCTAAAGAAAACTACTGTACAGTAATCCATAAAAAATAAGTACTGTACTAAGCATCTGCTTAAGCCAAGTGCACATGGCTGTCCAAAAAAAAAAAAAACACACAGCAAAAATATATCTGTTTTGCATGTGACGTTTTCTGACATCCATGTGCACGGGATATGCTGTAAAACAAAATATACCAGTATTGTGTTTCGCAAAATGAGCTGTAGGTAAAAGTGTTTCAGCCAATCAGATACCAGTGTTTAATGCGACTATTGTGTTTAAATTGCATCAACACAGCATAGACAGCAGCTTTTAAAGCCATTCTGTGTCACTACTTAACGTAACTCTGGCAACAGCTTTTCTTCTCCAAAATATTATACATTACGAGAATTATGAAAGTTGCAATAGCATTGTGTCATTTGAAAGTGTGAATTTGGGTGAACAAATTATTCATAAACTACAAAATAATGAATTTCTTTCTGTGAGAACTGTAATCCTTGAAAATAACTCTACCCAGTGACCTAATTTTGAATTGCCTGTCATACTATAATTTAAGTTAATAAAACTTTTCCTATCATAAACAATATTCCCCATAAAGGTCATTCTCTGCCATGTCAGTTGTGTAGCACCATTGTACTGTACGCACCACCCCAAAACAAAACTTACACCCCCATGTGCAGGTAACTGCAAAATTAAAGTGCTAAACAGAATTATGTTTTGTATTTTTTGACATTTGTGCTCTATGGGCTTTCATGTTGAGAACAGTGTCTGCTGTTAGGCTAGTGATGCAGGGCAAGGTCACATACCCCTCCCAGTTTTTCAGAAAGAAGCTGAAAAATCCATACCCTCATTTCATTCGGGAATGTAAGTTTATATTAATCCAAGAAGCAGGACTGGGGGTCATTAAGGTAGTACCTGCCTGCCTTGAAATCTTCTGCACACTCCTCTAAACCACAGAGTAATTTTGTCAGTGTTCATCTTTGGATCTACTGTCCCATACTCACAAGGGTGTTACAGTATTTAAGTAAATGTGGGGACTAAAATCATTCAGGAGTCATGTAACTGTGGCCCAGGTTAAAAGTCGCAAATCTGAATGGAGTTACAAAGTCTCTGAAAGAAGCCTGACTTCTACGTGAATTCACAACTGCCACAAGCACATATGGAACATCGACTATGGACTTTTCAGTACTGAAACCAAAGGCCTACACTAATATTACAGACTTTCCAAATGCTGGGAAGCATATTGCCAATTGATGCCATGTTCACCTGATCGGGAAACTAGTTATTAAACAAAGTTTTTGACTAAAAGATCCACTGAACTGTTACCATGTTTGAGTCAAATTTCAAAGAGATCACAAAGAAAATTTCCAATCCAATCAATATAGATCTTTTAAATTAATACACCAAATATTTCATTTTTGTGCATGTTTGTGACAGTGCTGAGATTTCTTCAAGAGTCAGAACTCTATGCAAAGAAGAGTCCCTTCTTAACTCTCAGGCAGGAGCCCAGCTTCTGAAGCAAGGGCAGAAAAAGGGAGTCCCTTCTCAACTCTCAGGCAGGAGCCATGACTCTGAAGCAAGGGCGGGTAACTCACGGTCCAAGTCTTGTGCAAAAGCAGGATGTGAAATGGGCTTTCTGACCCAAAGTTACAACACAACCTTATGTGGATAGTTGTAAACAGGAATCTTGCTTTGAAGGATTAGATTTACTGTGATTATTACCTGTGAAGTAACATCAGTGCCGTTAAAAGTCATGACTAGAGTGAGTGTATCATCCAACAGAACCGTCACGATTCATTCAATAATGTATTCTCAGTTTCATCCCTGAAGAAAAAATCACCATGACTCTAGCCAATGACTGGACTCAAGTTACTTTTAGCTGACTTGTACTTTTCCCAAATGCTGTAAAGTATTACAATGACTTGACTATAAAGTTTATAGTAATGTAATTGACTGTACTGTACATGATGAATGTGGTGTGGAGTTACAACTATTAGTAACAGAAATTACCATAAATCACTTCTGTACCATCCTAAAATGATAGCATCTGACATTACCTTTATCAAATGGGGGAACCTTTAAACACATTACATTATCTGATGGTAAACTAAACAGGTAATTCAGTTAATTGTTGAGACAACATCAGTCTCCATGCACCAATCATTTGGATTGTCATATCATACAGTATCTACAACACAATAACAGCACCAGCAGCAGATCCCTCGTTACCAAAACCACACTGACCCAACAGTAAACATACTGTGTGGCAGCAATATTAGTATAATTGGCAGAGAGTGACATTAAAATAGTACATTCAACTGTCACCTCTTTACATTAATGTAGCTTAGTATCAATCATTGTTTTTTCAGTGACATTCAGTATTCACTTTGTGTGGGCTGTCATGAACTGTACACTGTGGGCTATCATCTATTGTACAGTACACTGTGGACAGGGAGTTGCCTCTTGGACAGCTCATTGCTGTGGGCTATCACCTACTGTACACTGGGTGCAATCATGTCCTTTACACTGTGGGCTACAGCATCATCTGCCATGCAGGTCTTAAGAAGCAACATTTGAATTATTTATAATTTGCATTTATATGGGGATGGGAGGTTTACTCTGGGAGGCTGACCCATTTCTGCCCTAAAAAAACCTGTATTACGTATGATAATTGCTGGAGCTCTTTCCAAAATGAAAATCTGTCCCAAAATAGGTTTTACTCCAACTCTAGCCCCCTGACTGAAACACCGTCTTATAAATATGTTGACCCTGGGACAGGATTACAGACTATAATGGAGATTAGAAACATTGGCTGTAGAAGTTTTCAGTACTGTACATCGTCTTTATGACACAGGTACAATCCCAGATGATTTACGAACTTAACACTCATTTGTTCAATACTGCTTATACTTAATGAACTTTTTTGTTTTCTTGTAAAGCGTCTTGAGTAGTAACTCTTGGAACTGATTGGTGCTATATAAGCCTAATTTATTAATATTATTAAAAGATATTTAACAAAATAATGAAACATTTTGATCAGGTGTACAGTACTTACTGCAGGACTAACAATTGTAACAAATTAAATAACTTTGCCCTCAACTGAAAGTTGGTCCAGTACCCTTAATATTTCATTACTTTATACTGTAAATACTATCTGCATGTTCATATTCAATCACTACCACACCTTTATTTATGCCACAAAGTTTGCAAGAGCGTGAGTCTACTGTGTACACAAGGTGAGCATTTTAATTTGCAAAAGTGAACTGTATTTGCTCACAGAAGAGCTCTCACCTATGATACTGATAGCAAACTGACTCTTCAGTGTCAACTCAAGAAAGATAAAGTGATAAATGGTCTGCATCCAGTGAACATAATTAAAAGGTAGCAGCAACTTGGTGTTACTGTACTATGACAGCTTTACTCTTCTATCAAACAGTAGATTTCAATTTATGAAGGCTGCATCCCAGCTGATATTGGCAGTACAAGCAAGTATTAGGTCCATGGTACTAAACCACAGTATGGTACTGTATTTAAAAGTGCTTTGAATCCAGAGAAAGGTCTGTACTGTACTATAAAATGGACATAGGAAAATGAGTAGGGTAAAACCATCAGATACAGAGGCCTTTAATAATTTGCAATTCATGAATAAGATGGCTTCCATATTTTGGAGGCCACCATACATTAAAAATGGAGAGGAATAGATCCTTCTATGATCAACAGCTAGCTTATTTTAATGGATAGCTTGGATAGTACAGAATGTATGTGAATACAAGGATTTCACTAAAATTTATTCATACTACACCAATGTACAGTTAATTTTATACAACAGGCATGTTGGAATTATACACAACAATGCTTCATTTCTCTTAAAAGATACAGTGTTGTGCAATTTTTCTTTCAAACTGCCAGCAATCAAAGGAAAAATTTGTACTGTAAAATAAAAAACATCAAACTTTGCAGTTAGTTTACTGAAGAGTCTCTTAATATTATTCTACAGTTCATGTACAACTGACACATATACACAGTAAATGCTGCCATTAGTGTTTTAATCTGAAGAACTGTATACATGTATGCAGTATGTTAATCTGTGAGCCTTTCAAGACAATGCACTACATGTAACCACATTTTGGGTGTTTTTATTGGCTTAAAGAACACTTTAGCATGAAGAAACAAGTTGCAAAAATTAACTGTTACACCGGGTCCAAAATTCGGAACCGGGTACCCGACCAACCATTGACTGTGCAGTCAATGGTCGGTCGGGTACCCTGGTCCCCGAAAATATAACTTTTGTTAGGCTACAAGTTTGTTGTAAAGTCATAATAAGAAATTTTGCTTTGCACACTGATATAATACAACACCAACGTATCTTTACGTATGGGCATGACAAGTGCTCTTAGGCGTGTGCGTGATAAATTTTGCCAGGAAAAAGTAACATGTTAGGTGTTCTGTCACATGTGCAATCTATGTTAGTGAAACTTTGGATCCGGGCAGCAATTTCAGAACCAGGTCCTGACATCGTCAGTCGGGTACCCCGGTACCCGGTGCTAACACTAGAAAAAATGAAACATTCAGTCTACTTACATTCATAATGTCCTACTATTTTTCATCTATGAATACACTTAATATTCCTAAACTAGAGCACCATTGGTGCAGTAGCTCAAACCCGGGAAAACTTTGGGGTCAGCTCTTCCCCCCCCCCCCCCCGCAAAACCCTATGTACATCACTGCATGGTGTGATTGCTGGAAACACAATCAAAACAAATACGTCCTTCCGAACATTAGTAAAATGCAATTAAAAAATCGAGACCTTACCCCCTCCCCCCCCCCCATTCTCAAAAGCAAGGAAAGGAAATTCCCCCTTTATCCCCAGTGAAAATAACAGGACTAACCTATTTTAAGTTCAAAGCATTACCATTCCAATTATCTATGAAGAAAGATGTTATTCAATATCACAGTGAGCTACAGTAATCAAGACACTTATTAACAGAACAGTTTTGACATAAAGCAATATTGATGTACTCAGATATATGCATTACCACAGGTCCAAAGATTCATATTTAAAATCTGAGAAGTGTGAATGTTAAGGCAGTTTATAAAATCCTCAAGTACTACTTGACAAGTAGCAGAGGACCAACCTCTTTTGTATTAACTTCTTAAGTCTTGATTACTGTCTGACCTTAGCAGTGCAATCCTTGCCTTCAACTGCTATATTGCACCAGCTAAAAGCCCAGTAGCTTCTGGTTTTTACACATATTATTATAAAGTTACAACTAGTAAACAATCTGGTATTAGCTCTCTGCTGCCACAAGGAACTTAGAATATACAGTTACCAGGAGAACAGGTAACTTTGCAAGGAAGAGGTATTGTCAATTACAACTCATGCACGATGATGAATTATGATACCAACCAGGGAGCTGCGCCAACAGACCTTCTACATCACCACACACAATACAGAAATTGTTCATGTACTGCCCAGAAGCTAACCAGATCCCTTTAAACTAACCTTTACAACCTCACAGGACTGACCTCTTGTACACAGACAGTTTTAAAGAGAGTGTAGTATACAGAAAAATAGGTAGTAAAGTGATTTTGTGAGACTGGTAAAAATAGAGGGGTGGCACAAAATTGGTTAGAAAGGTATCAAAATTATCTTTCATCCCAAATTGGAGAAGTAATTTCTAATCTGCACACGCCAGTCATCCTTCTGAGCAATTTTGAAGATAATTTTGTAATGGATCTAGGAGAAAATAG